>CM038467.1:53127633-53627633 GCA_021464415.1 Lonicera japonica
CCAACATAAATCGAAAGCATTTACTTTAACTCTCCTTGGTCAAGTACGCCCCCAAAGTATATCGAGTGACGAGAACACTCACGTACCAGGGAAGTATATCAAAAGGCTCTCTCATGTACCCACCTTGGGGTATATCGCGAGGCCTTACCAAAAAGGAGGGAGCCTGAAGCCTTAACCATGCATTTACCTACGTTGCATATAAGATCAAGTCCGAGTAAAACACATGTCAAGTCAGCCCGGGGGGATGTGCCACCCCACGGCTTATTTTACTCACCATTTTTTATAAAACCCAAAGCCTGTCTCGTGGTAATTTTCAAGTACATTTTTTGGCAAAAATGAGTCGCCCTAAAGTTTTCCTTCATTTTCACTGCGTAGCTTCTCCAAAGACCTCAGTCTAGAAGGTTGGGCCAGATGAGATTACAGGGGAAGATTAATGAGACAAAGCACGCCAGTTATGTCGAACAATTTAGAGATTCGAGATGAAAAACAGAGCCTCATTGAGGCAGCAAAAGCCCAGCCAACTTTGGAAGAAATGCATCGTCTGCTTTTGTCAATTAATGAGAGTTTGGCAGGTATCCCTACTGAACTGCAAAATATTTGAGTTCTTTTAGAAGAGATGTCGGCCGAACGGACTACACCGCCAGGGTTTGAACGTTTACTTCCCAATCGAGATCAAGGGCAAACTTCGCGTCATCAAGCATCGAATCCCCACCACAGTCAAGAAGTGCCACCAGTCATCCCCGGAAACACTATCCAACCCACGGGCCCTAATCTCGTGGCACCCAACCAACCCGATAACTAAGTCCAATGGGCCCCATATTTTGGACCCACTTACTAGCAGCAAGAACCACCGATTGTATGGCCTCAACCCCAGGGCCAGCCAAGCTTCGAAACCCAGTACCAAAAGTGGCCACAAATCCCTTTGAGGCTTACCCCAGTTACAGCCCCAACAGCCCCACTCAATGAGTTTTCAGATATAAACCGTCTCCTAGCAACCTATGCATAATCGATAATAACTCGAGAACAGCCCGAGGAATTGCCAAGAAAAAGAGAAGAGTTGAAAAAGTTGAAAAAACAAATGAGAATCCTACAAAGAAGAATCTCTCAGATGAAGGGGGCCGATGAGATCACAGATATGAATGCCTTCTCCCTTTACCTCGGGGCTAGATTGCCTCAAGGGTTTAAACTTCCCCCAATCACAAAATTCACCGGCATAACCCCTTCGAAAACACTTCTCCAATATTACATACGATCCATGCAAGTATCAAGTTACAGAGAACTTGAATTGGCCTAAGCTTTTCACATGACTCTCACGGGAGCTACCTTAAGATGGTTATTTAATTTAGAGAAAGACCGAATAAAGACATTGGGGGATATTATTAAAGAGTTTATGATAAAGTATGGGTTGAACGAAGACTTAAAAATTACCCAGAAGCATCTAGAGATGACCAAGCAAGGAGAGAAAGAAAGCTTTAGTGACTTCGTCACTCGCTGGAGAGAAATGGCTTCCCAAATGTCAAAACGACAAAATGAAAAAGAGCAGTTGGAGGTAATATAAAAGAACTTTACCCCGGTTGTTATGAATTGCATGGAAAAACACGTCTTTTCACACTTTCGAGCTTTATTGAGCATGGGTTCGCAAGTAAAGGACGAGTTGGCTAGAAAAGCAGAAACCGAAACCAAGAAAGCCGCTTACTCACGAAAGAAGACAAGTACCCCAACAGTAAATCAATTAAGCACTTACCCATACCAACAGAACCCTTTTCAACCATAACACATGCCATCAATAAATTAGACTGTGCAAGCAGAATCATCAAATACCGAGGCCAAGAAGAAGAGGAATTTATGTACCCTCCCCACCACTTTAACCAAAAGCCTCGAATTACTCAGAAATGCTGGGCTTATCACCCCACTCAATCCTCACACCCCACAAAACCCTATTCCAAGTACTTGGAGGATGAATGAGAACTATTTGTACCATCAGGTTGCCGGCTACGATACTGACCATTGTTTGGCTCTTAGACACCGCATCTAAGATCTGATTGAAGCCGGAATCATACCCGCTCCTGGTGGGCCCAATGTTACTCATAACCCACTCCCCAACCATGCTTCCACAGTCAGAATCAATATGTTAACTATAGATGAAGAAGGATTTGATCTTGTGAGTCTCATCCGAGATGATCCAACCTATCCCAGAGTCGAGACATAATCAAGTGGCATCGACCAAGATGCAACCGTCTACATGAAAGGGAAAGATCTGAGCAAAAATTAGATAGCCAATCCCCTTAATACAGCCCAAGTGGCACCATGCTTTAATTTGATCATTGACCAGTGGATGGCAAAGATGAACTTTTTACCCGGACATGGCCTCAGAAAGACTGACCAAGGAATTCCACAACCACTCGCACTTACAACTAATCTCGAAAAATCGGGATTGGGGTGATCCCAAGGCAAAGCAAAACAAAAAGGGGGAAAGTATGCCTGGTTGGAAAATCTTCTATGAAGACGACCTATATCTCAAGAGGGAGATCACACACTTTTTCTCCACTAAGCTAACAATTGGGCCAGAGAACCCAAAAAAAAAAGAAGAAGATGAAGAAATGATCAGGGACCTCTTTGATATTATGGCCCTAGAAGATGACGTACCAAGGGGTGATCTTGTCTACCTAATCCACACTGATCCTGAGGAGGGGAAAAGTGAAATTATAAAGGGTAGCAATAGGAGAGAGAATGGGAGAAAAACCTGGGATGAGTCACTTCTCGATGTACTTTTTGAAATTGTACTTGTATGTAATATAATTAATGAAGAAGATTCAACTTTTTAGTACTCCGATGTTGTTAATTTAATGATTGACTTAGCCGATATAAAAAGTATGAATGAGCACCCAGAAGAGAATAACACACGCATATAGAGTGATGAAGAAAATACTCTGACAATCAACCTGGGGACCGAGGAAGAGAAAAGGGAAGTCCGTATTGGGGCTAACTTAACCAAAGCAGAAAAGGAAGAATTCACACAAACTCTGAAAGAGTACGTGGATGTCTTTGCCTGGTCCTACGCTGACTTACCTGGACTCAATTGTGAGATAGTTATGCACGAGATCCACACCAGACCAGAATTTAAGCCTGTCAAACAGAAGCTCGGAAAACTTATGCCAGAATGATCGTTGAAGTTAAATAAAAAGTTATGAAACAATTGGATGTAGGATTTCCGCGAGTAATTGATTACCCCACTTGGCTAGCCAACATCGTGCCTGTCCCAAAGGCAAACAGGAAAGTTCGTATGTGTGTAGATTACTGGGACCTTAATAGGGCTTGTCCAAAAGACGACTTCCCTCTGCCCAACATAGATCTAATAGTAGACAATATAGTCACTTATGCCCTGAAATCATTTATAGTTGGTTTTGTAGGGTATAACCAGATCAAGATGCACCCAATCACCAAGAGAAGACAGCTTTTATCACTCCGTGGGGGACTTATTGCTATAAGGTTATGTCGTTTGGCCTAAAGAATGCCGGGACAACTTACCAGAGAGTCACTACAGCCATATTTCATGACATGATCCATAAGGAAGTGGAGTTATAGGTGAATGACATGATCATCAAGTTTGAAAGAAAGGGGGGCCACATTCCTGCCCTATGGGCTTTCTTTAACATACCCAGCCAGTATCAAATGAGACTTAATCTCCAGAAATGTGTATTTGGGATAAGAAAAGGAAAACTACAGGGCTATGTTGTTAGTGAGAAGGGAATCGAGGTAGATCCAACCAAGGTCAAAGCCATCCAAGATATACTCGAGCCTCGCATCGAGAAAGAAATCCGTGGATTTTTGGGCAACTTACAGTACATCAGCAAGTTCATCTCCCGGCTTACCCAAACATGTGAACCCGTCTTCAAACTCTTGAGCAAGTCATCGTCAGGAGAATGGGATGAGCAGTGTCAAGAAGCATTCGATAAGATCAAAAGCTATCTCTCCAATCCTCTGATATTGGTATCCCCTTAATCGGGATTACCATTGATATTATACCTAACGATCACAGATACCGCTGCATGATCCATGTTGGCCTAATACTTGGCTGCTACTAAAAAAGAACAAGCCATTTATTATATGAGCAAGAACCTTACACCGTTTAAGTTGAACTACACATCGTTGGAAAAATCTTGGACCACTCTTGTCTCGGTAACGTAGAAACTTTGTCATTACTTGCTGATTTTCCTAGACATCTTAGCATCCCGTATCGACCCACTGAAGTATCTTTTTAAAAAACTTGCCTTTTCGACCCGTATGAAAAAGTGGTTGTTCTTGCTCTCTGAGTTCGACATCACGTACATGACCCAAAAGTCAGTGAAAAGCAACGCCATCGCTAAATATCTGGCCACCAACTCGATGATGAGAGACATGGTAGAAGAAGCAGATTTTTTGGATAAATCCATCATCAACCTCGAGACAGATGAAGATTGAAAAATGTATTTTGATGGAGCAGCTAATCGTAACGGGAACAAAATAGGTGTCTTACTAGTCTCGCTAGATCAAACCCACTCACCCATTTCATATCGTTTGGATTTCTCATGCACTAATAACATGGCCGAGTACGAAGCTTGCACAATCGGGTTAGAAATTGCATTTTAAAAAGGAATAAAAAGAATACAAGTTTATGGGAATTCAGTATTAGTGGTACATCGGATTCTAAAAGAATGATAGATCAGAGATAAGAAATTGGTCCCATACCTCACTAGATTGGAAGATGTTGCAGACAAGTTCGAGCACTCATAATTCTACTATATTCCCTGATCACAAAACAGTTTCACCGACGCACTTCCCATATTAGCATTGATAATTGACATCCCGGAGGGGATGAAAGATATTACCCTAACATTAGAAAAAAAAAGTCCAGCCCAGCTCACTGCATGGCCATCGAATTTGAAAATGAAGTTTTGAACCCATCCACCTAGTTTTATGATATATGGAATTTGCTAAAAAACAGTCGATAACCCGAACAAACAGATAAGAAGACACGAGTTACACTCATAAGACTTACATCAAGATTCATACTATGTGCTGAAAGGCTATACAAAAGGAATTACGATGAAACTCATCTCCAATGTCTCACAAAAGAGGAATCTGTTAAGATGATGGATCAAATACATGGTGGAGACTATGGACCCCATATAAGTGGTCATACGCTAGCCTGTAAAATCATCAAACAGGGATATTATTAGTTAACTCTGCAAAGTGATTGTAATGACCATGTGCGTCACTGCCATAAGTGCCAGATCTGCGCTAAGTCTCAAAAACATCCTCCGAAAGAATTATATACATGACCGTTCCCTAGCCTTTTGCAACCAGGGGAATCGACATCATCGAAAAAGTATCACCCAAGGCAAGTAATGGCCACGAGTTCATCTTGGTAGCCATATATTATTTTACCAAATGGGTGGAAGCAAAATCCTACAAAGTTCTTGACAACAGGAAGGTACCTCAATTCATTCAAAGAACATTATTTGTCGATATAGGGTCCCACATAAGATAATCTTTGACAACGGCACTCACTTCGAAAGAGAGGGTAACGCCATTATGGAGGAATATGGAATTACCAGGCATAAATCATCTCCGTATCGACCAAAAACCAATGGGACAGTTAAAGCCGCCAACAAGAATTTAAAGAATATCTTGAGTAAAATAACTGACGCTTGTTGAGACTAGCTAGAAAAGCTCCCGTATGCATTATGGGGTTACCGCAACACCGAAAGAGTCTTCACGGGAGCCACCCTTTTCTCCATTGCTTATGGGATGGAAGTCGTCCTCCTAGTGGAGTTAAAAATCCCTTCCCTTAGAGTGGTATTGGAAAATCAAATCAATGAAGTCGAATGGGTCCAAGCCCAGTACAATGAGTTAAACCTTGCTAGACGATAAGCAACTGAAAGCCGTATATCACCATCAGGGGTATCTTAATAGAATCGTTCGAGCCTTCAACCAAAGGGTTAAGACCCAGGGAATCAGTGAGAATGACATCGTGCTAAAAGAGATTCGAGAACCAGCCAGAGACCCGAGGGAAAAGTTCGAAAAAAAAATGGAATGCGCCGTATATTGTCAAAGAAATCAACATGGGGGGAGCCGCAATAGTTGCAGATCTAGATGGACAATTACTTCATTCACCCGCCAATATAGATCATTTGATAAAGTATTACCAATAGAACACACCATGTATATTTAAGAACTAAGTAAATCTAAGCCCCAACTCAACTTATTATTTTTGAAAAATCAGAACGGGGAACGTAGGCAACCTGAGAAGTGCCTTCAGGCCCGGTGAAAACATTATAATAAAAAAATTTCATCCATAATAAAGCAATTCTCATATATTATTTAGGGGTGGTTCAGAACATCGAAGGTTATAAATAAGACTGCTAATAAAAAATACAGAAGAGCCTAAATCCTAGGGGCTGGCCAGGCAAGATCTTCAGTAGCCAAGTCAATTTGAGCCTCGTCCATAATTTGGTACACTAAGACAATATTGTCCTAAGTAGGCTCACAATCCATGAATTGAAATCACACCATCTGAAAAGGGTCATCGACAAGTTCTTCTCCCAAAGATTGCCAATGAGAACGGATAATGTCTGCACGTAGGGGTCAGGAGATACTGAATCGAGTATGGTTGAACTGACGGGACAAATGGCTGCGCCACATCCGTTCCATAAACAAGGAAACATGTGAAGTAACAAACTTAAGCTCATAAAAAAAGTTTTTCAGACTAACAAGGATATTCTGGGGGATGTTAAATTACCGCAAGAGATGCACGGGAAGATAAAATGAGGTGAACCAGAGACCTTTGAGACGAATATAATTCTGCCCACCTATGCCAACCACAATTTCTCTAAGTTTTCACCATGGAATATGCCATTTGATTGCACGGAAGTTCTCAAAAAACCACCCGGTCCAATCAGAAGAAGACATGGCAGGGCACCAAAAAAGGGACAACGAAAGAAATGTGTCGAAATGTCTAACTGTACCCCATTGAACCCTGCTGACCGAAAATGTTCCAGTAGCCACATGTATAACAATCGTGGGCTCCCCTAAGAAATGTCGAGGACCCCCTTTTAAGATCATCCAAGCCATTCAGAGTTTCAGAAAGAATAATGGGCATTATAGTTTCCCCATTTTAAGCTTGATGTATCAAACTCAAAATAGTAGGATCAATTAGAGCAGAGCCAGACGCGCCGAAAATACTTCCGTGCTTAGGTACCCAAGTGTAGGTTGTCAAGTTATAATACTTGGTAAGTCCAAGTGTCGAACCACAAGGATAGTCGGAAAGAAGATGTGGTGATTACGAGTCCATGGTTTTGTTAAGAGAATTTAATTGGTTGAATTTAATGGTTGATTTTAAAGTCTTGCAATAAAAATTAAAATGATGTAACAATAAATGAGAAAAGGCTAAGGCATTATAGAATTCATTTGTTTTGCAAAGTTAAGTAGAATCAACCTCATTCAAAGTTCTCAATGCAAATCCTAAGTGTTGAGTATTTTACCTATTTCTAAGCAAAAGGGCATGGAGCAAAACCAACCCATTTCCATATAAATGCCATATAAAGAAAGGGTGTAAGCAAAAATCAACACAAGTGTATCTCTTATTTTTATCTTGTGACAAAGGGTGTGAAGCAAGTGCAACCCATTCCCATATAATGTTCAACTAAGATTCAAACTTGAAATACACAAAAAAAGGCATAAATTTAAACTAGGCATTTGGGAACTCATTGTTAGTTTCCCCTAGGCAATTGACTTGATTATGAAAATGGCCAACTACAAATAGTTTAGCTCGATAAATCATAACATTTCATTTGTCTAAGATTGGGAGGTCTAGGTGGAGGTCAAACCATGCTATATAGACATATTTGATAAATACAAATTGAATCCTTAGAATGGTTAGTGAAGTTATTTATGACATAAATTTAAAAGATCCCCTTTCGCAACACTTTAACTAAGAAGATGACGAGTCTTAAAATCATATAAAGTGTAAAAAGCACTCACCATATCATTAAAGTATTCAAGGATTAGAATCTCAAATTTATGGTGTTTCCATGAATATTCAAAGACTAATCATGCTTGGTAATGAAAAGTATTTCATTCAAAGAAAGAATGGACATAGGCTAGTAAGAAATACACAAGTGTATTATCTCTTCATTAATGTTTGAGATCTATGTATACAGGGCATACAAAGTCATATCATCATATAAAAATTATCTTACTAGCTTATGAATGGTTGATTAAATGGAGAAGATGAAGGATTCAAGAATTATTTAACAATACTAACAATGTAATGAGAATTGAACTTACATAATTAATACATTGCAAACTTCATCTTTTAGCCTTAACAATGAAATTACTCCATGATAATTGTATGAACAAAGACCATTGAAGTTATCTCCATTTCTCTAAAGAGTTTCTCTAATTAGTTTATTTTATTAAGATGATAATTAAAGAGAAAAATAAAATGCAGGAAAATAAATATGTATTCTAACGTGAACTTCAAATTACAACCCCACTCCCTTTAAATGATGGACAAAGAGAAGTTTAAATAGGGAGAGAAATAATGTTCAAAGATGGCTTGTCTATTCCCCTTTCTCAACCACCCCTAGGAGCCTCATTAATGAAAGAAAGTCCAGCACTCTTTGAATCAAAAGGTCAAAGAAAAAATCTGATTTGGAGGTTGCACATTGATTTAGATGATCTTTGATTGACTATAGCTTCCTTTTGTCTTTTGTCATCGTTGAATTATTCCCAAAGCTCCCCAACTTGCTTCCAAAGTCTATGGTTATAATATAAACACTAGAAAAAGCTAATTTGAACCATGTGAAAGTAATTCTTGATATTTAAAGTGTGTGTGCAAAAGTGAGCTAAATTAATTAATCAATGCTATGATAAACACGGAAAATTTAATTTAAGGAGCGTTAGCAGATGCAAAATTACGAATTTATCAACACCCCCCAACTTAACTCTTGCTAGTCCTTTAGCAAGCAAATTTAAAGAAGACTATGCACAAAAATCGAAAATGCATTTAGCACATGCATTAATTCCTTTGAACTCCCAAGTTCCCTTAGAAGACGAGGTTTATCTCGTGAAGGTTTACAGTGATGATACCTACAAATATCAAAAGTTTGATCGTGGTGAATGACGAGAATGATGATTTCAAAAGTTCAATTTGTAAAGGTTATAACATTACTATCACTATTTCTAGACTTGCGGGTTTTGAATGACTATCTAAATTGCTCATCTCCTTTAGAAACTTGACCCATACTTCCCTTTAATCACATGCTAAGCCTTATATTAGCAAAATTCTCATTTAAATACAAAAAGTATTGATCATTAGAGATGGAAGAGGAATTTCTTTCAAAAAGGAAAGTTTCAAATTTTCGTCCATTTCTAAGAACTTTTCTTATATTTTCTTGGAATTTTTGCTAAATTAGTTCAAGGTGGTTTTCATCTCTATGGGGAGCAGCAGACTCATTATATAAAATTTGACATTTTATGCTTATTTATTAAGCTTAAAGGAAGTTATTCACCCTTTCCCATATGGTGACCTTTATCTATCCATAATATTAGATAAATAGACTTATGATTTGTTAAGTGAAGTTTTAAGTCAATATTAGGATTAAAATTCACCCAATTTTTTCAAAGTGCCATGCATTTGTCTTCTCTATTGGAGGATATTTTCGAAAAAACTTTCATCAATTTTGGACAAGAATTCCCTCTTCACAAAATAAAAATTACTCTAAGTGTTACGAAATAATTTCTCAACTTGAACCATTTACACATTTTAAGGGACATTTCTAGGGTCACGGATCTAATTGAAGCAAAGTAAGCTAGATTATCACTCAAAATTTCATTTAGATCAAGGAATTCATGCCAATAGCTAATGAACCAATCATCATCATTTTTCAAACTTTCATTTTTATTTTTTTTAAAGCTCTAAACACATGAAAAATTAAGAAATTGAAAATCCATTAAAGTTTAAGTACATTACCCCCCCCAACTTTAAGAATGCATTGTCCTCAATGTGAAGAGAACGAGAAATGGGCAATCTCCCATTTGGCTTTTCGATTTTCATGAGGCAAAAGAGAGCTATTTTTGAAACAAAATTACTATATGTACACACTAGCAAATAAACGGGTTAGAATTAGATAAAACATAGCATCCATGCATTATAACCACATTTCAAGTGTAATATCATGTTTATTAAACCAAACCCTAAAAAAAGAAAAAGAAAAAGAAAATAAAGCAAATTTTTTTTAGAAACAAGAATTATATACAAACATGACCTATGCTTGTTAGGTATAGGTCGGATTGTCGAGAAGGGTGGACTCTTCTCGAGGTGGGAATTACAAAAATGGCTTAAGGCGTTGTCTGTTCACTTTGAACACAAAACCAGTTTTGGGATCTTCAACATTCACGGCCCCAAAAGGGAATACATGTCAAACAATGTATGGGACAGTCCAACGAGATTTTAACTTTTCCAGGAAGAGATGCAAACGTGTGTCATAAACTAGAACTTTGTGCCCGAGTTTGAATTCTTTTCTTAAAATAGATTTATCATGGAAATTTTTTGCACGTTTTTTGCTTATCTTAGCATTTTGGTATGCATCCCTCCTTAATTCCTCCAACTCCTCAAGTTGTAACTTTCGGTTGCTTCTGACATTTTTGATATCAAAATTCATCATTTTAATTGCCCAAAATGACTATGTTCCAACTCAACGGGAAGATGGCAAGGCTTGCCATATACTATCCGATAGGGAGACATTCCTAAAATTGTTTTAAAAGCCGTACGGTAAGTTCAAAGTGCATCGTTAAGACGCAATGACCAATCTTTGCGATTTGGATTTACCGTCTTTTCAAGAATTTGCTTTATCTCCCTATTGGCAAGTTCGACTTGGCCATTGGTTTTTGAATGATAAGCAAGTGATACTTTGTGATTTACCCCATATTTTTGCATTAAAGATTCAAAAGGTTTGTTACAAAAATGAGTGCCACCATCGCTTATAATCACTTTGGGAGTGCCAAACCTTGCAAGAATATTTTCTTTTAAAAATCGGATCACCGCTTTGTGATCATTTTTCTTGCAAGCTTGGGCCTCTACCCACTTGGAAACATAATCAACCGCTACTAAAATATAAAGGTTACCGAAAGAGGAAGTGAATGGTCCCATTAAATCGATTCCCCAACAATCGAACACTTCAATCACCAAGATTGGATTAAGCGGCATCATGCTTTTTCGTGTAATCCATCCTAACATTTGGCATCTCGGGCAAGCTTTGCAATGTCGGTAGGCATCTTTAAACAATGTTGGCCAATAAAGGCCACTTTGCAAGATCTTGGCCGTCGTTTTCTTAGCCGAAAAGTGCCCTCCACAAGCTTCATTGTGGCACAAAGTAAGGACTTTTTTGAACTCTTCATCCGGTAAACAACGCCAAATAATTTGATCCGCACCATACTTGAACAAGTACGGTTCTTTCAAATAGAATCGGTACATTTCGGACATGAATTTTTGCCGATCTTGAGCATTCCAATGTGTTGGCATCTTACCGGTGACAAGAAAATTAACAATGTCGGCGTACCACAGAAATAAAGTAACCAAAAATAATTGCTCATTCAGAAACGAATCTATGATTGCACTTTGCTCGATGTGATAAGTGAATGAGAGGCGAGATAGATGATCCGCTACCACATTTTCAACACCCTTCTTGTCTTTGATGAGCAAGTGGAATTCTTGAAGCAAAAGAATCCACCTCAAAAGCCTCAGTTTTGCATCTTTCTTCGTAAAAAGGTACTTGAGAGCTGCATGATCAGTGAAAATAATAATAGGCGATCCAATGAGGTAGGATCGAAATTTGTCAAGGGCAAATACTATGGCCAAGAGCTCTTTCTCTGTTGTTGTGTAGTTCATTTGAGCACCGTTGAGAGTTCGGCTTGCATAGTAAATGACTCCGGGCTTCTTGTCTTTTCTTTGGCCAAGAACCTCTCTTACGGCATAGTCGCTTGCATCACACATAAGTTCAAATGGCAAACTCCAATCGGGAATTTGCATGATGGGGGCGGTTGTAAGCAACTGCTTGAGCTTGGCAAATACTTCTTCACATTTCTCGTCCCAAATGAATGGGGCATCTTTCAATAGGAGATTGCACAACAGCTTTGCGATAGCACTAAAGTTTTGAATGAACCTCCTATAGAAGCCGGCATGACCCAAAAATGAACGGACATCTTTGACGGTAGTTGGAGTGGAAAGTTTTAAGATTATTTCAATTTTTGCCTTGTCAACTTCGATTCCCTTCTCCGAAATAATGTGCCCTAAGACAATGCCCTTTGTCACCATGAAATGACATTTCTTGCAATTAAGAATAAGTTGTTTCTCAATGCACCTTTCTAAAACCTGCTCATCATTCAACAAACAATTATCGAATGACTTACCGTAAACGGTAAAGTCATCAATAAATACCTCTAAGGTCTTTTCTACCATGTCACTAAAGATACTTAGCATGCACCTTTGAAAGGTTGTCGGTGCATTGCACAACCCAAATGGCATCCTTCGATATGCAAAGGTGCCAAAGGGGCATGTGAAGGTGGTTTTCTCTTGATCATTTAAATCAATCTCAATTTGATTGTATCCAGAAAATTCATCTAAGAACGCGTAAAACTCATGCCCGGATACTCTCTCGAGTGTTTGGTCCAAAAATGTGAGCGGGAAGTGGTCTTTATGTGTTACTTCATTGAGCTTACGGTAGTCAATACACATTCGCCACCCGGTGGTGACTCTTTGAGGAATTAATTCATTTTGTTCATTTTTGACTATCGTGAGGCTGGATTTCTTTAGTACAACTTGGGTTGGACTCACCCATTTGCAATCGGAGATTGGATAAATGATTTTCGTATCTAGCAATTTCAATACCTCATTTCTTACAACTTCTTGCATATTTGGGTTCAAACGGCGTTGAAATTGTCTAGATGGTTTAGCATTTTCCTTCAAGTGAATTTTGTGAGTGCAAATTAAAGGATTAATCCCTTTGAGGTAAGCCGGTGTCCAACCAAAAGCTTTCTTATGTTTATTAAGCATACTTACCAACCTCACCTCTTGTTCTTTTGAGAGTTCGGAAGAGATTACCACAGGGTAGGTTCTGGAAGTACCTAGGAAAGCGTACTTTAAGTTGCTTGGCAATGGCTAAAGCTCCATTTGTCCCTCAAGCTTTAATGTTGGATCGGATGTGCTCCCCATTTGCTCTTTCGGATATTGAACCTTATCATCAAGTAAGGAAAAAACTTGCAAACACTCATTGAATTCATTGCAAGTGGTTAGATTCTCTTCCATTAAATCCAAATCATAAGTATTATTAAAATGATCTTGGACTAATGACTCTACCATGTTCACATGTTCACTTTCTTCATCAAAATCATTTTATTGTTTGCTTAAAAAGAACACATTTAGCTCAAGAGTCATGTTTCCAAAAGCCAATTTAACAATTTCATTCTTGCAATTAATGATGGCATTAGATGCGGAAAGAAATGGTCTTCCTAAAATGACAAGAATTTCATTAGCGAGATTTGCTACCGGTTGCATATCAAAAACAATAAAATCAACGGGAAAGTAGAATTTATCAATTTACACAAGAACATCCTCTATTATCCCTCTCGGTATCTTAACGGAGCGATTCGCTAATTGAATCGTCACTTTGGTGGATTTTAACTCTCCTAACCCCAATTGTTGGTACACCGAGAAAGGAAGCACATTAACACTAGCACCCAAATCAAGTAAGGCATTCTTTATGTGACAATTGCCAATTAAACATGAAATGGTTGGGCAACCAGGATCTTTGAATTTTGGAATACGAGTGCCTTGCATGATAGAGCTCACTTGCTCTGTCATAAATGCTTTTTTCTTAACATTCAACCTTCTTTTTGTGGTACACAAATCTTTGAGAAATTTAGCATATGAAGGTATTTGCTTGACCGCGTCAAGCAATGGAATGTTGATCTTGACTTGCCTAAACACATCAAGAATTTTGGTGTTGCGATTTTCCTTAGGAGGTTGATTTAACCTTTTGGGAAAAGGGACTTTGATGTTATTTCTGAGTTTTTCTATGTCCTCTTTCCCATTCCTCTTTTCCTCTTCCTTTTCCCTCACATTCTTTTCTTCTTCTACTTATTCACTTGGTGTTGACTCGGCTATGTCCACCGGGTTTGGGCTTTAGGAACTACAGTTTAATCAATCATCTTTCCATTTCTAAGGGTTGTGATGGATTTCAACTCCTCTACATTCCCACTCGACTCCCCTTCAACTATCATGGCTTGCCCTCTAGGATTAGCTATTGGTTGAGCCGAAAACTTTCCTTTTTCTTGGGTTGCTAAAGCGGTGGTGAGTTTGGACATTTGAGTTTTCAAATCACTAACATCTCTATTGGTTTTGTCTACAAATTGCCGCAAAAGATTCTCCAAATTAGAATATGGGTTTGGGTTTGCTTAACTAAAATAGTTGTTTTGGGGTGGAGGTGGTCTTGGTTGGTAAGAGTTCGAGTTGGCATTCGAATTTTGATGAGCATTTTGATTTCCCCCCAACTAAAATTAGGATGGTTCCTCCACCCTTCATTGTACCTTTGAGAAAATGGGTCATTGTTTGGTCAAGAGTATGAGTTTATAGCATTGATTTGTGAGGGACTTTGAAGGACCTCTTTGAAGGCAGGAATTGTGTGACACTCCTCTGTGGAATGCCCCAACTTCTCACAAATGACACACAATTGACTTGATGACATTGCATTGACATCTCTAAGCTTGTTTGTCTCTAAGGCCTCTACCTTCTTAGAAAATTGGAACAACCTTACTCCCGTGTCATCATCATTGGATATTTGGTACAACCCACCCTTTCCCGGAGGTTTGGCCTTAGGTTCCTCGGTATAGGTGTTCCAATTTTGGGCACCTTCCGCCAATTCATCAAAATACAACAAGGCCTTTTCGGGACTTTTACTCAAAAATTGACCATTACACATGGTCTCTACGAATGTACGTATCTCGGGAGTAAGAGATTCATAAAAATAGCTCACAAGGCTCCAAGTTTCATGGCCATGGTGAGGACATGCGTTTAAAAGCTCATTGTATCTTTCCCAACACTTGTAAAAAGTTTTATTTTCTTTTGGCGAAAAATTGGATATCGCCTTTCTCAAAGCGTTGGTCCAATGGACGGGAAAGAATTTTTTCAAAAACTCCGATTGAAGTACTTGCCAAGACCGAATATATTGCGGTCTTTGAGCATTCAACCATATTTTTCTTTTATCTTTTAAGGAAAAAGGAAAAAGTTTTAAACGCATTACTTCCTCATTGGTGTTTGCCTCACGAAACGTGGAGCAAACTTCCTCAAAATCTTTCAAATGTAAGTACGGGTTTTCGAATTCCATACCATGGAAAGAGGGGATATGTTGAAGCATACCTGGCTTGAACGAGAATGTTCTCACTTGTCCGGTGGGGAGACTGATGCAAGAATTAGACGTCGTTCTAGGTGGTTGAAGATAATCCCTCATTCTTCGAACCGGAGGATGGTGATTATTGTTCTCTCCGGTATTTGACTCATTGTCCTCATTATCCATTTTAGATGGAGTAGGCGAAGGAGTAGGATGCCTTGGTAGTGGTTGGCCTCTTGGTGGACTTATGCGAAGATCAATGTACAAATTCCCGGGCATAAGCCCGGAAGGGTGATCTCGAATAAAATAGCCACCTATAAAAGAAGAAAATAATAAGTTGGAAAAATAATTTACAAAGGGATAAAATACTTACAAAGCGAATTTTTATACAAAACCCGTAATCCGTCTTTCGACGTATCCCCGGCAACGGCGCCAAAACTTGATGCACCGAAAATACTTCTGTGCTTAGGTACCCAAGTGCAGGTTGTCAAGTTATAAAACTTGGTAAGTCCAAGAGTCGAACCACAAGGATAGTCGGAAAGACGATGTGGTGATGACTAGTCCAAGGTTTTGTTAAGAGAATTTAATTGGTTGATTTTAATGGTTGATTTTAAAGTCTTGCAATAAAAATTAAAATGATGTAACAATAGATGAGAAAAGGCTAAGGCATTATAGAATTCATTTGTTTTGCAAAGTTACGTAGAATCAACCTCATTCAAAGTTCTCAATGCAAATCCTAAGTGTTGAGTATTTTACCCATTTATAAGCAAAAGGGCGTGGAGAAAAACCAACCCATTCCCATATAAATGCCATATAAAGAAAGGGTGTAAGCAAAAATCAACACAAGTGTATCTCTCATTTTTATCTTGTGACGAAGAGTGAGAAGCAAGTGCAACCCATTCCCATATAATGTTCAACCAAGATTCAAACTTGAAATACACAAAAAGAATAGGCATAAATTTAAACTAGGCATTTGAGAACTCATTGTTAGTTTCCTCTAGGCAATTGACTTGATTATAAAAATGGCCAACTACAAAGAGTTTAGCTCGACAAATCATAACATTTCATTTGTCTAAGATTGGGAGGTCTAGGTGGAGGTCAAACCATCCTATATAGACATATTTGATAAATACAAATTGAATCCTTAGAATGGTTAGTGAAGTTATTTATGACATAAATTTAAAAGATCCTCTTTCGCAATACTTTAACTAAGAAGAAGATGAGTCTTAAAATCACATAAAGTGTATAAAGCACTCACCATATCATTACAGTATTCAAGGATTAGAATCTCAAATTTATGGTGTTTCCATGAATATTCAAAGACTAATCATGCTTCGTAATGAAAAGTATTTCATTCAAAGAAAGAATGGACATAGGCTAGTAAGAAATACACAAGTGTATTATCTCTTCATTAATGTTTGAGATCTATGTATACAGGGCATACAAAGTCATATCATCATATAAAAATTATCTTACTAGCTTATGAATGGTTGATTAAATGGAGAAGATGAAGGATTCAAGAATTATTTAACAATACTAACAATGTAATGAGAATTGAACTTACATAATTAATACATTGCAAACTTCATCTTTTAGCCTTAACAATGAAATTACTCCATGATAATTGTATGAACAAAGACCATTGAAGTTATCTCCATTTCTCTAAAGAGTTTCTCTAATTAGTTTATTTTATTAAGATGATAATTAAAGAGAAAAATAAAATGCAGGAAAATAAATATGTATTCTAACGTGAACTTCAAATTACAACCCCACTCCCTTTAAATGATGGACAAAGAGAAGTTTAAATAGGGAGAGAAATAATGTTCAAAGATGGTTAGTCTATCCCCCTTTTTCAACCACCCCTAGGAGCCTCATTAATGAAAGAAAGTCCAGCACTCTTTGAATCAAAAGGTCAAAGAAAAAATTTGATTTAGAGGCTGCACTTTGATTTAGATGATCTTTGATTGACTATAGCTTCTTTTTGTCTTTTGTCTTCGTTGAATTTTTCCCAAAGCTCCCCAACTTGCTTCCAAAGTCTATGGTTATAATATAAACACTAGAAAAAGCTAATTTGAACCATGTGAAAGCAATTCTTGATATTTAAAGTGTGTGTGCAAAAGTGAGCTAAATTAATTAATCAATGCTAAGATAAATGCGATAAATTTAATTTAAAGAGCGTTAGCATATGCAAAATTGCACGTTTATCAGAGCCCGTTACCAATAGCATATCCGAACCTAAACAAATCAGAGCTGCGGTGGTATGACTAGAACTGAAGGAGGGATCGTTTTCATAACGATGAAAGAAATTGACCATCCGATGAAGATCCAGCAAATCCCCCGTAATCAAAAAATGACAGGCCGCCTGAGGAATGGATAACAAAGCAATGAGCATATCCCGAGGACTAACATCCTCAATCGGAGCAGCCATAGGAAACCGCGTATCAAAACGTAAGAGCCAGGAGAACTCCTAGAAAGTCGGATAGAGCTCGTCTAGAGCAAAATGAAAAAGATGTTTGTCCGAATTCCAGAAGGCCAAAGTACATAAAAGAAAAGAGAAATCTATGGGATGGAAGCCCTACGCAGCCAAGGGGCTAAAAATACCAAAGTTTAGACCATTTTTCGAAGATACTAAGGCATCCCGATCTTTGATATACAGATAGTCAGATTTTGAACAGAAGAAAGATATTTTCTGCCTAATAAAGGGAAAAGAGAAAAGAATGGTGTGAGAATGAAGGAAGGAACATGGGGTATTTATAGGAAAAAAGTATCCTGTACTTGTTTATCGCTTGACAAACACAATCCCAGGGGAGATTGTCGCGTAACAAACATTTATTCAGGAGGGTTTGTGGCGCAACAAACTCTGTAAAACTCACCGTATAAATCTTTGCCAAAAGAATTACTTTTGTATGTGCATTATACTTACTATGTACTTTCTTTTGCAGACCTTAGGGCCCCTTTAAATCAAGGTACGCTCTTTCAAAACACATTTTACAGTTAAATGTATATATATATATGTGTGTGTATATACTAGTCACCAACACACAGGAAAGAAAAACACATCTTTAAATAAATAAATAAACTATTCCATCAAACATTTCCTATAAAAAACAGTTTTCTAAACACAAAAGAGAGATAAAAAATAAATTAAACTAATGACCTACATTTTGTCTAAAGAATCCTAAAGCTATGCAGGAAGAATAAAGCTAATCTAATCGAGCGCGGTTTGATACGCTCTCACTGTCACCCGAAGCCTCCTCAGGAGTAAGATCTACCGTCTGAGTAGGAGTTGTGGGTTGGATCACTAAAGATTGAGAACGCCTGAAAGTCCGACTACTGGTCCTCCGAGACTTAGTCCGCGTCTGAGAAGAGATCATGGGATCATCCGTGTGTAAGGAAATCTCGACCGCCCTCCGATAATCGTGCATGTAAGAGGTGGGATCTTGTCCCACGAACTGCATCAGGTTCCAGTTGTATAAGGAACGGGCATACAAAGCTCGTAAATCACCCACGCGGATCGAAACCACCTATTACCTCAAAAACAAATTGAATCAAACACTAGGATAATCGGAGCGCATAAATAAAGAAAGGAAAGAATGGAAAAGAAAGAAAAAGTACCTCATCATTAGCACGGCCACCCAAAAAACTCAAAGGATCATCTGGGGGGGATCTCCGGCACTGTATACCTACGAAGACCCGCTCCAACTTATGTTGTGTCCTAAGGGAGTGGCGAAATATCCACTAAAGGACTAGCGAGACCCGCCGAAGCTGAAGAAGAACCCCCTACTCCCGTCTCGGATACAAAGGAGGACGAGAAGATGAAGCATCCACCCCAGGGGATCGGGTCGGAGGGCCTATGGTAGTCGGACAAATCGAGGTCAGCGTAGCATAAGTCCAAACACTAGAGGATCAATGACGGCCGTCTCTCTTAGAAGAGGGGACCCCCCCAGAAGGAGTAGCCACAGTAACATGAGGGGTCTACCCAAACTGCTTATAATCAATGCAGAAGTTAGCTGGCTCCCACAATCTCTTCGAAGTAGCATCCTCGCCCTTCTGTGCAGCCTCCGCCTCCTAAAAAAT
This sequence comes from Lonicera japonica, assembly GCA_021464415.1. NCBI lineage: Eukaryota > Viridiplantae > Streptophyta > Magnoliopsida > Dipsacales > Caprifoliaceae > Lonicera > Lonicera japonica. The sequence goes on from CM038467.1 coordinate 53,147,139, forward strand.
AGCTCTTAAAAAATATGAAAGGACTGGTAGGGAACTAAAAACCATCATGCTTAGTCCGCTCCTTCTTTCTAGGAACGGCCTATGGCATCAACTAGGGCACTGTAGCCACCCCTCCTCCTTCATGACCCCCTTGGGTTCATCACTGCCGTCACCCTCTGCAGCAGCAGGAACATCCCTCTCACCCTCGGGATTATCATCATCTGAATCTGGAACTGCCTCCTTCTTGTTGGGGACGGCCGAACTGGAGGTAAGTGCCCTACAACAGTCCTCGACAAATGGTATGGGCCCCCGTATATAGTTGGGATCTCCACCTAACACTTTGTACCGTTCATATAAAAACCCAGCCTCGAGTCCCTTTTGGCTCTCTCATTAGGAACCGAGTAGCAAAAATAAAATAGTCACCCTCTTTAGTGAAAGTTTGAAAATCCAGCCCATCTAGTAAGGCCAACACTGTCACCGGATCGATCTCGCCGGTCCATCTCAACAAAATGGGTGGAAACACTAGAAGCTGAGGCCACTGAGCTGGTGTGTGCTGACGAATAACTCGCTCCCCCAAATAGAAGTGAAGACCGTACTCGTCCCAAATTAATTATCTGGTCCTAGAGGCTGTGAAAGCTCGGGCATATCCAAAATGAAGGCCCAAGTCACCCCATGGGGCCCACTCAATCTGAAAAGAGAAGAAATGAATCTTTTTTTCACATGTTTTGATATATATATATATAAAAATATAAAGATATTTAAATACTTACGTGCTCCTCCAACAGATCAGAGATCGCGGTGGCCCCAGTCTCTTGGGTCCGATATACATAAGGAGTCCTATAGTTTCCCACCATGAACCGGTGAAGAAACGGGAACTAATCCTTGTTCTCAACGAAGAGATCCACTTGGGCTAGACCCTCGCGGATATATGCAATGAACCAGCTCTGAAAAAGGAAGATACAAGGTCATTAGTAACCATTATCAAATAAAAGTACCGATATAAGACAAACAGAGAAAATTAGAGATTCATACCTCCCACAGTAAAGAAAAACCCTTAAGGTTAAAGGTCAAATGATGCGAAACCTGATCCATGGCATCATAAAGAACGGCCAAGATAAAATCGCCCCAATCGTAGCTAAACAAAGCGCTGAAATTTCGGATGAAAGGCAGCCACCAGAGATGGGCTGTATCATCCCCATGGGCCTCGAATAGATCATGGAGTGTAAGAAACAACAAGACACGGCATACTGGAGCGCCTCCTGTCTGGTCATCGGCTTTTCGAAAACAGTCAGTCTAGCTCTCTCTATTGCCAAGCGTGTGATCAAAACGGCCTGAGGAATGGTATCACCCGAACTCCGTAACTCTAGGAACTACCCCAAAGCACTAAATATACCCTCATGAGTAAGACGTAGAGGGACATCTACCTGAATGAAGATACTTCCCGAAGGTATCTCGGTCAAAGCAAATAGATCCAGCAGTGTCATCGTCATCTCCCCCCAACTCTAGTGGAACGTATGAGTAGTATCTCACCAATGGGTCACCAAAGCCGTCACCAGGACAACCTCCTGCGACACCCTCTCCGGCAGTGCATCGAGAAAAGCTTCGAAGGGGGTCGCGAATAATAACTCTTGTACCGGGGCTGGGGCCTGTCGCCACTCAGCAAAAATAGTGTTGGAAGAACTGCAACCTCGACCAACCCACTGCACACACAATAGACATATATATTTATATATAATTATGAGAGTTATAGGGTTTATGAGGAAAAATTGTATTATTTTCAAAAACCTGATGGTACTTTTGTGTAATTATGAGACTTATAGGGTTTATGAGGGTAAATTATGTAATTTTCAAAACCTGAGGGTACTTTGGTGTAATTATGAGAGTTATAGTGGTTATGAGGGTAAATTATGTAATTTTCAAAACCTGAGGGTACTTTGCTGTAATTATGAGAGTTATAGGGGATATGAGGTTAAATTATGTAATTTTCAAAACATGAGGGTACTTTTGTGTAATTATGAGAGTTATAGGGGTTATGAGGGTAAATCATGTAATTTTCAAAAGCCTGAGGTTACTTTTGTGTAATTATGAGATTTATAGTGGTTATGAGGGTAAATTATGTAATTTTCAAAATTTGAGGGTACCTTTATGTAATTATGAGAGTTATAGTGGTTATGAGGGTAAATTATGTAATCTTTAAAACTTGAGGGCACCTTTATATAATTATGAGTTATAGTAGTTATGAGGTTAAATTATGTAATTTTTAAAATCTGATGGTATTTTTGTGTAATTATGAGAGTTATAGGGGTTATAAGGGTAAATATATCATGCTTTGCATACATACACATAAATAATTCATAAAACATACCAGGGTCTGGCGATGGATCTCGTGGGAAGCAGGCTCCATAAGTAGCTAAGGGACCTCGGAAATTGGAGTAGCTCGGGTCACATCCCGGTACACCACTGCATGGCCACGGTCCACGGTCCACCCCGTTATCCCCATACCAATCAAAGTTGTCCCAGTCATCGTGGTGAGGGCTAAAACGTAGGACGCCCTGGGCATTAGTGAAGGTGACATCATCCTGGTCACCCTCCAATCAGTCTGGTTGACCTCCATGAGCAGGATCCATAAGTGATAGGGGGAGGGTAGTAGAAAATAAGGAAATTGTCTAAAAAACCCTAATTTGGCAAAGCTTCGGCGAGAGAAAAGAAAGAAAATGAGAGCTAGAGAGAGAAAGGGAAAGAGAGAAATAAGGTAGAATGAGCTTAGCAGAGGGATTATATACTTGAGGCATTTATCGCGCGACAAAAGGTCTCTTTGTCGTGCGATAAATCCCCTTACACCGAAATATCGAGCGGCATTTTCCTCTCCTCTGAATTTTTGACTTTTTTTCCTTCCTTAGTTTCATACAGGAACACCTCCAAAAGAGGTTTCTAGGTTTCTTTCAACAAAAACGCATACGAGGAGAGAGAAGAATGCAATTTTCCAAAAGTCATCTCTTCAAATCACGAGAACAAAACAACCTACAAAGGAATCTCCTACTGATAGAGGACCAAAATCCGGAAATAATGAGAAAAGCATTAAGATAAGACGGGAATAGAAAAAATTGAAATAGTAGAAAAGAGAATAATCCCACTTGAGCGCCCATAGAGAGCGAGAGAAACAGAAATGTGCAGAGTGACTGGGAGAGCCAAACCAATAGTGACAGCTAGGCTAAAACAACTCAGGGCTTCATCTTGGATGTGTAAGGCTTCTGATCACGCCAAATGGGGCAAAAGGTTCTTGAACAAAGACAAAGAGGGCCAATAAAAGCAATCCCGAATGAGGGAGAAATAAGGACATCGAAAAACATAAAACGATGTGAGCCCACGAGTTCCTTAAAACGATTATGGATAAGGACCAAAAAGATCAGAGATTCCTTTCAAACAAATTTTCTTTTCAGCACAATACAGAAGAGATGACTTGGAAATAAGTCTTCGAATCATCACTCTGGGAAAACCGATGAAATCCAGAAAACTGTTATCTTTGAAGAAGTGTTCTTTCTTAAGAAACGAAACAAGTACGTGAAATTTCAAGAGATTCCCGGAGGGTAGAAAATATAACTGGATTAAATAAACTAATGACGAGTTCTTTCACCTCCCCAAATTTTTCTCTCTCTTACTCTAGCATCAGGAGAAGATACAGAGAGCATGATTTCTTAAAAATTGCAAGCACAAGCCCTCTCTAGAGGCAAAATAAAAAGACATAAGCCCTCTCCGGAGGCAAATCTTAAGCACAAAGCCCTCTCCGGAGGTAGTTATCGTTCATTTTTCTTATGAACATGAAACAAAGTCATTCCAAAGAGGCAGTGGAGCAAACAAAGTCCTCCCATAGAGGTAGTGGATCAAATAAGTCCTCCCAAATAGAGAGACAATGGAGCAAATAAGTCCTCCCAGGGAGGCAGTGGAGCAAACAAAATCCTCCCAGAGAAGCAATGGAGCAAACAAGTCCTCCCAGAGAGGCGGTGGAGTAAACAAAGTCCTCCCAAAGAAGCAGTAGAGCAAACAAAGTCCTCCCGAGAGGCAACAAGTAAGGGAAGCCCTCTCCAGAGGCAAACACCATCACAAAAACCTCCCCAGAGGCACTCACAATCACTTATGCCTACACTCTTTTAGAGCTTTTGCGAGAGTCATGGATTATGGTCTTTTCCAGTCACCTCAATTCCTTGCAAGCAAGGAGCTTGAGTCGAGAGGGTCTGTAGACACCCCAATCCATGACCCCCGCAAGAACCTTAAAACCATCGGAAAAGCACCTTTCTGAGCCTAAAACTCACCCAAAATACTAGAAACTGCTTCGGAAAGTCTGTAGCCCAACAAACCTATTCCCAAAAGGATTTATCATGCCACAAACTAATTTTCAGAGACCTTTGCAGTGCGACAAACTAGATTGTCACACGACAAACCCCTCTGACCCAAACCATCCACTCCCTGACACATTAGTCTGTCAGGGACAACCTTTCAGCCGTTTGTAGCGTGACACCTGGCAAGATGTCGCGCGACAGTTCCACTTTTGAGGGTAATGTCGAGCGATAAACTCCCCTGAGCAGTATAAATAAGCCAACACTCCAAGGGTTCAAGGGACAACAACTTTGGAAAAAAAAAAGGCTATTATCTCTCTAAAAAATTATGATTTTTCAAGATCTTCAAAGTGTAAATTATTGTTATCAAGCCAGCTGCTCTCGAGGAATCTTCGAGTTCTGAATACTCGACGTCTCGAATTTCAAAGTCGAATTCTCCACTGTATCTAGAGAAGAAAGACTATATCTTCCGGATTATCTTCGGTCATATTATATTTTCTCTCTTTCTTATTCTATTTATTTCGTCGGGAAGATAAATAAAGTTTCTTTTAGTATTTGAAGTTTAAATATTTGTGTACTTGTTTTCCTTTGTTTATATCCATTGTTCTATCCAAATTCTAATTGAATAAGCTTATTGTTAAGTTACAAATAGTCTACTGTTTTCTCCAAACAAAACCTTGATAAAACCATTTTCAAAAATCAAAAGAAGTAAGTATATCATTATCTGGATAAACTAAGTTTTCAAAACCCGGAACAATAAAACTTACTAAAAGGATTAAGATCGAGTATATCCAGTCTCCCATATAGATTGTAATATACCTTACATACTCTCCTCAAAGAGTCCAAGTCCATATCAAATCAATTCCAATCGAGAATCCGACTTCTTTTCCAAAACAATCGAAATAATGATAAAACTAATATTTCTATCTAAGTAAACAATATTAGAATATCCTCTCAAAATTCAAAAAATCACTAATTTTGTCACTTTCATTTCATCCTCTACAAAATCAAAACATCGGATTACAAAATACAAGGTTTTTATCCCCTTTCATGTTTTCCCAAAATTAGGTTTTTTTACAAAAATGTATTTTAGAAAAGTAGTAGACTTCTTAGTAAAAGCATCCAAGTTCTTCAATATAGAATAAACATATAAAGCCATTAGAGACTGAAAAGGCGGAATAGGTTCCTAACACCTATGAAGTTAATTTTCTTTCTTTATAGAAATTAAATTACAAAAATAGACCTTTTATTTTGAGTGCCTCTAAGATTAAGGACACATGGGCAAACGATATTGGTTTTTTGTCCTGGAGTTCTTAATAATTTATCCCCTAAAAGTATACCTGCTTTTGTAGTTTTATTCATTAAGTTCATTATGCATAATGCGTGTCCTTAAAGTTTATCATATTTTTACTTTAGTCCAAAACCCCATACGTCATTAAGTTTTTGGATAGAAAATACCATGTGAGCAGAACGCAGACACTGTAGTGGGGGTAAAACGACTAAGCTACTATAATGCTCTAATTCCCAACTCATTTTGCCCTACTTAGAGCTTTCAATGGAATGAAAATGTTTTAGGTTGTTAACTTTTTCTCTCTGTCATTTTTTCAACCCCACACTTTGATTTTGCCTTAATTTGGTTTTAAGACAAACATATATGAGTGTATTATAATGGTTGACTGCTTAACCCTCCCTATAGTGCCCACGTGTAATGCACATGGCCTTTTTTGTCCAAAAACATAATGACAAGTGGAGTTTCGAACTAAAGTGAAAATGGGAGCAAACTCTAAGGATGGGCATCATGCAAAATGAACTTCCTAGACAGAAGTGCAAAAGCGGATAAACTTTAAGGGAATAAATTATTAATAACTGTTTGTCTTGGTTAATGTACTCCTGTGCTCTTAATCACGGGCATACCCATGTGATCCTGAGAGGGTACTGTTGTGCCCCCTCAATTTTTTATTTTTTTCATAATTTATATATTAATTAAAAATATTGTTGACTTGGTATTATAATAAATAGTAAGACATATTTACGCATAAATTAAAGAGAAAAATAGTATTGTGTCCCCCTTCTAAAAAAAACAAAAAAACATAAGATTTAGTCCACTACAAGATTCATTTTAGTTATTGGTCCTTCTTACCTTGTTTAGTTGAAAACTCACATTAAATCATATTTTTGTTTGACTGGACTACCGTTACTCAATGAGTTCAATTAATCATATAATAGTTAGTCAATTAGTTCAATTAATCATATAATTATGGGTTTTGTAATTATATGGAAAGTTGTTGACGTTTTATATGTAATAATAAATGTTATTCTAATGGTAATAGTTTTAATTGTTTTAAATTTTCATATACATTACTCAAATAATCTTTTCCAATACACCGCCCAGGGTAGTTATTTTAGGAAGCCCTCATTACGTCTCGGACGTGCAGTGGAATTGCAAGCTTGGGAAGCAATTGACCCGGATATATCAACCAAACCTGGGTACAAAGCCGAATTTTAAATGAAATAGGCTATGGCCCTTGGCATGGCGAAAATAAATAAAGTCTACACCTGCTAGACTAAGCGCACAGCCCAAATCAATTAGGCTAAATAAAGTCTACACTTGCTAGACTAAGCGCACGACCCAAATCAATTAGGCTTAAAGTCACCGGCGCAGCAGCTAAGCGCAAACCGTGGGTCTATTCCCAAGGCCATGACCAAGTACAATGTATCTAGAGGATAACATAGGAAGTCTCATACTCAACTAAGCAAATACACGAGAGAAAGCTAAAATAATTATTGTCCTAAATGTTTAATCCAGTTATTTTTTAGCATGCTATATAAAGTCTCTTATATCCTTAACCTTATATCATCTAAAATCCATCCCAGGAACCTTACTAGAGTGATCACCTCCATTTTCATAGGGCACCCTTGAAAGAGAGAATAAAAGCGACTAAGGAGTAGGTATTTGTTTAGTTTAAACCCCGTTACTTCATGGTGCTGTAGTTTGTTATACGCATATACAAATCCTTGTTAGGCATGGGCAATCTAAAGGGATCTAGGCGTATGCAAATAATCCATAACACCAGGTCCTCGACATCTCATCACGATAGTACAGAGAAACAATTACCCTCAAGCTGAGCCCAAGTCAATATAGAGAACAGTGGCAGTGTCCGAATCAGGATGATCAGTGGCCAAGATGCGCCGAAAAGGCTTAAAGAACGATGAAAACTGCCAAAAAGAGGAAAATTTTGATGAAACGTTAAAAGGCACTCAACATTAGAAACAATAGATCAGACAACCCAGATCACTAGGCAATCCTTGTAGGGTCCCATCGTAAATCAGTACATGGAGGCTTTGAATCTCTTGCCGAGACAAGGCCCGGGGAAGACTATCCAGGGTACACTAATCCTTTTCTCCTCACAACCAACCAATGTAAATTTGGGATAGGTTTCCAGCCAGTTCAGTGAACAATTCAAAACAAAGAATACCCAATCTCGTCTACGGATTCCCCAGGACAAATGGAATTTACCAACATTTTGGCTTGGCTCAAAAGCCTTAGCCATCTCCTCTTCTACGGTACAAAAGAAGAAAACTTAGTCGGAAGAGAATATATGTAATACAGAGACCTCTCCTATTGCATTTGATCGATCCTAAGTTACAGAAGAGTCCACTGCCCAGAGTAGTAATCCGAGAAATTGGGATTGCAACCCAATCAGTAGTCAAAGCAGTAAGCCATAGCCAAATGAATAGCCAAATCATCAACTAAGCCTTCAGCCTGAATCAGCTGACCCGGTAGTCATATGAGTACATCAGTTAACTACTATATATGGGAATATATAACTGTTTACATCATAATAAATATTATTAAGGAACAATATATATATGGATATTAGCTAATGTCTCCATATTTCATAATTAGAGTAATTGCACAAAGAATTTTTATCACCCTTAATGGTAATTAACTTAGAGTCTGCTTGATAACATGTAGGATAGGTTGGATCTTGAAGGAAGTTTTAATGGCTCCCACTCTTCATCTTCAACATTGGAAAAAAATTTGTGCACCATTTCTTCATTCACTAGTTCTAGTTTCGAAGGCACCCACTGAAATAAAAAGACAACAAAATATCTAATATGAAATAGGTATTAATTTAAAAATATTGCCCAAAACACGTTTCAAAAATTAACAATTCCTCCAACAAAATCCCAAACTACGTAATTGATGAAAAATACTTATCAAACATACATGAGGATTCTTGTCTTTATCAATTAGCATGGCCCTACAACCCTGCATGGTGAAATGTCACTATATTGATTAGAAAATTAAAAAACTTAGTTCAATGGAAAAAACAGATTAGTCAACTACATGTATTTTATTGCAATGTAAAATTTGTAATCTCCTGTATAAAGTTCAAGCTTTAGGTTTGTCATTCAAACTCTTTTGACATTTACTATGAGGTTTTATATATAAATTTACTAGTTTATAAATTGTGTAGTCGGTAAAAACTAAAACCAAACGAGCTAGAAAGGAAAGTTATTAGCGTTTCAATCAAACCTCGAAGAAATCTTGACTAATTGTTCTTCGCATCATCTGACAGAGGATGTTAAATTCACGTATGAGACATTGATCAAGTTTCTGAGTTCGACCGTCCCTGATCTACTCACCAAATAAAACACAACATCAATGAATTTGTTTCGACTAGTGTTGAATTGAATCTAACAAACTAGCATTTCCAATATAGTAACTGATGCAATGTTATCATACCGATCGTAAAAACAGTTTTAGGCTTGTGGGAGATGATGTCTTCATTGAGTTTATTGCATCAAGGATCCACTTCTCCGCTTTAGTAGAAATAACTCCCTCCTGAGACAGATCAAAATGAGAAAATTGGGATTTTTTTGATTTTTTTAATAGAAGTTTGTATTTGAATTTAACAAACCCTTATATAGCATCGCTCTAAAGATAGCCGTCATATCTTTAAGTAAACAAAGGACCTAAATGAATGAATTTTTCAATGAAATTTGTTAGAGATGATCTCCATGATGAGAAGATTATATCCACCAATTTTGTCAAAAGATTCAATTTAAAAATTGGGGAGATGATCTTCTAAATTTCAACAGCCAATAATGATCAATTTTCGTCATAAAATTAGATATTTTTGAAATAGTGAAAAATAGTCCTATAAGATTCATATTAATGAGTTGTATTATATTACTACTTCACATGTATTTTTATCCTTTTTAAGAATATATAGCATTTTGTGAAGTTGTGGTACTAAATACATGATATAAGATTGAAACATAATTATGCAATGGATCTCAATAAATTTTATTCCGGACTACAAATTTTATAGTCTTTTGTTAATAAATAAAAACATACCAATGATGATAATATTTCTTCAACAGTTTCTCTCGAAAAGCATTTGTTGATAATCTCCAATCTATGATCAATGCACGTTAAAGTTAGTAAAACACATAGAATTGAAGTGGATGTCAAACAATCATGTAAGCCTCCGTTAAGATCTTTCAAACGGAAGTGGACGGTGGATTGACATTACGTAACAAAAAGTACTTTAGGGTTGCTATTGCTAAAATTGATACATCAAGATTAAAACCACAATACAGTCCAAACTTCAGGGTCAAATTTGTCGGTTCCCCATTCATTGCATAAACGGAAATTTTCAATGTACAATGGAGAAAACAATGTCAACTTTTTACCTTGAAGGAATGTTATCTTGCGTTAAGATTCCTTTTTGCGAGTATTTGTTGACAATTGCTAATATAGTTGATATATTGAAGACATTGGATGAAGCCGCAATATCGATTGCATTTTCCAGAGAAGCAAGATCCTATTAAAGTTGAAGACGAATGATAAAAATACGCTTTGTACATATGAATACACACGATAATAAAAAAATTAGGCATGCATATATGATTTCAAGATTGAAGCATAATAGACATTTTTTCAAGCGAAGTTCAAATTAGCATATATTAATACAATTTGCCACTATGTTTAAGAGTAATGAACAAGCTATGTAAATCTAAAAGCTAGAAATACCGACCCTTTATTTCTTACTAGACCCTAAACTAGATGCAATGTGTGTGCAATATTATAGCATAAAATAAAAGAGAAAAAGAAGCAACTAATTCTCCTGCAACATAAAAAAATTAAATTTAAATTCAATGTTGTCAAAAAGTTGAAATTGCTATTGCCAGAGTTTAATATATATTGCTAGAATACTGTATGCATATATATGTTTGTATATTATGTTTCAATTACAATAATTACTATGATAAAAGTAATTAATTGTCTATAAATTAAAAGAAGTAATAATAATAATAATAATAATAATAATAATAATAATAATAATAATAATAAAATGTTGTTGGATGACCATAATTACCTTTGAAAGGACGAAATGAGTTGCGAGACCACATGTCAGCATCGCTTTCCCATCTAATCTTGCACCAGTCAACCCCAAATATTCTCCTACATGGTTGGGAATAATGTTTTAAAAAATTATGTGGTTCAGTATCTAAAAAGAAAACTTCCCATTTTAGAGATTAGCCAAAAAAGGGAGAAAACAAATATTGGAAAAGTTCTATCCAAAAATATACATAAGCTTTAAATAAATAAAACCAAAAGATTTTTTATTTTATTTTAATAAAGAAGTGCATTGCTATTTAGTGATGGCAGAAAGTTTTAGGTATGTCGTGAAATTACAAAAATACTCTTATCGCACTGAAAGTTACTAGAAAATAATGCGTTAATAAGGATTCAAGCTTCAAAGCATAAACTTGAAATGCACGTGTATTTATACTTAGCCAAACACCATCTTATTTTTATATATATATTGCACACGCGTAGAGTGTGCCTCAGGGCTAGCATATAATAGATGGACTTGGCTCATCTCCATTACGCCTTCAGTCCAATTCCGTCCAAGGGGGTCCAATTTGAGGGCTAAATAGATGAATTTCTTTATGAAACTTGGTAGAGATGATCTCTATAATGAGCAAATCATGTCAAAAAATTTAATTAAGAAATTCAAACTGAAAGTGGGTGTAATGAAAATTTGATGCATTTGTTAATTTTCGATCATTCAAATTTTAGATCATCATCTCACCTATTTCTAGATTGAATATTCTGATAAAATTTTGTGGGGATAATCTACTCACCATAGAGATCAACTCTACCAAGTTTCATTAAAAAATCAATCAGTTTAGTTTTCGAACTAGACATCCTTAAAAATATATAAGAGAGAAATAATTTTGTAGCTGATATTCAAGATATTTTTTAGGTGGTCGATAGTGTCTTTGGCGTGTGTAGCGGGTTAGTATATTTATATTGACATCGGATATATGTTTTGTTGCTAATTATGTGGCGTTACAGTAAAGAATTCGAAATGGAAGCAGAGACAAAGGACAATAATTATAAAAAATTACCAAGGAAACAAGGGAGCCTTGATAAAAAATGAGAGGTCCCAACATCTGGAAAGAGTCCAATTGATACTTCTGGCATAGCAAATATCTGCACAAGTTTGGAAAGTTTATATAAAGAGATTATTTAATTAGAGTTTGGAGCAAACAAATTAATTTAGTGAGGATCTTGTGTTGTCATTTTGCGTGATGAGTGGGTAATTTTACAAGGTGGGATTTATAATCCCAAAACGCTCCCTCACATGTACCGTAATTTTGAGCAAACACATGGATTTATTATATTGAGTGATGTGAAGTCCATCTGCCCGATCGATGTGCCTAACACATGAATAAGTAAACTGCCCTCTCATACTATAGCAAAGTTCGGAGCATCCAACCAGCCAAAAACAATTGACTATCGGTTAAGTAATTATTTATTTTATATTATTTTGCGAGGATCTAATTTCCCGATGTTAGATTTCTAATTTCAACGGTACATAAGTTGTATACGCATTCAATAGAAATCTCTTACTTGACAAGTTATATTTAGCTAGGTCTTACATTTTAGGCTATCTCAATTAGTGTCTAAATAAAGGGCTTTTAAAATTATTCGTTTCATAAATTTTCTTTATCAAAAAATGATCACAAATACTTAATTATTATATATATAAGTTTAAGCTGGTAACAAACTGGTACCAGCGCGCAACATGATTTTAACTAGTAAATTTAATTTTCTCTATCCGAATAATACACTTAGGCTCCATTTGATTGCAAGCTGGAAAAAGAAAATAAATTGAGTTAGTTTTGGTGAAAAGATAGAAAATAAGTTGAGTGATAGAGGTAATATCCTCTTGATTTTTAAGTTTTTGCATGAAGAAAATTTCTTTGCTTGGTGGTGAGTAAAAATTTTCCACCAAAAATATTGAAGGATGGATGATATATACTCATAAAATGAGTAACATCTCTCACATTATTTTTTATTTTTTCAAACAAAATAACTAAATTTATTTTCCTTTTCCATCTTTACAATCAAAGGAAGTCTTAGAATAAATTAAACTCTTACTCGCACACCGGATCTCAAGTTCTAATTCAAGATATCCTATTAATAAGTAAATTATAAAATTAAGATGATTAATTGAAAAAAAAAAAATACATACAGTCTTTTCTGTGACAATTCGAAATCTCGCATGCATGGATATTCCAGCACCTCCTCCCATTACAATGCCATTTATGAGTGCAACCTACAATTTATATATTAAGAACAGGCACCCCAAGTAGAATTTATTAATAAAAAAAAACTAAAATAAATTAAAAAGCTACAGATATAATATAGAGTATATTACGAACCAAGTTCATATGAACTGGTACCTTTAGCAACGGTTTTCCGTTGTTAATACATTGGGGAACTAAGTTCGTACAAACTTAGACCTTTGGCAACTATTTTCCATTGCTAAAACTTGGGGAAATGTTTTAAGCCATGAAAAACTTTAGCTAAAGGTCCCAATCCGTATGAACTCATCCGTACGAAAAAAATTCTACATATATATAACAACAAATTAAAAGATATAATATAATTAGTGTCTAAAGAAATGTATCTCACCACAGGCTTTTTATATGTTCCAAGCAAGTAGTCTAATGTAAGTTGTTTCCTGTAAAAACTTGCACCAAAACTCCAGTGCCCTATTCCATTCATGAATTTATGTGAGCTATACATAAACATGTACGTATTTTGTGTCATTCATGAAATATCAAATAAAGTACATTTTTAAAGCAAATATATTTCGAATACGCACTTTTATTTAAAAATGATATTCTTTAGTAGAACTTACGCAACTATATTTACAGATTAATTTTTTTTTTGTTCTATATTCCGATTAAGGATGTGTTTTTTGTCACTCGAAAGCTTTTTCTTTCTCTTTGTCAAAAAAATAAAAATAAATAAAATGAAAGTTTAACATGGCCATTTTTTTGAGCTAATTTTATGGCTATTGCAACAGGCAAGAGCAACAAAATACCCAGACGCTCATCTAGTCTAAAGATTCTTGTAAATTTTATGTTATCCTAAATTACTATATATAATAATGTGTTGAAGAAAAGAGTTTGAGCGACTCCTTCTACAATTGTATCTAAAGGAATGATATTAATTTTAATTTTTTATTTCAAAATAAAGATACTTTTTTATCTTAAATATCCGTTCAATATTTAATTTTATTAAAAAGTTCAATATTTAATTTTATTAAAAAGATATACCTATACAACCCTTCATTCACTATAGTTGTACGGTGTTGAGTACTACTTGTTAGTGAATCCTAGTGACCACTCATAAAAAATAACAAAATAATTTTTTTTTATCACAATATAGCCAATATTTCAAAATAATAATATATTCTTGTAATAAATCGACAAACATCAATAAATGTCCTTTATCGGTGAAAATTAATTGTGAGAAAGCAGTCAGATTAGAGATAATGTATTGTGTCTTTTCAGATGCATTTATTGTTTTTACCTGCAGTAATAAAACTGAAGGCAGCTTTAACATCACCACCAGCACAAAATGCTTTTCCATTTGCCTGTATAGTTCAGGTGATTTTAAGCAATAATATACACACACATATAAAATTTATATTGTATATAAAGCAACCAAATAAAAAATTTTAGTATGCACATAAAATTATTAAATTAATATAAAATAATGTTATAAGAAGAATTGAAGTCGTGATCTTTAACATAGATTTATAATTTAAAGATGTAATAAATATCTTATTGTACACAAGTAGACCGAGCCCCTACACTAATAAAATAAAAAACCATTTTTCGTTTTTTCTATTACTAGTGTTTGTTTTTATTTGTAAACTTATTAAGCTAAAGTGTTTAGTTGGTTTTTTCTTTAAAGTTGTCAAACTCTAACTAGGTTACCTTGAGCGACATTTTTTTCGTTAAAATTTTAAAGTTATTGATTGAACGCTTCTTTTCTAGTAAAGTAACTCTTCTAGCAAATTCATCACATAATACACTTGTTTAGTGAAAATTTTTATTTCGTCACTTGATGTATTCTTTTGATGACAAAATTTATCATTCGTCACAAAAATTGCGATAGCCAAGAAATTAGTGACCAAACTCAAATTTTGGTTAGTGAAAGGTATTTTGTGGCCAAAATTTTAGTGATGCAGGAACAAAACTTTTATGATGAAAATAAATTTATTTTTATTTTTGTCACCAAAGACTTTTAGAGATGCACACTTGGTGACTACGCCGTGATAAAATCTTTTGTCACATATGTGATTTGTGACCGAAGATATAATTTTATTTTATCACTAAAAAGTTATTTTATCGCGGTGAATATCGGTCATTGTTCTCATAAAAACAACTTGGCAAATCCAAATTAAGTCCGCATGCTGCTGATTATCCCGTCGATCGAATTTACTTTCTAGGTTTTGACATATGCACAATTTTTATATCAACAAGCTTATATAGAGAAAGGTAAATCCACGATTTTAATTATATATATATTATTATTAACTTCTTGTTAACACAATATAAAATTTGTGTACTATAGAGGAAGAGTTCAATATAAAAATTTGGCCTATATATATTTTTGCGTCATTTTGAGATATGTCAATATTTTAAAATTACAATAAATTTTGAAATCCTATAAATTACGAAATTTCATAATTCTGCTCAAGTTCAAGATTGTTCTTTTGAGATAAGCCACTATTTTAAAATTACGTTAAATTTTGAAGTCCTATAAATTACAGGATTCATAATCTGCTCAAAAAATTGGAATTTTGGGAATGTGATGTTGAATTACAAAGTTTGAATTTTGATCAATCTCTTTTTAATCCTATCTCGCATCTATTATTGGCCACTAAGACTTCTTCTATCTAATTAAAAAAGGTAAATTGATCAAAATCTCACTCAAAACCAACTTAATTAAATTGCTATATTTTGATAATTTATAAAATACTTATGAAAAATTTTAAATTTTCTAAAAGAATATCTAAATATATTGAAAATCATGCGATTTTAAAATCACATTTTAAAATCTTACCATTTTCAATTCACATGATAATTTCAGTCCACTTGATCTTTTTTCTTTATTTGGAAAATGATTTCTTGAACAAATGCATTGCACTATAGTCTGAGTTAGACAGAAATAAATTATTATAACTATTTTTCTACCTTTAAAATAATGAGATTCACTGCAGGATGGTTCTCATACAGCTCCAACTTCTTCAGCATTTGGCAAATCTGTGAGTAAAATTATTAAGTTTCATCAATAAAATACTAAATTCATAAGAACCTTTCTTGGCTTGATTTTACTTTTAAGTTATTTCAGTTTAACCCATAAAGTTTGACCAGATTTTTAGTTTGATCAATGAAGTTCAATTTCTGCCTGCTCCATACATAAAGTTTGATTTTGTTATGACCTTAGTCCATAATCCAACCCACCAATTGCTTTTTGGACGAAACAAAATAATACACGTCACATTTATTTATCTTCAGACCACGTTAGTGCGATGCACATGCTATTGGCCATCCAAAAAACAAATAATAGGTTGGATTTTGGACTTAATACAACATATGTTATACATTTGAAATCTACTTGCAGAAACCTATTTTAAATATATGCATAAAATACACACCCGTTGATGTTTTAAAATTTTACACAAGATTTTGCAAAAAGTACCATCGAAAAATATTTTTTTATATTTTAAATTTTGTTTAAAAATGTAAATATGTTGCGTCAACACATAAAGTTTACACATGCATACAATTTTACACAAAGGCTAGAAATGCTCTAAATGTATATAAACGATATGACAAAATTTAGGATAAACATCTCAACGTAGATATATAATACAATTTTTGGAAGTCCAACATATATTAAAATTTAGAAAAACTTGATAAATATATTGTTCAAGATTATTATTTGGATTTGTATAAGAACCCCCGAAAAATAACAGAAAGGAAAACCAGTTCATTTCGTATAGATCGAAACTTGTAACTTAATTCTTGACTTATCCCATTCTAGGAAGAATTGTAGGAAATCATTCGATAACATATTGTTAAGGAATAAATACAAGTCCGAAAACAACTTAACAACTTAAGCATACCATCTCATGCTTAAGGCTGTTGAGTTTCTTGGGTCGATTTAATATTATTTTCCTCACACCAAAAACCTCTTCAAAAAGCACCTGTTAATACAATTAATCAAACATTATTATAAAGAGATATACGGTAGCTCGATATCGGGTACTTTTCACCATAATCTATATATGGTGAATATCAATTTATTTTACATTTATCATCTTCGAGTTGCTGATTTAACATTTGAATTATATTTTTATGATGTTATAAAAGCCAACTGATTAATTTGAGGGTGTTTTTTTTAAAAAAACTAATTATTTATTTTGATTTTTTGAATGTTGTGGTAATTTGTGAGTATTTAATGTGGTGTGTGCTTGTGTATTAATAATAAGTTACACCATTATTATTTGCCACAAACTAACAACAATACCAATCAAATATTTTACCCAAACATCCTTGATATAGTTAGTAGAACAATATATCAAGGATAATTATCCTAAAATACAATAAAAATGCGTTAAAGTAAAGAGGTGTGCACTGTAAGATATGGTGGAAAGTACCCCCATTGCATTACCCTATATATATGCTATCATATATATGCATTAAAGTCAAGTTTTTTTTATTTATTATTTTTTAAATTTTTTTTTCAAGAATAACGCATTTGGATTCTTAGTACGTGCAAATCAATTAAGTGTAGTCGTCCAGCCATTTAATTTTTTAGCCTTCGACTGTTGGTCGACCGCTGATTGCTGAACTTTGAATACGTAATGCTGAATGGGAGATTTGAAAAATATATTTGATTTAATTTGACTTTGAAAGTTGAATATATTTAGTCTTATTATATTAATGTATCAATGGTCAATGAAGGAAAAGAACATGCTCATCAATATAACGGAATAAATTTTATTAAACTTAACATAAACATTCAGCACCATACTAGCATTTTAATGTTGAATTTTGAATTTTAATAAAATTTAACGTTAAGAAGTAATAAATTAAATACTAATTATTATGAATAAATTTTCATTCAACATTAATAGATAAAAATAAACGGCAATTAAATCTTAAAAATGGAATTGATGTGAAAAAATAAAAGAAAGTACATAAAAGATGGAGGAGTACCTGGTTTAGATCCCTTTCTAATGAAATAGCCATAGATAAGTGCTTTATAAAATATTGTGAGGAAAAGTATGTGTTTGGAATTATGCAAAAAAATTGAAAATTTTCTTCCTTATTTATATATATTCCCAAACGTGCAACAACCACAAATTTATTAGGTGTATTTCATTATTAATATTAGGTGTATTTTTTTAATATTAGGTTTATTTCTTGATTAATTGCCTAATATTACTTCTATTATTGACTAATCATATAATATTAGGTCTTTGCTAGATTAATTGAAGAATTGATAGTGATTGCTCAATGTTAGGTTCATTTATTGATCAATTACATAATATTAGGTATATTTCTTGAATAATTGATTAACTGTATAATATTATGTTTACTTTTTAATTAGTTGATTAGTTGCATAATATTATGTGATTTTGGTCTAAAGCCTTAACTTTTTGTATTCTATTGAGAAGGAAGACATCTTATAATACTTTCAAAACAAAAAAAATCCCTTAGAATATTAGTAATTTGTAGTATTAATACTATTATGTTTTAGTTAAAATTTTATGGATTTAAATTTATATTTTTGTGCGCTTTAAATTTTTCCTCCTTGATTGAATCCATTGCTCCGCCACTGTATATTGACAAATAATACGATAGGCTACATGCCATAATAAGATTACCATACAATATAAAAGACATTTAAAAAATACTCAACATAACCTAATTAAAGGCCTGTGTTCGCATATTTAATTTTAATAATTACCATTACTACGTCAAAAAATATTTCAAAAGAAAACATGGATGCTTAAAGTTGAAGTTTTACTAATTGCAGGTGCAACATTATTCTCTGACTTGTTAATGTAATAGTATTGATTTATTATTATTATTATTATTATTAAGGGAAACGCAAATTTTATTGAATTATATGATATGATATTTTATTTTTTATTTCACTAAAGGGGTGGATAATGTTAAAATATAATCATATAATAAAGTATTAACCGATAATAACCGATTTATTTTACTAAATTAACTATAGATAAATATTTTATTTGTTAATTTTCTCATATGATAAGATTTTGTAAAGATAATTTACATTTTTTTTATATCTACGTAATTGACTTAGTGTAAAATGTATTTCACTAGGGAGTTGAAAATATATAAATAATCTAATTTTATAAATAAATATTTAATTGTGGATAAATATTTTATTTGAATTATATTTCTCATATGATAAGATTTTTGTAAAGAGAATTTACATTTTTTTGATATATACGTAATTGACTTAGTGTAAAATGCATTTTCAGTAGGAAGTTGTAAATATATAAACAATCTAATTTTATAAATAAATATTTTGTTAAACTAAAAATTTTGGTAGGTTTGAATCACTATTTTATTTATTGGCAAATTAAACTACACACATCATTATAATCAATATTACAAACATGCTATAATAATCTTGAGACGTTGGATCAAAAGATAAATATTCACATTATATCTAAGCCACTAGTTGAGAATATAAATATAAAGAGTTTTACTATATTAGGACTGACCTAATTATATTTATTAATAGATATATATATATATATATCTATACAAGTATCGGTGCTTGAATCGATGTTTGACTATCTTAAAACATGCATTAATGCAACTCCTTTTAAATTTAATCAAATGAATGGAGTTCGATAGAATGGTGAAAAAAGAAAAAGGGAAAAAAATAATTGTACTCGGACACATTATTAATTAAGGGGACTATGTAAACGTTGCATCTACCACAAATTTTTCTTTTTATTAATTGAGTATACCTACAATTTGGAAGACTTTTGGTATGTATGAGAAATCACATAAAATTATAAAAGTTGTACTTGCACAAATTAAGATGTTAATCTACGACCTTGAACATTAAAAGTTTAATATATAACAACTTGGCAAAATCTCATTACGTATATTTATTATATTTTAACAATATACATTATGCACGAATTCTTAAGTATTTGTGTAATATTCAAAGTGAGAGAAGGACTTTTTGTTATGTATGTGAAATTATAAAATTATATTTCATGCTTTAAAATTAAAAACAACACTTATACTAAGATGTGAGAAATGAAAACTTACTATATTAAATACGCGTCCTGTGCGCTACTAATTCTTATACGTAAAAGTACATTTTAAAGTATATGAGTGAACTTTTTTAAGTTGTCCAAAACAAGTGTAAAACTTGTCTGACAAGTCCATGTGCCTATAGTGGTATGGAGTTTTCTGAGGAGACGTACAAGCATGAGGCTATATACAAGATATTGTTACTATTATTAACCCATTATATATGTTTTAATTATTTTTATTGTTATATTGCTTCTTTTTGTTGATAAACGCTTAATATTGTCTTTCATACACTCATTTTCGGAGTTATTTGATGCGTTTATTTCTTTAAAACTACTCGGTTTGTCAACTTATTTCGCGATTAGTTTCGTAGCACTTTTGTATTTAACAATGCTTGGAAAGGCATATTTTGTGTTTATTTTGGTGTCTGTAGATTTCAAGAAATATTGTATTTAATACAATGGTGAAATTTTTCATGGACAAAAGGAATCTAAGAAAGTGGAAGTCTCCATGTCCATGTGATTAAAGCGCATCCAAAAAAGTAGAAGTCTCCATGTGATTAAAGAAATAAAGTGGAATTCTCCATGTGATTAAAGAGCATCCAAGATAGTGGAATTCTCCACCAAAAATAAAAAAAGCATTGTTTATTTTTGGCATCTAACACAACTCTCCTATTTATAGTCTTCATTATTGCTTTGGAGAGGAGTCCCATTATTACTTCTCATTTCTCAATTTATAGAGATCTTGTAATATTTTTTTTCTAGAGAGAGAAATGGAGTTTTCTTTTATAATTCTTGTCTTTACATTTATTATGTAGTAAATTTCTTTACTAAGGCTAAAAGATGAAATTTGCAATGCATTAATTATGTAAGTTCAATTCTCATTCCATTGTTAGTATTGTTAAATACTTTTTGAATCCTTCATCTTCTCCATTTTTTCAACCATTCATAAGCTAGTAAGATAATTTTCATATGATGATTTGACTTTGTATGCCTTGTATACTTAGATCTCAAGCATTAATGAAGAGATGATACACTTGTGTATTTCTTACTAACCTATGTCCACCCTTTCTTTGAATGAGATACTTTTCATTGCCAATCATGATTAGTCTTTGAATATACATGGAAACACCATAAATTTCAGATTTTAATCTTTAAATACTTTAATGATATATTGAGTGCTTTCTACACTTTATGTGATTTTAAGACTCATCATCTTATTCGTTAAAGTGTTGCCAAAGAAAATCTTTTAAATTTATGACATAAACAACTTCATTAATCATTTTAAGGATTCAATATGTATTTATCAAATAAGTCTATATATGATGGTTTGACCTCCACCTAGACCTCCCTATCTTAAACAAATGAAATGTTATGATTTATCGAGCTAAACTCCTTGTAGTTGGCTATTTTCATAATCAAGTCATTTGCCTAGGGAAAACTAACAATGAATTCTTAAATTCCTAATTTAAATTTATGCCTTTTCTTTTTGTATATTTTAAGTTTGAATCTTGGTTGATATTATGTGGGAATGAGTTGCACTTGCTTCACACCCTTTGTCACAAGATAAAAATGAGAGATACACTTATGTTGATATTTGCTTACACCCTTTCTTTATATGGCATTTATATGGGAATGGGTTGCTTTTGCTCCATACCCTTTTGCTTAGAAATGGGTAAAATATTCAGCACTTAGGAATTGTATTGAGAACTTTGAATGAGGTTGATTTTACTTAACTTTGCAAAACAAATGAATTCTATAATGCCTTAGTCTTTTCTCATCTTTTGTTACATCATTTTAATTTTTATTGCTAGACTTTAAAATCAATCATTAAAATCAACCAATTAAATTCTCTAAACAAAACCTTGGATTCGTAATCACCACATCGTCTTTCCGACTATCATTGTGGTTCGACACTTGGACTTACCAAGTATTATAACTTGACAACCTGCACTTGGGTACCTAAGCACGGAAGTATTTTCGGCGCGTCACACAGATCTAAGATTTTTAGTTCATAGAATAAAGAAAATACAAGTAACAATTTCTTGAGCTTGAGGGGGTTAATAAAAATCTTGGCCTGAATTTTTCCATAATGACTTAAGAATATTTATATATCACTTGTAAAACTTATTTAGAAAATACCTAATTATGGAATTTTTCTCCCATGAAAAATAATATTTTAAAAGTACGTGTAATTAACCTTTTAGCCCCCTAAAATTTATATGTATTCTTACCATGGTCTTTAATATTTCATTTGTCACATTTCGGAGCTCAATATTTTAGCCCAACTGCAATTAGATTCAAAATTGAACGAACCATCAATTATCATTATGAAATTCCAATTTTTGTTGAAATTACAACTCGCCTTAAATTTTGAGGAGAACACAAATCCATAATTATTTTCTAAAATCGATCGTATGGTTTTAGATAAACTTGCTCTCAAAATGGCCAAAAAATTAACAAAATTTTTAACAAACTTAAATAATTGTGTCCTTTAATTTTTTTTGGGCAGAGGCAACTTCAAAATTTGCTTTGTGACCCACATTCATTGATCAAAATTTCTTTGTGTCCCACAGTCATCGAAAAGTGCATGTCTCATTAAAAATATGTATAGAAAAGACAAGTGCAAGGCACACTCAAATTGATAAACGCTTAATATTGTCATTCATACGCTCATTTTTGGAGTTGTTTGACGCGTTTATTTCTCTAAAACTACTCGGTTTGCCAACTTATTTCGCGATTAGTCTCGTACCACTTTTGTATTTAACAATGCTTGAAAAAGCACATTTTGTGTTTATTTTGGTATCTTTAGATTTTAAGAAATATTGTATTTAATACAATGATGGAATTTTCCATGGACAAAAGGAATCTAAGAAAGTGGAAGTCTCTATGTCCATGTGATTAAAGAGCATCCAAAAAAGTGGAAGTCTCCATGTCCATGTGATTAAAGAAAGAAAGTAAAATTCTCCATGTGATTAAAGAGCATCCAAGATAGTGGAATTCTCCACCAAAAATAAAAAAAAAAAGCATTGTTTATTTTTGGCATCCAACACAACTCTCCTATTTATAGTCTTCATTGTTGCTTTGGAGAGGAGTCCCATTATTACTTCTCATTTCTCAATTTATAGAGATCTTGTAATATTTTTTTTTCTAGAGAGAGAAATGGAGTTTTCTTTTATAATTCTTGTCTTTACATTTATTATGGAGTAAATTTCTTTACTAAGGCTAAAAGATGAAATTTGCAATGCATTAATTATGTAAGTTCAATTCTCATTCCATTGTTAGTATTGTTAAATACTTTTTGAATCCTTCATCTTCTCCATTTTTTTAACCATTCATAAGCTAGTAAGATAATTTTCATATGATGATTTGACTTTGTATGGTTTGTATACATAGATCTCAAGCATTAATGAAGAAATGATACACTTTTGTATTTCTTACTAACCTATGTCCACCCTTTCTTTGAATGAGATACTTTTCATTGCCAATCATGATTAGTCTTTGAATATACATGGAAACACCATAAATTTCAGATTTTAATCTTTAAATACTTTAATGATATGTTGAGTGCTTTCTACACTTTATGTGATTTTAAGACTCATCATCTTCTTCGTTAAAGTGTTGCCAAAGAAAATCTTTTAAATTTATGACATAAACAACTTCATTAATCATTTTAAGGATTCAATTTGTATTTATCAAATAAGTCTATATAGGACAGTTTGACCTCCACCTAGACCTCCCAATCTTAGACAAATGAAATGTTATGATTTATCGAGCTAAACTCCTTGTAGTTGGCTATTTTCATAATCAAGTCATTTGCCTAGGGGAAACTAACAATGAGTTCTTAAATGTCTAGTTTAAATTATGCCCTTTTCTTTTTGTGTATTTTAAATTTGAATCTTGGTTAATATTATATGGGAATGGGTTGCACTTACTTCACACCCTTTGTCACAAGATAAAAATGAGAGATACATTTGTGTTGTTATTTGCTTACACCCTTTCTTTATATGGCATTTATATGGGAATGGGTTGCTTTTGCTCCACACCATTTTGCTTAGAAATGGGTAAAATATTCAACACTTAGGAATTGCATTGAGAACTTTGAATGAGGTTGATTTTATTTAACTTTGCAAAATAAATGAATTCTATAATGCCTTAGCCTTTTCTCATCTTTTGTTACATCATTTTAATTTTTATTGCAAGACTTTAAAATCAACCATTAAAATCAACCAATTAAATTCTCTTAACAAAACCTTTGACTCGTAATCACCACATCGTCTTTCCGACTATCCTTGTGGTTCGACACTTGGACTTACCAAGTATTATAACTTGACAACCTGCACTTGGGTACCTAAGTACGGAAGTATTTTCGGCGCGTCACAAATTCCTTTATCTATCTATATGTCTATCTATCTAGCTATGTCACACACAATTTTCTCGTAATTGGTTTCAGTGACTTAATCCAATTGGTTTGTTAGTTGAGAAGATTAGAGGATTATGAAGAGAAATTGGGGTTTGTTTAGTGTAGAGAAGGAATTAATTGAGAATTTTATAATGTTTGGTTAAGGAATTAAAAGGATCACGAATTTAAGGCTTATAATAAAAGGATGAGGGGTGTTTGTGGATTTGGAGAGGGGGGTGGGGGATGGGAAAGGGAAAGGGAAAGGGAGTGGATCAGCTTGGTTTGGGGAACAATTTATGAAGAGTGACTTGGTTTAATTGTGTATTTGATATGTAATGTCAAAAATATCCCTGCACATGCCTTGCATGTGTTCATTATATCAAGACTTTTAACGAGACATCCATTTTTCGATAAGTGTTGGTCGTGGAGCAAACTTTGAATTTGCCTTTGCCGGATAAAAAATTGAAAGACGATCATGTGACAATTGATAAACTTTAGTGGTGAAGATTGCTAATTACCCGACTTTACAACTTTCCATACTTTCAAAGAAAACAATATAGGGGCATATTAGTTATAATCAGGCTATGTACATAGTAGAGAGAGTAAGAGAACTATGTACTACTATAATGATATCCCTACAATGTTGAAAGGTATTTTGTAGAATGGATAATAGGGGCCCAATATTAGATGAAGACTTTGATAATTTGATTGATAAAATTTAGGGAGTACTTCCCTTTGAAATTTTTTTTATTCTTTCTAAGTGAGTTTGGATTGGATTGATTTTACATTGGTTTCACCAAAGTCAAATCAAATCAATCCAGTGTTTGATCAATTTTCTAAAATCTACTTCACAAGATTTGTAGAATTTAATCAAAATTGAATTATGCATATCCTTACCAATCAAGTACATTTTGTGATGAAACACAAATTTTTTTCGCCAAAGAGTAAATTCATTGACGAAATATAATTGCATTTAATTGCAAATACTTTGTCGCTAAAGGTGTAAATTAATTCTATGATGAAAATAAGTATTCATCACTAACATTTATTACATATGATTCCCAAATTACTTTATATACATTTTACATGAATTGAGTTGGCCACTATGATAAGTTTGAAATAAACCCACAATGGGTGTACTTCTTTTTATCACCCTTTATTAATGGACTACTTACAGCCTTGATAACATAGTGTAGGATAGTTGGGATCTTATAGGAAGTTTTAATGACTCCCACTCTTCATCCTCAAAATCGGAAAAAAAATTGTGCACCATTTCTTCGTTCACTAGCTCTAGTTTCGAAGGCACCCACTATTAGAAAAAAGAAGAAAAAAATTATTCCACGTATAGTATATATGAATTTGTAAATGCTGAAAACACATTTTTCTCAAAAGTAATTAAAAATTTTGCCAACCAAAATCTTAAACTCATAAGAAATATTAATGAAACATACATGTGGATTCTTATCTTTATCAATTAACATGGCTCTGGAACCCTGCATGCAAAATTTTCAATATATTGATTAGAAAATAAGAAAACTTTGTTCAATTGATAAAAAATAATAATTCAATTTTGGATCTAGCTCCTCCAAAGTTATGAAAATCACTTTAGTTGTAAAGTTTTGCAATATGGGTCATTAATGGTAAATTGAACATTTCATTTCGAGTCCTCGCTAGAAAAAGTGTATAGCTTTAGCAAGGACTCTACTGAATTTAAGCTAATCTGAGTTGTTCAGTTTAGCATTAAGGGTCCAGATTGCATAAATTTACCTATGAAAGTGACTTTTGTCACTTTCGAGGTTGTGACACTGACACTTATAAACCAAACGAGCGACGAAAAGAACGTTCAAACAAACCTCGAAGAAATCATCACTAATTGTTCGCCTCATAATGTGAGAGAGGATGTTAAATTCACGAATGAGACATTGATCAAGTTTCTGATCCCTTCCATCCCTAATCTACTCACAAATAAAACATAAAATCAATGAGTTAATTTCGAAAAACTAAACTGAATCTAAGTTTGACAAAATTAGCATTCCAAACTTAGTCACTAGATTGATGTTGACCTACCGAACGTAAAAACACTTTTAGGCTTGTCGGAGAAGCTATCTTCATCGAGTTTATCGCGTCGAGAATCCACTTGTCTTCTCTATTAGCAATAAGTCCCTCCTAAGATAGCACAAAATAAGAAAAGTATATTAGGATTTGCGTGCGTTCCAAGTGAATATTGTATTTGAATTTAAGAAACCTTTGTTTTGAAATCCAACATTATAACTAGCAAAAATCTTATTTGATGTTAAATTATAGTATCTTAACAATCATAGAATTATTTTTATTTTTTTATAATCAAAGACTAAGCCTCTGTTTGATAACAAGATAAATAGTGATAGGGAAAATCATTAATTTAGGTAAGAAGTTGAAAAATAAGTTGAGGGGTGTAGTGAGATATTGTCTTACTTTTTTGCTTTTTTCTATCAAATTTTTGTTCCCGAAACTGAAAGCTTTTTCACAAGAAATAAAGAAGGATGGATGACATCTATTCATAAAAAATAGAGAACATCTCTCCACATCACATAACTTATTTTCTAACTTTCACACAAAATCAATTTGTTCCCCTTATTTTGAGATGCATCAAATTTTATATTAGTCTTGTCAATTTTTCTTCGTAACAATAGAAAATTTGAAAAATAGTCATACATCATACATCATACATCATACATCAGTCATATTTAATGAGTTTTATTATATTATTACGTACACAATATAAGATTGAAAATATAATTATTTAATAGATCTATCAAGTTTTTGTCTAGAAAATAAATTTTATTTGCATAAACGAAAACATACCAGTGATGATAATATTTCTTCAACAGTTTTTCTGGAAAAACATTTGTTGATAATCTCCAATCTATCATCAATACACCTCCAAGTTAGTAAAATACATAGCATATGTATATTATTATATGCTTATCATCAATTTAACATGGTTAATTAACTTTTTTCACTGTTAAAGTTTATCAATTTTGTCACTTTGGACCTGATATTTAGTTGACTTAATGTCCTCAAAGTTTGAACTATGTCTCAGTTTTATAAAAAAAAAGATCAAGGCGTCCAATTTTGGATGAAAGTAGAGATCGACTCAAATTTTGAGGTCTAAAGTTACAAATGAAATAGCAGGGACCAATTTAAGAAAATAAGTAAATTTTAACGGTGTAAAAGATCAATTACTAATTTACAATGAAGAAGGAAACAATACCAACCGTATATTCCTATATATATATCATCATTTTATCATGGGTAATTGACTCTTTTTTTTATCATTATAGTTTATCTGTTTTCTCACTTTGGACCTAATATTTTAGTTTTCTTAGTGATCTCCAAGTTTGAACTATGTTTCATTTTCATCCAAAGCAAGGTCCGGGCATTCAAATTTGGATGAAAGTATAACTCGACTCAAACTTTTAGGTCAAAAGTTAGACAAATGAACTTTTATGGACCAAAGTGAGAAAATAAGTAAACGTTTAGGACATAAAAGATCAATTACTTATTTAACATGAATGAAACAATGTAAACTTTTTACCTTGAAGTAATGCTATCTTGTGTCAAGTCTATTTCGTGTGAAAATTTATTGACAATCTCGGATATCGTAGATATGTTGAAGATATTGGATGAAGCCGTCATATCAAGTGCATTTTCGAGCGAAGCAATATCCTAGAAAAGTTGAAAACAAGTTTTAATACTATGTATTGTATGTATACATGTGATAATCAGCATTAACTAATTAAGCATGCATCTTCGATTTCATTTCAAGATTGAGGAAAACCACTAAATCTTCGGTATTATGTAATTGTACATTCAATGATGTTATAAGTTTGTAGAGGGTAATTAACAAAAATGACCCCTGAAGTTTGACACAATTCTCTCGCTCGTCCCTAAAGTTTAATTTTCAGTACTCTTGCTTTAGTGGGACAAAGATGATAGAAGAAAAGAGAGAAAATTAGAGCTTGAAGAAGAGCTCATGAGGAATAAAAGAGAGAACAATAGAGGTTGTACTTTGTTTCGGCTTATTCCTCATCGACGGCTTCAACACTAGAGTGATGTTTTCCATAAATCAACGAAGAGTTAGCCTTACTCTGTTTCGGCGAGAACTTCGATCTCTTCCCCTCGACAAGATATATAGTGATTTGGTTCGCCGACGTCCAGATCGTCTGGCTAAGAATTGATTGAAACATTTTGTATTCGACTGATGGATGGATTCTCACATTGCCGATGTTGATTTCTCTTTCTCCATCTTTGGCACCACCTTCCACTATCTCCCCGACGATTAGTCAACAGTCAATTAATATTTTTCCCTTTGATTTTTGAACAAGAATTTTAGATTTTGATGAAAGAAATTGACAAATTGTTCGCAGAAGAAGAAATTTAGTGATAATTTTCATCGCCATAATAAGGAGGAAAGCAAAGAAAAATGGAATGAGTGATTAAATTTGCGGTAATTATAAAAAATATTTGTATTTTGGTAGATGGTAATTTTACGTAAAGGGAGAGGAGAAGAAGAAGAAGAAGAAGAAGAAGAAGAAGAAGAAGAAGAAGAAGAAGAAGAAGAAGAAGAAGAAGGTGATGGCGATGGCGATGGCGATGGGACTGCCGCAGGAGTTCCACAAGCACCGTGGATCGAGTGATCGTAAAGAAAGACTCAAGTGTTCTCCTTCGCCGGCGCCGTTTGTCGGAGGTTCGGGAAAGAAATCTAAGTTAGGTGAAGGAATCAAGGCGATTAGGAAGAAACTGATGTTCTCCTTCGTCGGCGCTATTATCTGGTCTCTTATTTTTCAGAAAACTTTCTCCTTCATCCACTAAAGCAAGAGTACCGAAAATGCCCCTTAAAATAGAGTCATGTGACAACCACGTGCGTTTTTCACCCAAGTTTTTAAATAGGCATCCAGTTTTGGACGAGCAAGGGACAAATTAGAAATTTTTAGGATGCTTCAACCGAAAATTAAACTTTAGGGGTGAGCGAGAGACTTTGGGCAAACTTCAGGTCTCATTTTTGCTAATTACCCATTTGTAGAAGTTAATGAAAGAAACCTATTATCGGGTACACTTAAATTACCTTTGAAAGGATAAAATTAGTTGCAAGACCACATTCTAACATCGCTTTCCCATCTAATCTCGCACCCGTCAACCCTAGATATTCTCCTGCATATGTGTTTGAGAAAATGTTTTATAAAATTACATCATACGTGATAAAAGAATATACATTAAGCTAGCTAGATTAATCGCATTTATAGCAAAGACAAAAATTGTAATTATCTCCTATTACCAAGGAAGCCGGGAAGTCGTGATAAAAAATGAGAGGCCCCAACATCTGGAAATAGTCCTATTGATACTTCTGGCATAGCAAATATCTGCACAAGTTTATAAAATAAAAACCTTTAATAGATTCTAGTAAACTTGTGCAGTTCTTTTATTTCATATTATTTTACAATTACTATTTAGATATAGGGTTTCTGCAATTAATTGATTCATAATTTTTGTTTCAAGGTAGTTGATAAGAAGTTCAAATGTATAGGGAAATTCTCGAGTGACTGCGATTGCCTAGGTATGCTAAAAGCGTCCAATAGTGCTCGGGGGATTCTTGGTTCGAATCCCACAATGGGTCAAAGATATTTTTTTTCTAAAAACCATAATACCACCACGTTCTCTAAATAATTCAATTAACAAATTAACTTTGTTTGAAATGATTTCCCTCTACCCAGTGGATTTGTCCGTGAATGTAACCATGCACCCTTTAATTACGGGTTCATGATAATATTGTATTAATCGTTGTACTTCAAATGCCATCCATGTTTTTGTCTAATGAAATAAAAAATTTGTGTTAAAAGGGATCAACGACGACTAGAGAGCATCTAAGAAATGAGGAGACGAACAACTTGCCAAATTATTAAAAAGAAACAAAACATAGATTTTTTTTTATAGATAATTGGGTGAAAAACAAATCATTTAGGTGATTATCTTTTGCTATTCGATCAGTTGCGTGCTATACGAACTATAATTTACGAAAGGAATGGATTGATCGATATCAACATTAGGGTTTTAACCAAGCACCTTTAGTTACGACTTCATGAAAATATTGTATGAATCTTAGTACTTGAAATTCCGTCTAGCTAAATAATAATTTACTGTTAGAAGGGATCAACGATGACTATAAAGTGTCTAAGAAATGAGAATCGATGAACAACTCGCCAAATTCTCAAAAAGAAACAATATGTTATATCAATCGACGGCAGTAATATGATTGTTTTATAGATATTTAGTCTATGAAATAAATCACATAGGTGAGGTGATTTATTTTTTAATATTCAGTTGCCTGTTATATATCAAAATAATTTTTTGTGGCAAATATATTTTGTCACTAAAATTAAGTTTTTCATCACAATCACTTACGTGATGAAGGATTTCGTCGCAATCACATAAGTGACCAAAGATTTCGTCATTACAAAGTTGTTAAAAGTCTTCGGAGCGAAAAAATATTATTTTCATCATAAAAGTTTTGGTCATTATATAAAGGTTCTTAGTTATATTATGACAATTTTGAGCAAAATTAAGAAAATACCCTCTAATGACAAAATTTTGAGTTTTGTCGCCAATTTCTTAGCTATCGCCACTATTGTGATGAATTGTAATTAAATTTTATCACTAAATGAAAACATTAGGTGACGAAATACAAATTTTTGTCAGTATTTCTTCACTAATATTTTGTCATTAAATGTGCATATTTTATGACGAAAACACATTTTTGCCAGAAAAATCTCATCATTAATTGAAAAATTTGTTGTTATACGTACAGTTTTTTCAGTAACAATTCGAAATCTCGCATTCATAGATATTCCAGCACCTCCTCCCATTACAATGCCATTTATCAATGCAACCTACAAAATATATCGAGTCACAAGAAATTAAAGTTTTGAAATACGTAATATAGTAAAATAAGTATAAAATATAAATGCCAAAAAATTGTATCTCACCACTGGTTTTTTATATGTTCCAAGTAAGTAGTCTAAAGTGAGTTGCTTCCTGTAAAAATTTGCACCAAAACTCCAATGCCCTATTTCATTCATAAATTTATGTGAGCTATACATAAATAAATATGTATGTATTTTGTGCTCTACACATGCATTAACCTTTCTTCAAGCAAATTAAGGGAAATAAACAACATTTTTAAAAGGAAATATATTGCGAATACGCAATGTTATTTAGAAAGTTTCTTTTTAGTACAAGTTACACAACTATATTTACATATAAAAGGTTAATGAGACAATTTTTATCTAGTTAATTCACAATTTATGTATGTTGTCTTGGCTTTGTTGTATTGCTATTGTAATGGCAACAAAAATACGCTAAAACTCATATAAATGATTTGGAAGTATCCCAAAAGATTGTTACAAAACATAACTAAATGTTATTCTAAAACAATAAACATTCCATTGGACTAAAGTGAAACAAACTGTAAATTGTTTTGCTTTATATGTGAATCTTGTAAATTTGGGGACCAAAGTGAGAATTGACCAATATTTTAGGGGGCAAAAAAGTGTCATTTACCCATCTTTTTTTTTATTGGTACTATAACATTTTGCATAAAATATCATACATACATGTTGTCCTCCAATTTACAAATTGGATAATTTAAACTTAATTCGTGAATTATCTAATTTGAGTGTTTTGTCGCAAAAAATGAACTAGCATATAAGTCATAAATTTTAGTTAATATATAAGATATTAAATACATAAAATGAAAAAACATCTATTAATAAAATAAATTTTTTTTCCAAAAATACAAAAAAGACATCCATTAAATTTGAATTTTGTGTAAAAAGATTGTGCAAAATACAACATCACTTTACACTGCTACATTAGATTTCTCTTTCCTAAAAAAATTAATTTTTTTTTGAAATGAAATAACTTATAATACAAAATATAGATTTTAATTAAAATTATATATTTAAAATATATTCATCGAAACACCTATTTACTAACCATTAGTTTGAGTCATATATATTTTCAAAACAAAACCTATGTAAATGGTTAGCGTATAAATAGGCAGGTCTTTTTTTGAAAATAAGAGTGTACCCTAACCATTTAGTATATGCATATGTTCAAACTCCATCTATCCTGCCTCAACTCACCCGACATGTTGTAATTGTATGATATTATAATTGCATTTGAAGAAATATTATTATATTTAAATCAGATTGGATGGATCAAACGGCTTAATCTAATAATTTTTTTACATAAAAATAAACATTACAATTGTCTGAATTTATCTAAGGCTACCTAGACATGCATGTGCCTATGGCACCACTGACTTCAACCTATATCGGGTTTTTGTTATAAAACTCATATCTAAAAGAATCAAAATTCAATATAAGCAATTAATCAAAAAGAAACCAACTCAACCGGAACTAATTTTGTTTTAATAAACCCAAACGTACTCCATTTCAATATACATAAGTCCAAACTCAACTTGCTCAACCCTAGCTCACGCACATCTTATTGTAGTTATAAGACACTATAAGAGTATTTCACCAAAAAATATTACATTTAGGCCGGGTTTAGTCAAAACGGGTAAAATTTATACAAACTTGAACCCAAGTCAAACATGCGACAGGCTTTGGTTGTGGAACTCATATTTGCCTTGAACTCGATTTTTATCATGCCCCGACCAAATCGACATGTTATAATTTATAATATTATAACCATAGTAAAAGAAAAATTATTATTCTCAAATTGGGTCAAACAAGCTAATCTTATAAAAATAAAAAAATAAATAATTGTCCTAATTAATCTAATTCAATCTAGATAAATATAAGTTTGTTCAATAATAAAATTGTTTGGGAGACTATTGCATTTTTATTAATTTCTTTTTCGAAACAAAAGAAGAAGTCCATCTAGATAATAATTGAAAAAATTAATTGGTACATGTTATATTATAATAACTCTTGAAGTCATTGACACATATTTTAATAATAAAAACTAATTCCTGAAAATATTTTTTGTACTAGTAAATTTAAAAAGTTTTTAAACTAAGAATTAAATAATCATGATTTTACAACTGCTCATATTTAATATTCCCCCTTCGGACATATAAACTAATTTAAATCAAAATTTGATATAAATTAAATATTCTATTTTGGAAACTAAGAAATGAAATATTAATAATTTTATAATTTTTCATATTGTTCATATTTAATATTTATACATCATTAACTGACAATATATTAAAATTCTTTGTAATTTATTTATAGATAGCTAATAGTTAACTAGTATCAAAAGAAATTCAAATTCGAAACAACTATAATTAGATATCCTTAAAAATATTTTAAAATTAATTTATTGGAATGTATAAACAATCATAATTATGCTTTAAATTACTAATATATCACGACACTATAACCCGTTAGATTAAAGATAAACAGTTGAAAATAAATTCTAACTATCACTTATGTAAATAAATAAATTTAACAATTTTTTGTATTCTATTAATAAATAATAAAATAATTTACACATTCTAGAAGACAAACTAGCACAAGTGTCATTGTTTTTACCTGCGGTAACAAAACTAATAAAAGCTGTAACATCACCACCTGCACAGAAAGCTTTTCCATTTGCCTGCATAGTTATAGGTGATTTTAAGCAATAAAATAAGTTGTAAAATTAGTTCCAAAAAAATATTGTAAAATGAAAAGATATGAACCTACTTTTCTACACTTATTTGCGAAAAAAAATAAAGAAAAAAATGTTGAATAAAAAATAAATAAATTGATATAACCATTTTCCCACCTTTAAAATAACAAGATTTACCGTTGGATCGTTCTCATACAGCTCCAACTTTTTTAGCATTTGGCAAACCTGGGAGCAAAATCATTAGATTTCGTGAATAGCATACTAAATTTTTCTCAATTTTGGGACGAGTGGGGTTGTAACCCATCTCAGATTATCCATCTATTCTTATATATATTGCTTTGGCGGATTTCATTTCTGTATGTGAGATTTATAATCCTAGCAATTATAAAAGGGCGTGTATTTCCTTCACGATTGTACATTGCTACAACGATATAACTTGAAATTTTACTTGTATGGTATAATTTTCGAAGTCAAGTCAATTGTTGGAAATATAAAATAAATAAATATTTCATTGTTAAATTTTTTTTATTTAAAATTAATCAAAAATACATAAAAGGTGAAAGGGACAGGGAGGGTCGTTAGAAAACAAATGAAAAATGAAAGAGAAACACTTGGAAAAAAATAGAAGCCGCGTGGAAAATAAAATATAAGCAGAGGATATGAACTGACAACCTCTCCTCTAATGCTAAATGAATTTATTAATCAAATTAATCAATAAGACAATCGTTTATTTTTGGCATTTTTGGGAGCAATTAAGACAATGTAGGCATTTCACATAATTCTAAGTCCAAGATATATATATATATATATGTATGTATAGTTCGCATTTTGTACGAATCATTCCTATATTGGGGAGATGTTTTTAGAAATAAAAATCATTTTAAAAGTGCGGTCCACGTACGAACGAACAGGACCAAATCATGGCCATGTACATATACACTTTTGATAAATATAACATATTGTTAAGGATAGTACATTTTTCATATGATTGGGATCTTTAGCCTTAGATTTTTGTCTCTAAATTATTGGGGAGATTTTTTAGCTACTAAAATTGCAGCTAAAAGTCCAGTTTGTATGGACCGGTCTTAAAGATTTTTTATTTTTTTTTATGTATATAAGAAATATATAAGTACTTAAACAAATAGATTTACCATACCATCTCATGGTTGAGGCTGTTGAGTTTCTTGGGTCGATTTAATATTATTTTCCGCAAACCCAAACTTTCATCAAAAAGTACCTGTTGATGCAATTAATTAATTAATAATTAGTATCTTACTAAATGTCTTGGTAATTGATTTTAAAATTAGAATTAATTTCTTTTTCTTTATATTAATTCTTATTTTCTCTATGCTATATATCACTCAACTGAACAAATATCCATGAGACATCCAGGATGATAAGCTCTTAATTACGTATTAAAATAGAAAAAAAAATGCATAATCAGGACACACATAACTGGGTTGGAAAAATTTCCTTTTTTTTTTTTTTTTGAGGAAAGCAACTCTCTCTCTCTCTATCTCTCTCTCATCTATACCCATCTCTCTAACGAAGCACCTTTGTATTTTCTAAAGTTGCTGCCACGGCCACCGCGAGCGGCCACGAACATGATGTTTCAATAGTTACCAGAGGTTACAAAACACTGGCTGTTGCCGGAAGTAATAACTACCGGTGGTTACAAAATTTGAATTTGAATTTTTTATTCAACTTTAATAGTTTCGAACAAATAAATATCTCACGTCGTATTATTCGAGTAGTATAATAAATTTGTGCATTGTATCGCTTTAGCCGAAGCAGTGGTGGAGCCAGGAATTTTTTTCAGGTGGGGCTAACAAATTTTTTTTTTCAAGAATTTTCTAAGTTAATATTGAATCAACCAAAATAACTAAAAAAAAATATATTAATTTCAATATTAACTTATCAAATAAAAATCTAATAAGTAAATCAACCTCAATAACAAAATTTATTATCAATATTAAACAATTTAATAAACAAATCAACATTAATAAATAATAGCTAACAAAAAAATATATTAATAAACACCTAAAAGCAAATATCAACATTAATATTAATATTTAACAATCTGAAAAACAAATCAATATTAATAAATAATAACCAACAAACAAATATATTAACAATTTAAGAAGCCAATCAATATTAAAACACTTAAATCTTAATATTAAATTTTTTTTTTTTTAAATTTGGGCATAAGATTAAAAAGAATGGACCCCCGGTCCTCAACCATAATCACGCATGCTACCCCCAAACTTACACGGCACCTCACACAAAACCCCCTCATCCCTCACTCACATGTTTTTCTTTTATTACACCGGGTGACCCCAAACTTTTCACACTACCTCGCATAAACTCCCAAACTAAGTATATTTTTTAAAACAGTCCAGGTGGGGCCATGGTCTCTGTATGGCTCCGCCCCTGAACCGAAGTGCAGTACCCACCAAAAAAATAAACCAAAATTTTAATTAATTCAAAACCATTTTTCCAACGGAGAAATTTAAAGAAAGTAAATAAAAGAATAGGGACTACCTGATTTGGTTCTTTTTCAATTGAAATAGCCATAGAGAAGTGTTTTGCAGTAATTGAGAAAAGTATGTCTTTGGAATTAATGCAGAAAAGTGAAAAGTTTCTTCCTTATTTATATACACCCACATGCCCTCAAGTGCAACAACCACAAGGTTGTTTTTTCCTCATTTCTATATATGATTAGGAAAAAGTTGGCACAATATTTAAGCTAAGATGATGCTTTTGTCATTTACCATGCATATTAAATCAAGAGGTAAGCCACTTGTTGAATATTGAAATTTTAATTGACTATTTAATCTTATTTCCACCTAATCTATATTATTTATTGTAGTAATATGGAGGAAGTGCTTTTATTAATTGGCATATTATTGCATTAGTAGTATGTTTACTTTGTTGTCATTTATCATTCTTTTGTATGTTCAATATGATTCTTTGCATTCTAAAAATATATGTTTTAATTCGATCCTTCACCATACATCTCTCACTAATTTTATCTTTCCAGAGCAAGTAGCAACATAAATATATATAAATATATATATCGGAAATTTTCTAGTGTGGATCGAGCCTTTTATGACTTTTTTCGACGTAAAAAACCTCCTAATGTTTTTATGACAAAAAAAGTCATAAAAATGTTCGGTCTGTATGGATGGTTCGTACCAGAAATAGACTCATATATATATACATATGTGTGTGTGTGTGTTTGTTTTACGACGAAAAAAGTCATAAAAAGTCCCAGTCCGTACGAACCGATCTGCACTTGAAAATTTACGTATATATATATATATATATATGTTTATGTAATATATCCTTCATTCACTAATATTTTGTGGCAAAGTAATGCAGAAGAAGTTGATTAGTGCAAAGATCAAGAACCCCTTTCCTTTATATCTTCACTAAATTATGATAACAAAGGAATTATATATATGTATATATTTAGCATTCTCTTCCTCTTTTAATATATGCTAATTTTTTTCATGTATCTTTTTACTCTTTAAGTATGTAAAGGAGATTAACAAGAGTTCTATTTCTTAGTTGTTATAGTAAGTACGTATATTTTTCATTATCCCATTTTAATATGTTATTGGATACATTAGGATACATCAAGAGTGAAAAGCACCATAACATTTGTATTCATTGTAAGACATAGCTAATATAATGGAAAAAGTTTGTTATTTATGGTCCTTCACCAGAGTTTGATAAATTTTTAATTAAAAATACAATATTTCTTGGGATCTAGCCGATTCAAAAGACACGTAAATTTTCAGAGAGGTCTCGGGGAAGCAAATATGCATGCTGCCGTCAAGGGGTTAATTATATTAACCCCATGAGAGTTCAAATCCCAGGGACGAACTATAGATAATGGAGGGTTCTCCTAATTTTATCGTGCAATATTACTTTTTCCTAACAAAATCTCATACTAATTCATATATATATATAGGATCATGTTAGCATGTACACTAATGGCATATATTAAATCCCTATAAATAGAAAGAATTAAATTTTGACATGAATTAAATAAGGCGCGTATTATCATGCAGTGTATTATTCTTTCTATTAATAATATAGTACGTTAACATATATCCTTAGAGCACATGTTAACATTTTTCATATATATATATAGAGTCGCAATGAAGGGAACTTCCCTTGATATATATATATATATATATGTATATACAACCTATTCTATAGAGAACGCTCTTAATTTTTTTTAAGAAACATAACGATTATCCATGACGAGTAATTGGATAAATTTTTCTATGAAATTCGGTATACAATCTCCCAATGATTAGATTAATTACAACAAATTTTATCAAAAACTTTAATTTTGAGATCGGGTGTAGTAAAAAAAATTATTTTTAGATATATAGACGGAAGTTCCTTCTTTTCTATAAAGATAGGATAGTTCTATTTAAAGCCGGGGTAGTTTCGTCCTAAATTAAATGATTGAAAATATAATAAAAAAAATGACTTCCGAGGTTCATAAATTAAATTAAAAAAAAATCATAATAGACCAAATTGTTAGTTAGTTTTACGCTTCTTCCACTTGTAATTATTAAAGTACTGCAACTTACTTTAATATTCAATGTCTCTCCTTACTGACAATTATATATATATATATATATGCGTGTGTGTATTATTCAATATTCAATCCCTCGTCGGTTAATTAGTGGCCACTTTTGTATAAAGCATCTTCGATTATTAAAATATGATAGCTTATACATACGATGTATATGTAATTTGTGTATAATAATAGTTTATACATACAATGCTTATGCAATTTGTGTATAGAAATAAATCGTTTTTAATTTTTTCTTCTAATAATAAATGATTCGGTGATTATGTGTATCCTTATATTGTCCGAAGATGAATGTTCGATCTCGTTACAAGAAATAAAAAAAAAATTAAAAAAATTATTGAGATAAAATTGGAAATAAAAAATATGACATAGTTTAATGGGGTTAAAATTTGTTTTGACATTATAATATTGTATATATAATAACATTATTTTAAATAAATATTATTTGTTTATTTTAAGCACGCGTTAACATTATTCGTAACTAATAAAAAATTAAAAAAAAATTAAGAAATTGAATAGACTCAGAAGCATGACGGCTGGGAATATAAAATCCAACACAATTTTGTTTTTCTTTTTTTACTACTTTTTTTAACGCAGTGCTGAAGATGGTCAATTTGTAGTTATTGTCAAATAACATAATAAATAAGTTCAACAACCAACAAGTTCATCATTAATTACTTTTAATTTCTCCATTCCAATATTTGTTAAAAGATGAAGTTTAATTTTCTTTCTTTATAGAAATTAAATCACAGAAAGAGACCTTTTATTTTGAGTGCTTGTTAGATTGATTAAGGACGGCACGCATGCCAATGATAGCTTTCTTAATAAGAAGGATATTGAAAACTTGATGCTGTGGGTGTCCAATTTACGACTCTCTCAAAAATTTAATTTTTTAAAAAGAGCATTTTGCATTTTTGAGCTTGAAAACCCAAAATATATAGGAAATTTAATAGCTTGTGGGGCTGCCACGAGAACTTGTCGCCTAGGGATACTTCTCACATAAGGAAGGCTTTTTTCGAGTATAAATAGGAAGGACAAAGGCAAAATCTAATTTGTTATCTCTTATATTCTCTTGCCTTAGCATTTCGGAAGAGGTATATTTCTTAAATCTCTATTTTACATATCAAAATTGTGGATTTGGTGTGTAACACCTTCTCAATCAATAACTTTGTTCCCAAGCTTTAGAATCTAGCTTTTGTAGATAAAACATGTAATGATTCGGTTTCGAGCTTAGCAAGATATTGTCCACTTTAGTGTAGAGCCGCACGGTTTTGTTTTGGCAGTAGTCACCAAGATACTCTTAAAAGGCATCTTTCTAGTTAAGAACCAAATGGGTACTTATAAACAATTGATCTATCCATTATAATACCGATGTGTGATATTTTGGATCATTACTGTGAGAATTCACAAATGCGACCCCCCGAGTCGCAACCTCTAGTTTGGGGGTCTGAAACATCTAAAAGGATTACATTGTTTCATTTGCTTCTATATGTTGATAATTCATATCAGGAGTCCCTCTATCTTATTCTAGATGCATAAGGGTTCATTCAGAGTCAAATACGTTTTACGAGAAAACGGACAAATGAGTTATGTAAGGGGAAAGTCTGCATATAAACCTTTTCTTACACGTTTGTCTACGAAATTAAGGTTCAGGAACTAAGTTGTAGATTGAAAAAGGTGTTAAGCACCCGTTCTGCCCTTTCGGTTTCTAGTGGTTTTATATGTTATTTTTTATGTTAGAGAACTTAGATGCTTTTATTGATATTCTACTACTTTTTAAAAATATCTTATAAAAAATCTTATATTTGGGGAAAAACAAGGAAAGGGATAAAAACCTTGTATTCCAAGATTCGATATTTGGTTTTGTCAAAATATGATTACTAATAAAAAAATTTACCTTGTTTGTTTGAAATCATGATATTGATTCGGTATTGTTTCCTCAAATAACAGCATCAATTATCTTGTTTGATTAATTTAGAAAAGACTAGATCTTATCGAAATTGATTTTATATGGAATTAAACTCTTGAGGATAGTGTATCAAATACATTACATTCAAATACTTGGTTTTATCCGGACGATAATGGACTTACTTCTTCTAGTTTTACAAATGATTTTTATTAATGTTTTGATAAGAAGTTTGTTTGAAAGCGATAGAATATTGGTAACGTGACAATAAGTTTATCCAACAAGAAAGTGGATAGAGCAACAGATATATATATATATATATATATAAAAAGTCTACATCTATGCATAATTCAAATTGTGCAATTAAGATAAAACAAGTACGCAGATATATAACTTAATTTAAAAAAGAAGTTTAGGTGATTATCTCCTCGTCGATATAATATAAATAAGAGAGAAATAAAGTATTGCAGAGAAACCTCTAGTGTGTACTTATTTTTCCTCTTTAAAATATTTTCAGTGGTCTGACTCTAGAAAGTAGCACTCCGGGTGCCAAGATTAGATCCAAGACTCTTACAGAAATAAATATTATCAAACATGCTTCTAAAGAAAGCTTAAAGTTTGCAAAATATAAGAGAGAGAGTAAGGAATTTTGTTGTAAAAATCATGTCTCTGAACCAATGGGGTGTTGGCCTATTTATAGTGCTGGGGAGGGTTTATCGTGAGACAAAACCCAACATTGTGCCATTTATCGTGCGACATGTAATACCCTTTGGTCACTTTCTGTTTGTACTCTCATCTTTCTCATGCTATTGTTAAGCACCATCTTGACTAGTCAGTCATATTATGATCCGGTTACCTTTTTAGTGGTTTTACACCTTGAGTATGTCATAGTAGTATATTTAAGTTTGCTTAAGCAGTCGTTTCATCATTCGGGTGATCCAAATTTAAAACGAGATCCAAATCGCACTTTTCAGTTTTATCGAATCGTAAATTTTAGCTAATTTTGAGAAGCCGTAACTTATTTGTTCCTTATATAAATGAGTCCCTATCATTAGCTATAGTTCCCTCTTGATCCCTTCTATAAGTTCCACGTTGAACTCGCACTAAGATAGCATCATCTTCGGGGCTGAAATTGAGGAAAAAGTTAAGGAAACTGAAATTGAGGAAAAAGTTATGGAAACTGTCATATCACATTCATGATCAATCATGCTTTTTCACGATTAATCATGAATATGACCAGAGCACAAATTCTCAAACCATGATTGATCATGGTAAGCTACCCCTGAAGATCGATTTTGACAATTTTTTAGTAGATATTCCTCCATTTTAAACCCCATTCTCCCTCATTTCCG
The DNA here is from genome assembly GCA_021464415.1 of Lonicera japonica. Lineage (NCBI taxonomy): Eukaryota > Viridiplantae > Streptophyta > Magnoliopsida > Dipsacales > Caprifoliaceae > Lonicera > Lonicera japonica. The sequence goes on from CM038467.1 coordinate 53,189,106, forward strand.
AGCACACAACACCGAGGGGAGGAAGAGGGACTTGAGAGCTGAGTAAAGGTGAGATTTTTGAGCTTGTGAGGTACCTAATCCTTTGAATCATGCTTTAATCCAAGGATTTCCATCTCCACTTTCTTCTTTAATTAATCTCACACACCACCATTAAAGCAACGAAGAAGGCTAGATCTTATCTTGGAATACAAGCTCCATAGAGGTGGGAATCTTGTATAAAAACTTAATTTCCTGATTTCCCATTTTACTTCTTGTTTGTACAAAAACCCTAGGTTATGTACATATACTTTGGGTATATGTTGAGATTAAGATGAAATGTTAGACTTAATAAATCTAATAGCCTATTTATTGTTCAAATAACATGATTCAATGAGAAGTTTCGATAAATTACTTTTCTTACACTAAAATCCACTTAGACCATATTTTAAAGGTAATGAACCTTGTTATAAAACTTGTAATCTCTCTGTAGGTCCAAGCGGTGGGATTTTCTTTATGAGATAATTATTAAACAATTTGTTATGCTTGTCGAGTTCATCTACACGAGAAACCTCTTGCTAATTGTGTTGTTGACGTTTTATACAATTGTGGAGAAATATGTATATGTGATGCAATTGTTTATGGAAGAGAGCCAGTTAAGATTCTTTAATCAGAGCTAGTCCATGAATGGTCCCAGGTGTGATCTCCTTAGACGGGGTCATACGTTGGGACAGAGTGCCCCTACTTGAAGGATCCGAAACTGTGCACGAAAACAAATGAGAGGCCCTATTGCCGCATGGGTGAAAGAAAAGGGAAATGACCAGAGGAGTACATGGGATAAGAGTAAGAAATCCCGTTCAAGTTTAGGATCTTCTAGAGGCAACAATGTGAGTAATGTTGGTTGCAGTAGACCACGCATTAGGTGTTTTATTTGTAAAAGTCGAGACCATTATCGTAAGGATTGCCCAAACCATGATCGATAAGAAAATATGAGCCAGAATAACAAATGCGGGGGAGGTGGAAGCAACGGAAGAGGCCAACTAAGTAGGTTTAGAGGCCATTCGTCCTAGTCATCAGACCAGGACCAGCCTCCAAGTAAGAGCTAGTATCAAGGGAATCTTCAATCCTAGTAGCCTAAATCTACCTAACTACTAAATCAGCCACATGGCCAAGGTGGCCAATTTTTCAATTTAACTCTAATAGCGGACCATAAGGATCATACAGTGATGGAAGGTAGTCTTGTTCTTTTTAATATTGATGTTAGAGTTTTGTTTGATACGGGTGTATCTCACTCTTCTATATCGGTTGCATGTGCTGTAAGTCTGGGTTTAAAACCGAAAATATAAAAATTTCCCATTAGTATTGGGATACCTACGGGTAATAGTATTCATTTGAATCGTTATTGCACCGTCACCATCTCTTCATTATGACTATCACATGGAAAATAATCAAGCCATGATTGATTTACACGTTAAAAAGATCACCATCTCTTATCTATGAAGAAAGAAGGTTATTTTCTTCGGGGGAAAGTATAATATGTACCTTGTGACTTATACCATGTAAAAGAGCCACCTGTTTTTGAAAAATAGGCGCATGTTGACAAACAGGAGCCAGTTGCAAAGTTGGTTTGAAAGTTTAAAAAGGCTTTCTAGAGCCTTCTTGGAGCATTTTTTAGAAAACAAAAATTGAGCTTTGAGAGCTCGTTTTTCCTCTACATTTCTCTCTCTAGAATTTATCAAAAATCACATTATGGATTCCGATTCGACTTTAAGGAAAGTTATTCTACACTTTGAAGGGATCAAGCGAGGTGAGCTAGGAATTTCAAGATTTAATCGGACGAATTTTTGAATATCATCTTTCTCTATCTTCTTCCGGTTTATAAGTTCGAGGTAGGGGTTCTCTTGCTTTCAAAACTTTATAAAATATTTTTCTAGCTTAATAATTGTTGTATTTGACTTATGTTTGTTTGAAAACTCATAGTAATGAAATATATGGTGTTTGATGATTTCTATAGTTATATTTGCATGATTTGAGGCAAACTATGCCATACACACTTGTTGTAAATTGCTATCGGAATCATATACGGTGTCTCTTGGTGGTGTGGGTGTTGTTGGTTGGAAAAATTGAATTATTGATGGTTTATACGCACCAAGGGATACGAAACGGGATTGATTTTAGTGGATATGGCATAGATTGCTCGGTATATGCACAAAATTATATGTTTGCATGCCATACACATTATCACTATGTCAACCAAACGCTTGGAGGATTATCAGCATATCTGGATTACTCCTATGGCCCGACGTATGGGGCGTATATCTCATATTGATGATGATGGTGATAAAAGCTCATTATGATCATCATATTATTTTAAATGTGATATGATCTTGATATGAATCCTGATATGGTTCTACTGTGGCACTTCGATTATGAATGGATGATGTATTAGTTGGTGCTTACCGGTATGGAAAATAAGTGGGGCCTGGTGCCCTTTGGATGAAAATCTCTAAACCTTCAGAGAGCAGCAACGCGTCGGCTGTCTAGAGCCAGTGGTGTCTAGCCCGAAAATCTAGACAACGGTAAGGCACTAATGATTCTATTGCGATGATAGTATTGGCGGACTTATAGTCCAAATTGATTATGGTCTATTGATCTTCTCTGGGGCCAATGGGCCAACGTATGACCATTATCGGATTATTCTCTCGGGCGGACAGGCCCATTTTCTATTCTGGCGGTACGGATATATTCTGGCAAAGTGATTCTATGGTTGACACAATGGAGGTAACCTGCATTGGCATGTGCATGCATTCCTTATTGAATAAATGGTTCTAAACTTGTTTATGTTCTATACATGATACTTTCGTCATTACTCACCTCTACTGAGCATGTAGCTCACCCCGTTTTCTAAAACTATTACATGTACTCATGAGTCCTAGGGGGACAAAGAGACGACAGGTTCGGACACGAAGTAGAAGCCTCTGATACTATGGTTTATTTTTGTAATAACTATGTTGGTCCGGGAAGCCACGACTAGCCCGGGAACTTGTATATGTTTCTTTTGAATGTTCATATGGTATATTTGTGTATATCTATAATGCATGCTCACAACTATAGTATCAATGCCTAGTCCATGCTTATCTTTGTATGATATATGTATCCTTGTTAGTTTATACTCTTCATATCTACTTATCTTAGTCTTACTAAGATGGGTTAGTGACACTCCAGGTTTTAATTACGGGTGTTATCCTGTAAATTAAGACGGGGTGTTACAATTAACCTTTTACCCCCCCTAAAATTTACATGTATCCACACTTTGGTCCTCAATATTTCATTTGTTACATTTTTGCCCTCAACATTTGACCCAAGTTGCATTTTGATCCAAAATTGAATGTTGTGAGAATCCACAAATGTGACCCCCAGGTCTCAACTTATAGTTTGGGAGTTTGAAATATCGAAAAGGATTTCATTAATCCATCTGCTTCTATGTGTTAATAATTTGTACATTCCTATTTTCTATTTCTAAATGCAAAGGGGTTAGTTCAGAATTGCCAATACGTTTTATAAGAAAACGGATAAAAAGTTTGTGTAAGGGGAAAGGCCATAGGAAAGCCTTTTCTTTACACGATTGTCTACGAAACCGAGGTTTTATAGGATTCGGGAAGTATATTACAGTTTAGGAAAGTGTTAAGCACCCATTCCGCTTTTTCAGTCTAAAGTGATTTGATATGTTTATTCTATATTGAAAAACTTGGATGCTTTTAGTACTAGTTTACCACTTTTCAAAAATAATTTGTAAAGAACCTGGTTTTGGAAAAATGAGAAAAGGGATAAAAACCTTGTATTCCGTGATCCAATATTTTGGTTTTGTTGAAATCAAACTATTAATGGCAAAGTTTATTAGTTTTGAAATTAAAAAGATATTCCAGTGATAAACGCTTAATATTGTCATTCATACGCTCATTTTCGGAGTTGTTTGATGCGTTTATTTCTCTAAAACTACTCGGTTTGCCAACTTATTTCGCAATTAGTCTCGTAGCACTTTTGTATTTAATAATGCTTGGAAAGGCACATTTTGTGTTTATTTTGGTGTCTTTAGATTTCAAGAAATATTGTATTTTATACAATAGTGGAATTTTCCATGGACAAAAAGAATCCAAGAAAGTGGAAGCCTCCATGTGAGTAAAGAGTATCCAAGAAAGTGGAAGTCTCCATATCCATATGATTAAAGAAAGATAGTGGAATTGTCCATGTGATTAAAAAGCATCCAAGATAGTGAAATTCTCCACCAAAAATAATAAAAAAAAAGCATTGTTTATTTTTGGCATCCAACACAACTCTCCTATTTATAGTCTTCATTGTTGCTTTGGAGAGGAGTCCTTTTATTACTTCTCATTTCTCAATTTATAGAGAGCTTGTAATAGTTTTTTTCTAGAGAGAGAAATGGAGTTCACTTTTATAATTCTTGTCTCTACATTTATTATGGAGTAAATTTCTTTGCTAAGGCTAAAAGATGAAATTTGCAATTCATTAATTATGTAAGTTCAATTCTCATTCATTTGTTAGTATTGTTAAATACTTTTTGAATCCTTCATCTTCTCCATTTTTTCAACATTCATAAGCTAGTAAGATAATTTTCATATGATGATTTGACTTTGTATGCTTTGTATACATAGATCTCAAGCATTAATGAGGAAATGATACACTTGTGTATTTTTCACTGGCTTATGTCCATTCCTTCTTTGAATGAGATACTTTTCATTGCCAAGCATGATTAGTCTTTGAATATTCATGGAAACACCATAAATTTGAGATTTTAATCTTTAAATACTTTAATGATATGTTGAGTGCTTTCTACACTTTATGTGATTTTAAGACTCATCATTTTCTTAGTTAAAGTGTTGCCAAAGAGGATCTTTTAAATTTATGTCATAAACAACTTCATTAATCATTTTAAGGATTCAATTTGTATTTATCAAATAAGTCTATATAGGACGGTTTGACCTCCACCTAGACCTCCCAATCTTAGACAAATGAAATGTTATGATTTATCGAGCTAAACTCCTTATAGTTGGCCATTTTCATAATCAAGTCATTTGCCTAGGGGAAACTAACAATATTGAGTTCTTAAATGCCTAGTTTAAATTTATGCCTTTTCTTTTTGTGTATTTTAAGTTTGAATCTTGGTTGATATTATATGGGAATGAGTTGCACTTGCTTCACACCATTTGTCACAAGAGAAAATGAAAGATACACTTATGTTGATATTTGCTTACATCCTTTCTTTATATGGCATTTATATAGGAATGGGTTGCTTTTGCTCCACACCCTTTTGCTTAGAAATGGGTAAAATATTCAACACTTAGGAATTGCATTGACAACTTTGAATGAGGTTGATTTTACTTAACTTTGCAAAACAAATGAATTCTATAATGCCTTAGCCTTTTCTCATCTATTGTTACATCATTTTAATTTTTATTGCAAGACTTTAAAATACATTATTAAAATCAACCAATTAAATTCTCTTAACAAAACATTGGTCTCGTAATTACCACATCGTCGTTCCAACTATCCTTGTGGTTCGACACTTAGACTTACCAAGTATTATAACTTGACAACCTGCACTTGGGTACCTAAGCATGGAAGTATTTTCGGCGCGTCATCCAGCATTGTTTCCTCATATAACAATGTTGGCTTATCTTTGTTCTAGTTATTTTTAGAAAAGATCGAATCTTATCGGGATTAATTTGATATAAAATTGGACTCTTAAAGAGAGTGTATCAAATATGTCACAATTTTAAGTCCAAAGTAAGTTTCATCGATCCGGGTTTTGAAAACGGTAGATTATTTGTAACTTGACAATAAGTTTACTCAATTAGAAAACAGACAGAACAATAGATATGAGAAATAAAAATGACTACACAGATATATAATTTTAAAGACTAAAAGAGACTTTTGTTACCTTTCCGACAATATATATAAGAAAGAAATAGAGAAAATATAATACAACAGAAGATAATCCAGTGGATATTATCTTTTCTTCTCTAGATATTTTTGAGAATTCGATTCTAGAAGATAACATGTCAAGTGTTAAGAATGGATTCGATAATTCCTCAGAAATCAGATGATTATAGATTTACACTTGTTAATACTTCAGAAAATCAAAGAATAATTGAGATTTTATCCCTCAAATTGCTGTCATTAAACCCTTGGGGGTGATTTTATCCCTTATAGAACTCGGGAGTGATTTTCGCGCAACATTCTCCAAGAATAGGGAAATGTCGTGTGACAATTAGCCATATGTCGCACGACAAATGGGTGAAGTAATGTCTTTGACATACTGATTTGTTAGGAAGTAGTTGGTTTGTGTTTGGGGAACTTGTTTTCCGATACATGGGGGTTTGTCATGCGACAACCCTATTAGAAATATGTTTGATTGGACAACAAACTTTCCGAAGCAGTTTCTAGTGTGTAGGTGAGTCCCAGACTCACAAAAGGTGTTTTTTTTATATAGTTTAGGGTTTTTGCAGGGGTCACGGATTGGGGTATCTACAAATGCATCATCAATTATTCGGATGAAATTGCAACTCGCCTCTAATCTTGAGACCAATATAAATAACCGAAATGAGAATCCATTTAAACTTCAGGAGGGGTAAAAAGGTCAATTACCCTTCTAGTACTATATTAGTGTTTATCTCTTTGGATCATCATGTCTGATGTGTTAACTGCAGAGATTTTGTAGGTGCATTCTTTTGTAGTGTAAGAGCCGTAGCCTACTTGTATTTATTTATTTTTATTTAAAAGGAAGGTCCAAGTCTCATTTTTCTTATTACAATAACAAAAAATCCAACCTCTCTTTTTTCTTGGTGTGAATCAAACCCGGGACCTCCCGGGTTCAGGTGAGTGCCGTTCTCAATTAGGTAACCCAATGGTACATGTATCTATTTAATACCAATGCATGAATGAATTTATCTCAACCACTTCAATTGAATAGAAATAAGTTTGAGAATATACATTCCAAACATAATGGTAATTAATGTGACAGTCATCCTACCCAAGATCCTTTTGTTTATTTATCTATTTGCAATATATAACCCCCTCTAAAATAGTTCAAAAAATGGGGAAGAATTGGAATTTACTTTCTAGTAATTATTTTGTATGTGAATTTAATAAATCTTTATAAACAATGAAAATGTTATTTCATGCCTAAAGTAGAATACTTGTAAAAAAATAAAATAAATAAATAGAAAGTATTTTCTACTACAATGAATTCCAAATAAACAAACAAAATCTTTAAATTAGGACAAACACTAATATATTTATGATAAAATTTTCAAAAATAACTTATTTTCTGCCTAAATATTAATTTCATGAAATACAGTGCATGTGCTTGTAGTACTACATACATCCAGAAATTCAAAGAGGCATTAATGGAACAACTACGTTAGTACAAGGAGTATTAAGATATTGCACATGCACTACCAACAAGTTTTATTTTTTTCCCATGGTTGACTTTGATGGTGAAACTCTATTTGCTGTTATTCAAAGAATAATAAAGTAATAAGTTTGACTAGTACCAATGTGATGATGGCACTGCTTGTACTAATTTAAATGATTAAATTATTATTTTAAAAATATTGTGTTAGAAAGTGCGTAAGTGACTATGTAAAGCACAAATGGTTGTTTTTTTTTAGTAATGCACAATGTGCTTTACTAACTAGTAACAAACAATATTTTAACATTCCATCAAATTCAATTGTATTGGTTCAATTTTTTTTTTAAATTATTCAATTTTCTCAAAACAAATATAGTTAATAATATAAAGACCACACAACATAAAGTATTAAATCAAAAGGAACAATTAGAGTTTATTTAGTAGGCTCATTTATATGTAGCAATATTAAAGTGCGACAAGGTAATATTATATATTTAGTGTATAAGGATAATCAATTATGTGGTGACATGTGTTATTTTAAAGTAGGTTGGCCGAATTGGAGTAAGCGTCCATGGGCAATTCAAGTTGAAATTAGAAGAATCTTTGAGAAAGTTTAAGCATGATGGACTTTAGAGGGTAGTTAGCACTTCTCACTTTTCACCTTTAAACTTTGTTAGAAAATTTATGTCTATAACAATATTGTATTCTAGGAAGAAAAAAAAATAATGAAATCAAAGCCGACACAATATCTTTAAAACAATTACATCGCCTTGCCGGATGTGCTTGTTTGTTTCCCAGGATAAAATGGCACTAAAGTGTCTAACAAATGCCAATTTAAATTCATAAGAAGAATCTAATAAAATTGCCAATTAATGGCAGTTTACAAGAGTTTAAAATTTGGCCTTCTTCGATTTGACATTCGTGTTTGCAGGTGTGGGTGCACACAAGTCAAGCCTAATCCGATCCATGATTTGAGCAAGCCCCTGTGCCCATGTTCACGAGGTAGGAACCTTGGGTGTCTATGACACGGCAAGAATACTTCCACGTTTAGGAACCCAAATATAGGTTGTCAAGTTATAGTACTTGGTAAGTCCAAGTGCCAAACCACAAGGATAGTTGAAAATGGGATGTAACAATTACGAGTTCAAGGCTTTGCTTAGAGAAATAGATTAATAGATTTTAGTTGTTGATTTTAAAAGTCTTCTAATAAAAATTAAAGTTATGTATCAAATAATGGGAAAAGGCTAAGGCATTATAGAATTCATTTGCTTTGTAATGTTATGCAGAATTAATCTCATTTAAAGTTATCAATGCAATTTATAAGTGTTAAGCATGTTACAATTTTCTAAGCAAAAGGGTGTGAAGCAAAAGCAACTCATTCCTAAATAAAGAAAGGGTATAAGCAAAATTCAACACAAGTGTATATCTCCTTTTTATCTTGTAACAAAGGGTGTGAAGCAAGTGTAACCCATTCCCATATAACGTTCAACCAAAATAAAAACTTAAGATACATCAAAAGAAAATGCATAAATTTAAACTAGGCACTTGAGAACTCATTGTTAATTTTCCCTAAGCAATTGATAGGATTATGAAAATAGCCAACTACAAAGAATTTAGCTCAATAAATCATTACATTTTCTTTATCTATGTTTAGGAAGTCTAATTGGAGATTAAATCATCCAATTTAGACATATTTGATAAATACAAATTGAATCTTTAAAATGATTAGTGAAGTTGGTTATGACATAAACTTAAGAGATCATCCTTGGCGATACTTTAACTAAGAAAATATTGAGTCTCAAAATCATATGAAATGTAGAAAGCACTCAACATATCATTAAAGAATTCTAGGATTGGAATCTCAAATTTATGGTGTTTCCATAAATATTCAAAGACTAATCATGCTTGGCAATGAAATGTATCTCATTTATAGAAGGAATGGACATAGGCTAGTAAGAAATACACAAGTATATTATCTTTTTATTAACGCTTGAGATCTATGTATACAAGGCATATAAAGTCAAATCATCTTATGATAATTATTTTACTAGCTTATGAATGGTTCATTAAATGGAGAAAATGAAGGACTCAACAAGTATTTAACAATACTAACAATGGAATGAGAACTGAACTTACATAATTAATGCATTGCAAAATTCTTCTTTAGCCTTATATAGCAAAGAAATTACTTCATAATAAATGTATAGAAAAAAATTATAGAAGTGAGCTCCATTTCTCTCTAAAAAAAAAACTATTACAAGCTACAAACTAAAGAAATGAGTTAATATAATTAATTGTGTGTAATATCTCCCTCTCCCATCTCCATTTATAGTCCAAGAGTAGAAAACCTCAGGCATAGTCAAACAACCACTTTAAATAAAATAATATATTCTATGAGATATGACAATTTTCTTAGCCAAACTCATCTCCTCAAGCAAGCTATGACTTGTTGACTAAAGAAGGGAAGTGACATAAAGCATCAAGTATGTCTCCTAGATCAATCTTGGATTAAGCTAGATTAATCCAAATGTTAGAAATAATTCCATGATTGATCTAACAAAAAGCTAGATTGATCTCATGATAAACGTATAATATTGTCATGTTTAAGCTCTTTTCCGGAGTCGCTTGACGCGATTGTTGCTTTAATTCTGCTTAATTATCCGTTTATCTTGAGATTAATGCCTTGGCAAGTTTTGTATCTAACATGGCCCACGTTGGTGTATATTTTGTAGTATTCCATGTGTTTGTAGGATTGGAATACAATGGCATTGCATGAAGTGATCAAGAGCTAGCCTAGATAGCTTGCAAAAGTGCTGAGTGAGAAGTTCTAGGCCCATGATCGATCATGGGCAAAGCCATAATCGATCATGGCCTGGCGAGTACACCAACTACCTACTCCTTTTAGCCTTATTTTGGGGAATTTTGTTCTTAGATATTTTTTCTTGCTTTGTTTATTAATTTAAGTACACTCTTAGCTAGCTTTGAGTCTAGGGGATTAAGGGAGATAGAGGATTATTTAGTTTTACACACTTACAAGTTCTAGAGAGAAGGGAGAGCTCTTGAGTATTGTTCTTCATTTTCCTTTGTAAGTGTTTAATTTGTAAGAATGATTTCTTCTTCTATAATATTTGTTCTTTCATTTATTATGGAGTAGTCTATTACTAAGGTTACGAAGGTGAATAGTGATATAATTTTCTGTGATTAATGGCTCAATCCATGTTTAAAGTTTGATAAATATTTGTGAATCCTTTTCTTCATCATATCTTCCATTATTTCAAACTTTCTAGGTATTTTCATATTAAGTTAAGACTTTATATGCCTTGTATATTTAGTTCTTGGTTGCTAATGAACATACAAGATATTTATATGGTTCTAGAAAGCTTGTAGTCTCTTTCCCCCATTCATGGAGTTTTTGTCCTTTTTGTAGAAATTATAAATAGTTCATAAAACTCCATAGATGGATTATAAATTTGTTTAGCTTATCTTTGATTCATTTATTGATATATTGAGTGTTTCTTACACTACATGTGCTACTTAGACTCTTTATTTTCTACCATAAGTGATAAATGATGAGATGACAAATTTATCCCATAAGCTTCATTCCGTTTCATTGTTAGGATTCACTTTCTAATTTTCATTCTTTAAATCATGAGATTACATACACTTGTTTTATGTTAAATCTTTTTATGATGAGTTTGTCATATCTATCTCGGATTAGCTTTATCGGGAATGGGTTGCCTTGCTTCATACTCGTAGCTAAGAGGTAGGAATGATAACCTCGTCTTTGGTGGAATGTCGTTTGTCTCTTTCTTAATATAGTTTCAATCCGGGAATGAGTCGCCTAGCGTCGCACCCTTTGCTATTGAGAGATACACCAACATTCCCCATATCTCGAGAAACCTTGTGTTGAAATCTTTGTATGAGCTAGTGATCACTGTCTTTTAAATCGTAACGAACTTCCACCTACCTTAGTGCTTTCTTATTAATTTTCACAACTGTTTCACATTTCCGTTGTTTCAAAACAAATCCAACTTACAAAAATCGGAAAACCATTTAATCCGTAATCCATTCCATCCCTTTTCAATTATCCCTGTGGTTCGACCCTCGAACTTTCGAGTCTTTATTACAACTTGACGAGCTTGCACTTAGCTATAACACAATGCGCTATTTTGGAGCCGTCAAGTTTTTGGCGCCGTTGCCGGGGATAAAGCAAAAGGCGAATTTTGGGTTTTGTATAAACCCACTCTTTGTAAATATCTCTCCATTTAATTAATTTATTTTTCTTTCTTATTCTTGTTTGATTTTGTAGAGTTCCGAGGAGCCTCTCGAACAAGTTTTCCCAAGCCTATGCAAAGGCAATTGTTCGTGGACATTCGAATAAGCCCTCTTCATTCACCAAGAATGGAAAATCAAGGTAGAGCAGTGGACCATGAGAGCGATAACGAAGGGGAAGGTGCCAACAATGTTCCTCCGGTTAGGACAATGAGGGACTATCTTCAACCGCCTCGGGCAACTTCCAATTCGTGCATCGTGCTTCCCACCGGGCCAAGCCGGTGCATTCTCTTTCAAACCGGGTATGCTTCAACATATCCCATCTTTTCATGGTATGGAGTCTGAAAACCCATACATGCATTTAAAAGACTTTGAAGAAGTCTGCTCCACATTTCATGAGGTAAATATAGACGAAGATGTCATGCAATTAAAACTCTTTCCTTTCTCCCTAAAAGATAAAGGAAAAATTTGGCTCAATGCTCAAAGACCGCAATCAATTTGGTCTTGGCAAGAGCTTCAAGCGGAGTTTCTAAAAAAATTCTTTCCCGTTCATAGAACCAATGCTTTAAGAAGGGCGATATCCAATTTTTCGCCAAAAGACAATGAAACTTTTTATAAGTGTTGGAAAAGATACAAAGAGCTTTTAAACGCATGCCTCACCATGGTCACGAAACTTGGAGCCTTGTTAGTTTTTTCTATGAATCCCTCACTCCTGATATGCGTACATTTGTTGAGACCATGTGTAATGGTCAATTCTTGAGTAAGAATCTTGATGAGGCTTTGCTATATTTTGATGAATTAGCAGAAGGTGCCCCAAATTGGAACACCTATACCGAGGAACCCAAAGCCAAAACTCAAGGTAGGGGTGGGTTGTACCAAGTATCCAACGAGGATGACATGGGTGCGAGATTGTTCCAATTGTCTAAGAAAGTGGAGGCAATGGAAGCTAGTAAGCTTAGAGAGGTCAATGTAGTATCCTCGAGCTAGTTATGTGTCATTTGCGAAAATTCGGGACACACTACCAAGGATTGCCCTACTATTCCCGCTTTTCGGGAAGTCCTCAAAAATTCCGCCCAAGTTAATGCTTTGCACCAATACAACCAAAATCGAAACCAGAACAACCCTTATTCTCAAAGGTACAATAAGGGATGGAAGAATCACCCCAATTTCAGTTGGGGAGGAAATCAAGGTCAGAACCACAACCAATATCATAAAAACCAAAGGCAACAACCTCAAAACCCTTTTGTTCCACCTCAGAATCAAAATCCCAACCAAAACTTGGAAGCTTTGTTGAGATCATTTATGGACAAAACGGATCGTGATGTGGGTGAGTTAAAAACCCAAATGTCCAAACTCACCACCGCCCTAGCTACCCAAGAGAAGGGAAAATTCCCATCTCAACCTTTAGTTAACCCTAGAGGCCAAGTTGAAGTCATAGAGGGAGGAGAGTCTCTAGCACCAAGTTAGAAGAATTCAAATCTATCACAATCCTAAGGAGTGGAAAAGAGGTAAACAAAACTATTGTTCCTAAAACCCCCAAGGTGGCGGACGTAGTTGAGCCTATGAGTGTTGAGAAGGTTGTGAGTGAAGAAAACAAAAGAGAGAAAGAGAAACAAGGAAAGGAAAATCTCGAAAAAATAAAAAATGGGATCAAAGTCCCATTTCCGGAGAGATTGAACCAACCATCCAAATCTAATACCGAGATTTTGGATGTCTTTAGGCAAGTGAAAATCAATATTCCATTGCTTGAGGTGGTCAAGCAAATACCTTCGTATGCTAAGTTCCTCAAGGACCTATGTACTACCAAACGAAGGTTGAATGTCAAGAAAAAGGCCTTCATGGCGGAGCAAGTGAGCTCCATCATGCAAGGCACGAGAGCACCCAAGTTCAAAGACCCCAGTTGTCCTACAATTTCATGTGTCATAGGAAATTGTAGGATTAAAAATGCTTTGTTAGATTTGGGAGCAAGCGTGAATGTGCTCCCATATTCGGTCTATCAATAATTGGGGTTGGGTGAGTTGAAACCCACGAGGGTTACAATCCAATTAGTGGACCGATCCGTTAAAATCCCAAGAGGGATAATCAAGGATGTACTTGTCCAAATCGACAAGTTTTATTTTTCGGTCGATTTTATCATCCTCGACATGCAACCCGTGTCGAATCCCGCTAAGGAGATTCTGGTTATCCTTAGACGACCATTTCTTTCTACTTCTAATGCTATAACAAATTGCAAGAATGGAATAGTGAAGTTAGCCTTTGGAAACATGACTCTGGAGCTAAACGTGTTCTCTTTGAGCAATCAAAGAGATGACGATGATGAAGAGGAAAGTGAACACGTGAACATGATAGAGTCATGTATCCAAGACCACTTTATGGCAAACTTCGAATCGCAGTCAACAGAAGGTTATCTAACCACTTCCGATGAACCCGAGGATTGTATGCAAGTGTTTTCTTTGTGTGACAAACAGGTTGAATTCTTGAAGAAAAAGGAAAACACATTATCGTTCACCAAAAAGCTTGAAGGACAAATGGATCTCAAGCTATTGCCTAGCAACTTGAAGTATGCCTGCTTAGGAGCTTCAGACACTTACCCATCATCTCGTCCAATCTCTCGGATGACCAAGAGGTAAGGTTAGTTCAATTGCTTGGTAAATACAAAAAAGCTTTTGGTTGGACTCTTGCTGACCTCCAAGGAATAAGCCCATTGATTTGTACACATAAAATTCACTTGGAGGATGGGGCGAAAACAGTTGAATCTTAACATCCAAGAAGTGGTTAGGAACGAGGTGTTGAAATTGTTAGATGCAAATATCATCTATCCAATCTCGGATAGTAAATGGGTTAGTCCAATTCAAGTGGTACCGAAAAAATCAAGTCTTACGGTAGTCAAGATTGAATCAAACGAGTTGATTCCACAAAGAGTTACCACCGGGTGGCGAATGTGTATTGACTACCGTAAACTTAATGAGGCAACTCGTAAAGATCATTTCCCACTCCCCTTCTTGGATCAAACTCTAGAAAGGGTAGCGGGCCATGAATACTACTCTTTCCTCGATGGTTTTTTCGAATACAATCAAATTGAGATTGACCTAGATGATCAAGAAAAGACCACCTTTACATGTCCCTTTGGTACCTTCGCATATCGAAGAATGCCTTTTGGTCTATGTAATACACTGGCCACTTTCCAACGGTGTATGCTAAGTGTTTTTAGTGATATGGTGGAAAGGACGTTGGAAGTTTTTATGGATGACTTTACCGTCTATGGTAAGTCATTCGACAATTGCTTGACTAACCTGGAACATGTTTTGGAAAGATGTGTGAAAAAATAATTGGTGTTGAAATGGGAGAAGTGCCATTTTATAGTTACTGAGGGGATAGTATTGGGGCACATCATTTCGTCAGAAGGAATTGAAGTGGACAAAGCAAAAATCAAATTGATAGCCAAACTTCCTACACCCAAGAATGTCAAAGACGTCCGATCATTTCTAGGACATGCTGGGTTTTATCGGAGGTTTATTAAGAATTTTAGTTCCATCTCCAAGCCAATGTGTAATCTACTCCTCAAGGACTCGCCATTTGAGTGGGATGCCAAGTGCGAAGAAGCCTTTGTGTCTCTGAAGCATATGCTTACTACTGCGCCGATTATGCAGACACCGAACTGGAGCTTTCCATTCGAGCTCATGTGCGACGCAAGTGACTATACAGTGGGAGCGGTTCTTGGTCAACAGAAATACAAGAAACCGGGTGTAATATACTATGCAAGTAGGACTTTGAATGATCAAATGAATTACACCACAACAAAGAAAGAGCTTCTGGCAATTGTTTTCGCCTTGGATAAGTTTCAATCTTATTTGATAGGATCTCCAATTGTGATCTTCACGGATCACGCGGTATTGAAGTACCTGTTCACAAAGAAGGATGCCAAGCCACGGCTTTTGAGGTGGATACTCTTATTGCAAGAATTCCATTTGAGCATCAAGGACAAAAAGGGAGTCGAGAACGTGGTGGCCTATCATCTGTCTCGTCTAACTTTTACGAACAACATCGAAGAAAGCCCGATCCAAGATTCGTTCCTGGATGAGCAATTGTTAGCAATCTCAACACTCCCATGGTATGCAGACATTGTAAACTATCTTGTAACTGACAAGATACAGAAATCATAAGGCACAGAAGATAGAAAAAAGTTCTTGAGCGAAGTGGGTCGTTTCTATTGGGATGAACTGTATTTGTTCAAATATTGTGCGGACCAGATTGTCCGTCGGTGCATTCCGGATCAAGAAGTGGAGAGAGTTCTGACCTTCTGTCATTCAGAAGCTTGCGGAGGACACTTCTCGGCAAAGAAGACTACCGCCAAGATTTTGCAAAGCGGACTGCAGTGGCCGTCACTCTTTAAGGACGCACAACGCTTCTGCAAGGCATGTCAAAGATGCCAGATGCTTGGAGGGATCTCCAAGCGGAACATGATGCCACTCAATCCAATCCTGATGATTGAAATCTTTGATTGCTGGGGCATCGACTTTATGGGACCATTTCCATCCTCCTACGGTAACCTTTACATTCTAGTTGCTGTAGACTATGTTTCAAAGTGGGTGGAAGCCCAAGCATGCAAGAAAAACGATCATAAAGTGGTGATCCGATTCTTGAAAGAACACATTCTTGCACGTTTTGGCACTCCCAAGGCAATAATAAGCGATGGCGGTACTCACTTTTGCAATAGGCCATTTCAATCATTAATACAAAAGTATGGTGTAAACCACAAAGTATCGCTCTTATCATCCTCAAACTAATGGTCAAGCCGAGTTGGCAAATAGGGAGATCAAACAGATTCTAGAGAAAACGGTAAACCCGAACCGCAAAGATTAGTCTTTAAGACTGACCGACGCACTTTGGGCTTACCGTACTGCGTATAAAACAACTCTAGATATGCCTCCCTATCGCATTATGTATGGAAAACCATGTCATTTGCCAGTAGAGTTGGAACCCAAATCATATTAAGCAACTAAGATGGTTAACCGTGATTTCGAGAAAGCCGGGCTTGACCGTAAGTTGCAAATAGATGAAATCGAAGAATTGAGAAAAGATGCATATGATAATGCGAAGATAAGCAAGGAACGTGCCAAAAATTTTCATGATAAATCCATTTTAAGGAAATAATTCAAACTTGGGCACAAAGTTCTTGTTTATGACACTCGTCTGCATCTCTTCCCGGAAAAATTGAAGTCTCGTTGGACCGGCCCATACATTGTCCGTCATGTATTTTCATTTGGGGCCATGAATGTCGAGGATCCCAAAACTGGCTATGTTTTCAAAGTAAATGGACAACGTCTAAAGCCATTTTTGGCATTCCCAACTCGAGAGGAGTCCACCCCTCTCGAAGACCCGACTTATGCCTAACAAGCATAGGTCAATTTTGTAAATAATGTTTTTTGTAGTATTTTTTAGTTTCAGGAATTTGTATCGGAGGTTCGGGCGAAATTGGATCTAAACGGACTAAGTTGGGGGGAGTGATAAGGTGTCTCAAGTGAAGAAATTTCAGGGGAGCAACTTTTGTGAGGGCATGATCGATCATGGGCATAACCATGATCGATCATGGGATCAAAATATGGAGGCAGTGTACTTCCATGATCGATCATGGTCCCTCTTAAAAACGGAGCAGTCGTTTCTAAACCCCCAAATCGTGCCTCCCTCTTCTTCATATCCCCCATTTCTCTCCATCTCCCTTCTCCAAACCTTCTCCCACCATCAAATTAAACCTTCTCCTTCCCTTTTCCACTTCCACATTCAATCGATTTTGCCCCCAATTTACAAACCCATCTAAGAATCAACCACTTTCTCTCTCATAAATCCCCCCCCCATTTTGAGCCCTAGCCCCCTCATTTTCGAATTTTCTCTCTACTTTTCCTTCCATACTCCCTTCCTTCCACATCAGTGGCCGCTATTGCTCCAGTCAACAAGCCCGAAGAGCTTCAAGCAGCAAGGGGTGGGTATCTCGAATTCTGTAGCCGTTAGGAGTATGATTGGTGGAACTATGCTTTTAGGAACCGGGCTGTGATGATCGAGAGGCCCGTGATTATTGGTGCCTTAGATGATTTTTCGCAAATAGGAGCCTTCGAGAGACACGAGGGGTGGGTGCAATATTTGCAACAAACAGGTAACCAATGCAATCTCACTCTATGTCGTGAATTTGTTACAAGCTTGGTGCGAGTGCCCAATGCTGCCTATACCTATGTTGCCCACGTGCGTGGGAGAACTGTACCTTTTAACCTCGAGGTAGTTAGTCGAGTGACGGGAATTTCGGCATTGCCCGATGCTAGCTATGACCTTCTGCATTAAGCCCGAATTGTGTATCCCACAGATGACGAATTGGCCACATTTTTGGCCGGTCGTCCAATGACTTGGATTGGTTCCCAATTTGATAGGAACAATTTAGCAAAGCATTTTAGGACACTGTGGCTTGTTGTAGCCAATGCGATAGACCCCACCTTGCACATTCAACATTTGCATCCTTATCATGCTTATGTTCTATACGTCATCGCTCGCAATAGGCCATGTTGCCTGGTTCGCTACATTATGCGTAAAATCATGAAAGTCTATGACACTGATGTGCCAAGAAATTTGTACATTATAACCCACTAATTTATATTTTGGAGAGCATATATTTTTATATTTTTTGTATTTTTAGTGTTTTTCAGGTGTTTGGAATTAAATTGGAAGATTTCGAAGCAAGAAGAGATTGGTTGCGCACATCACTTGCATTCAAGAAATTTCTGGCATTAATTCATACAGAATTTGAAGAAAACTCCAGAGACAAAAGTTTTAGATCTTTGAGTTAGCTACGCGTGGGCGAAAACCTTGCATCAATCGGAGTTCAGAGAAGAAAGTTATGGCCAAAATAAGATCAGTGCGCTAAAAAATTGATTATAGCGGGAATGTGTTAATTTAACAAATATGTGATTTTTTTTTGGCCCAGCCCACTTGCAGCCCATCTCATCTCAGAACTTGTAGCCCATCTCATCCCAGCTCCCAAGCCCATGTTAATTACCCTAAACTCTCCAATATAAATAGAAAGAGGAGGCATCAAGAGAGAATCAATCAGCACAGCAGCAGCTGAGCACTCATCTATTTTTTCCTTCCTTCTTTTCTTTTCCTTTCTGTCTTCAGTTTTTGCAGAAGCTTTATTTCTTTATTATTGATAGTATTTGGATGCTTGGATGCTTTGTAGACTATCGTAATTAATTTAGAATTATTTTCTTCTTCTTCAATTTATTTGCGCGTACTCAAGTAAGTATTTAAGTTATTTATTTGTGTATTATTTAATTATGTTTTGTGTTTTAATTGCAAGCATGCTAGGCTAGATTATTATCTAGGGTAGAGGATGATTATATTTGATTGATTCCCTTGCACATATTCATGCCAATTAATTCTACCCATTTAATTTTTTAATGTTAAAAAATAATTCTTCCTATTGAATGCCTATTTTAATTGATATAAAAATAAAATTGGATTCTCATTATAATTTGTTGGATTCATTTTATAATTTGATGAAAGCGGATATAAATTGTGTTTTGACGGATATAATGAGTGTTTTAATTTTATATATAAGTTTGGCTATGGAAGAATTAATAATTAGACTTTAAAAATTAATTGGACTTAAATGATTTTATTTTCCACATCTAATAGAGTCGAGAGATCAAATTAATGCGAGACAAAGGGTAGAATTTATTAGCCATGAATATTAGGAACATAATATCAAATATATGATTTTTCCACCCTAGTATTTTATAAATTGATTATTTTTCTAATATTTTATTAATTAATTATTTAGTTAGTATTTTATTAAATAAATATTTTATTAGCGTTTTTAATTAATAATTCACAATCTCCCAATTTCTAAACTAGATTAGGAATTAATTAAAAATTAGTAAGTGGAAAAAATATCAAGTCCCTTAGGTTCGACCTCGCACTTGCATAAACTATACTATATATCGATTCGTGCATTTGCGAGTAAATAAAACAAGTTTTTGATGCAACAAGTTTTTGGCGCCGTTGCCAGGGAATTGATAAGTCGTCCCACCATTTTACTAATTTAGAGTATTTCTTTCTACTAGTTCACTTTTATTTTATTAAAAAAAACAAAAAACCCTTTGGAGTAGAGTAGTGTATGAGCATTGTTTGGAAGCGTGGTATTAAGAAATTGAATAGGATAGAAAACATAGAACTTAATCCTTTGTTTGAGATAAGAACAATGGCTGATGAACAAGAAGAGACGAAGACTTTAAGGGAGCTTTTCTCTCCTATCACTACCAACCCACCTTCATGTATAGTTTTACCTTCCACCGCAAATCATTTCGAGCTTAAACCGCAAGTGATGCAACTTCTTCCTATTTTTCATGGAATTGATCAAGAAGATCCTTATCTCCATATTAAGGATTTTCTAGAAATTTGCGCTACCTTTAAGTTTCAAAATTTTTCAGATGAGTCAGTTCGTTTATGTTTATTTCCTTTTTTCCTGAAAGGAAAAGCAAAGGCGTGGCTCAATTCATTGCCTTCTAGGTCCATTAATAATTGGGAAACTTTGGTTTCCAAATTTCTTACTAAATTTTTCCCCATGTCAAAAACAAATGAACTTCGAAGACAGATATCTGATTTTTGTCAAGAAGATCATGAAAAATTCTTTGAATCTTGGGAAAGATTTCAGAAGATACTCCTCAGATGTCCCCACCACGGTTTTGAGACGTGGAGATTGGTACAATTCTTTTACAATGGATTGACTCAAACTAATCGAAATACGATTGAGTCAATGAACAGTTGTACTTTTCTTAGTCTCACTGAAGATCAAGCTTATAATTTTCTCGAGAATCTTTTCGAGAGCTCTCAGCAATGGGATTTCTCTTCTCGAAGAAATTCTTCATCTCAAAACAAGAAGAGGGAAGGCATCTATGAATTGACTAAAGGTGTAGAGACTAGAAGGCAGTTAGATAGTCTCTCAAAGAAACTTGAAGCGCTAACAATGCGGCTGGACGGTAATTTTGTCAACCAAGTTCAAGCTGAAGGATGTTCTGTGTGTGCTAGCCCTATGCACACGTCGCAAACTTGCCCCTCTATGGTAGGATTCTCTGAATTTGCGCCACAACAAGTAAATGCGATGAATGACTACAAGAAGCAATTCAATAATCCATTCACATATACATACAATCCAGGTTGGAGAAACGATCCAAATTTTTCGTGGTCACAAGGTCAGCCCATGTCCAATATGGGTTCCTCGTCATCTAATGTTCCACGACAGCAGCCACCCCCTGGTTTCCGTCCTCACAAAAATTCTTATCCACCATTCCAACCTACTCCACCTGCTCCATCATCCTATGTCACTCCAACACAATTCTCATCTTTAGAGGACACTCTCAAACAATTTATCCAAGTGACAACCCAAAACAATCAGACTTCAAGCCAACTTTTGCAAGAAGTCAAAAATAATGGCCTTATAAACACTCAAGCCATCATCAGGCTATAGAATTAAATGGGTCAAATGGCGAGTCAACTAAGTGAAAGAGAGAAGGGAAAATTCCCAAGTCAACCAATCCCGAACCCTAAAGGTGTTTCTTCGAGTGGGTCAGCTTCTAACCCACCAAATGCACAAACACATGGACAAGTCCAAGCCATCACCACACTTAGACCGGGAAAGGTGGTTGACAATAAAGTGAGTTTGCCGGATAGCGAGGAGGAAAAGAAAGAAGAAGAACAAATTCCAGCTGAGGTTGCTCCTACACCTCAAGTTGTGAACCAAGCTCCTCCTGCTAAGCAAATAATTAAAGATACCTCGAGTAGGACTTTTGTTCCTAAAGCCCCATTTCCTCATAGGCTTAAAGACAATAAGAAAGGTACACAATTTGAAGAAAATTTGGAGGTGTTTAAGCAAGTCCAGATAAACATCCCATTATTTGATGCAATAAAGCAAGTACCTTCTTATGCTAAGTTCCTTAAAGACTTAGTCACTCAAAAGAGGAGAACAAATGTTCCAAAAAAGGCATTCTTGGCTGAACAAGCGAGCTCCATAATTCAATACAGAATCCCTGTCAAGTATAAGGACCCTGGCTGTCCAACAATCTCCTACAAGATTGGGGATAATCATATTGAGCGAGCTCTAGTAGATCTAGGGGCCAGTGTAAATCTACTGCCATATTCTGTGTATGTGCAGTTGCACTTAGGAGAGTTAAAGCCGACTCCAATGACAATCCAACTTGCCGATTGGTCAGTGAAAATTCCTAGGGGTGTCATTGAAGATGTTCTGATAAAGGTAGACACTTTCTACTTTCCAGTGGACTTTGTTGTCCTTGACACTGAACCTGTTCAGAACATTAAAGGCCAGATTCCTGTGATTCTAGGGCGACCATTCCTTGCCACTTCTAACGCCCTAATCAATTACAGAAATGGAGTAATGAAAATTTCCTTTGGGAACCTCACCGCTGAGCTAAATGTCTTTGACATTAGCAAAACCTCTATAGACACTGATGATGATTATGTTGGTCAAGTTCACTTGATTAATAGTCTAGTGGAGGAATCTTTTATGCAAATTTGCAAAGAGGACCTATTAGAGGCTTGTTTGTCTCATTTTGGTTACGATTTTGACATAGATGAATCAATAGAGCAAGTCAATGCGCTCTTGGATTCAGTACCTGTCATGGGTACACAATCTTTTCAACCAAAACTAGAGCCTCTCAATCTTTCATCAACTCCTCGACCTCCTTCCATTGATGAACCACCAAAGCTGGACCTAAAGCCTTTACCTGATAATCTAAAATATGCCTTTCTCGGTCCAGCAGAATCTTTGCCGGTTATTATAGCTTCTGACCTTAATAATGCTCAAGAAAAGAAATTGCTTGAAATCCTTCAGGAGCATAAAAAAGCTATAGGGTGGTCAATCGCTGATTTGAAAGGGATCAGTCCGTCAGTTGTCATGCACAAGATTCACTTAGAGGAAAAATCCAAACCTTCTCGTGAACCCCAATGGGGGTTGAATCCAGTGATGCAAGAAGTAGTTAGGGCCGAGGTACTCAAGCTTTTAGACGCGGGTATTATCTACCCAATATCTGATAGTGAATGGGTAAGCCCTGTGCAAGTAGTTCCTAAAAAATCGGGAATTAAAGTGGTAGCAAATGAGCATAATGAGTTAGTTCCATCTCGTATTCAGACGGGATGGCGTGTTTGTATTGACTACCGAAAATTGAACTCGATGACTAGGAAGGATCACTTTACCCTTCCTTACATTGATCAAATGTTGGAACGGTTAGCCGGTCATGCTTATTATTGCTTTCTGGATGGTTACTCTGGCTATAACCAGATTCCAGTTGACCTAGTTGATCAAGGAAAGACGACATTCACGTGTCCTTTTGGTACGTTCGCCTACCGACGCATGCCTTTCGGGCTATGCAATGCACCTGCCACTTTTCAGCGGTGTATGATTTCCATCTTTTCTGACATGGTAGAGCGATTCCTAGAGGTCTTCATGGATGATTTTTCCATCTTTGGGTCTTCTTTCGAAAAATGCTTGGAACACCTAGCTCTAGTTTTAAAGAGGTGTAAAGAGAAGAATTTCGTACTTAACTGGGAAAAATGCCATTTTATGGTACAAAGTGGAATTGTTCTTGGGCACATCATCTCTGCAAAGGGAATTGAAGTGGACAAGGCTAAAATTAATTTAATCTCTAACCTACCGCCTCTGCGGACAGTTAAAGAGATTCGTTCATTCTTAGGCCATGCTGGTTTCTATAGGCGTTTTATTAAGGATTTTAGCAAGATTGCTAGACCTTTGTGCAATCTTCTTGCTAAAGATGTCTCATTTGTGTTTGATGAAGCATGCTTAAAAGCCTTTGAAACTTTGAAATCTGCTCTGACCTCCGCACCTATTATTCGGTCCCCTGATTGGAATCTTTCATTCGAGATCATGTGTGATGCATCTGATTATGCGGTTGGGGCTGTTCTTGGTCAGAGAATTGATAAAGTCCCTCACGTAATTTACTATGCAAGCAGGACTTTGAACGATGCTCAACTCCATTATTCCACCACAGAGAAGGAGTTGTTAGCAGTCGTTTTTGCTTTGGATAAGTTTAGATCCTATCTCTTGGGATCTAAAGTCCTTGTCTATTCAGATCACGCCGCTTTGAAATACTTGGTTTCTAAGAAAGATGCAAAATCGCGGTTGATTCGATGGGTCTTGTTGCTACAAGAGTTTGATTTGGAAATTAAAGATAAAAAAGGAGCTGAAAATATTGTAGCAGACCACCTGTCCAGGCTCATAGTTGAATTCTCTAGTGATTCAGTGCACATAGCTGAAACATTCCCCGATGAGCAGCTAATGCAAATTTCCCAGTCACTTTGGTATGCAGACATTGTAAACTATCTTGTCACTCATGAAATACCAAATCATTGGTCAAAGCAAGATAAGTACAAATTTTTGTCCGAGGTGAAGTACTTTTATTGGGATGATCCCTATCTTTTCAAGTATTGTCCAGATCAGGTAATTAGGAGATGTATTCTTGAGGAAGATCAAATAAAAATTCTCTCTTTTTGCCATGATCAGCCATGTGGAGGCCATTTTAGTGGAAAGAAAACAGCTGCTAAGGTTTTGCAGTGTGAATTTTATTAGCCTTCATTGTTTCGAGATGCACATGCCTATTGTGTATCCTGTGAGAGATGTCAGAAGTTAGGAAGTCTTACACGCCGAAGTATGATGCCCCTTAATCCCATTTTGATAGTGGAAATCTTTGATGTGTGGGGGATAGACTTTATGGGACCCTTTCCTAACTCATTTGGCAATCTCTACATCTTAGTAACCGTTGACTATGTCTCAAAATGGGTCGAGGCTACTGCGTGCCGAACAAATGACCACAAAGTGGTGGTCCAATTTTTGAAAGAACATATTCTTGCACGTTTTGGTACACCTCGCGCTATCATTAGTGATGGGGGTCACACTTTTGCAATAGACCATTTGAAAGTCTAATGAAGAAGTACGGAGTGATCTATAAAGTGTCAACTGTGTACCATCCACAAACTAGTGGACAGGCTAAAATTTCAAATAGGGAGATCAAGCATATCTTGGAAACTAATCGCGATAAAAATTGATAAACCGAGTCGTTTAAGAGAAATAAACGCACCAAACGACTTCAAAAATGAGCATATGAATGACAATATTATGCGTTTATCAGTCTAGAAAATTTACAAGCTCATAAGGTGTATTGCCTTAAAAAAAACGACAAAGTTTCAATGTGGGATATAAGAATTTTGATTTCTTAAACTCTCCTTTTCCCATTTCAAGTAACTCACTTTGGATGACAATTTATCATTCACCCGCTATTCATTTTGAGCAAGTAAATATATAACTTAAATGTACTCATGGAGGAGAACACGAATCCATAATTATTTTCTAAAATCGATCGCACGATTTTAAATAAACTTGCTCTCAAAATGGCCAAAAAATTAACTAAATTTTCAACAAACTTTACTAATTATGTTCTTTAAATTTTTTTGGGCAGAGGCAACTTCAAAATTTTCTTTGCAACCCACACTCATTGATCAAAATTTGCTTTGCCTCCCACAATCATCGAAAAGTGAATGTCTCATTAAAAGTATGTATAGAAAGGACAAGTGCAAGGCACACTCAAATTCCTCTCTATCTATCTATCTATCTATCTATTTATCTACGTCACACACAATTTGCTCAAAATTGGTTTAATTGACTCAATTCAATTGGTTTATTAGTTGAGAAGATTAAAGGACTATAAAGAGAAATTGAGGGGTTTGTTTATTGTAGAGAATGAATTGATGGAGAATTTTCTAATGTTTGTTTGAGGGATTAAAAAGATCGCAAATTTAAGGCTTATAATAAAAGGATGAGGGGTGTTGGTGGATTTGGAGAGGAAAGTGGGGGTGAGAAGGGAAAGGGAGTGGATCAGCTTGGTTTGGGGAACAATTTATGAAGAGTGACTTGATTTAATTGTGTATTTGATATGTAATGTCAAAAATATCCCTGCACATGCCTTGCATGTGTTCATTTTATCAAGACTTTTAACGAGACATCTATTTTTCGACAAGTGTGGGTGGTGGAGCAAACATTGAATTTGCCTTTGCCGGAATTTTTTTTTTCAAAGACGACCGTGTGACAATTGGTAAACTTTAGAAGTGAAAATTGCTAATTACCCGACTTTACAACTATCCATACTTTCAAAGAAAACAATATGGGAGCATATTTGTTATAATCAGGCTATGTACATAGTAAAGAGAGTAAGAGAACTATGAACTACAAGAAAGATATCCTTACAATGTTGAAAGGTATTTTGTAGAATGGACAATAAGGGCCCAATATTAGATGAAGACTTTGATCATTTGATTGATAAAATTTAGGGAATATTTCCCTTTGACTTAATTTTTTTTAATTTTTTTAAGTGAGTTTGGATTGGATTTATTTTACATTGGTTTCACCAAAGTGAAAATCAAATCAATCCAATGTTTAATCAATTTTCTGAAATCAACTTCACAAGATTTGTAGAATCCAATCAAAATTGAATTATGCATATCCTTACTAATCAAGTACATTTTGTGATGAAACACAATTTTTTTCACCAAAGAGTAAATTCATTGATGAAATATAATTACATTTCATTGCAAATACTTTGTCGCTAAAGGTGAAAATTAATTCTATGAAGATAATAAGTTTTCATCACTAATATTTATTACATATGATTCCCAAATTACTTCATATACATTGTACATGAATTGAGTTTGCCACCATGATAAGTTTGAAATAAATCCTCAATGGGTGTACTTCTTTTTATCACCCTTTACTAATGGACTACTTACAGCCTTGATAACATAGTGGAGGATAATTGGGATCTTATAGGAAGTTTTAATGACTCCCACTCTTCATCCTCAAAATTTGAGAAACATTTGTGCACCATTTCTTCGTTCACTAGCTCTAGTTTCGAAGGCACCCACTATTAGAAAAAAGAAAAAAAATAATTATCCCACATATAGTAAGTATGAATCTGTAAATGATGAAAACACATTTTTCTCAAAAGTAATTAAAAATTTTGCCAACTAGAATCTTAAACTCCATAAGAAATATTAATGAAACATACATGTGGATTCTTATCTTTATCAATTAACATGGCTCTAGAACCCTGCATGCAAAATTTTTAATATATTGATTAGAAAATAAGAAAACTTTGTTCAATTGATAAAAAATTATAATTCAATTTTGGATCTAACTCCTCCAAGGTTATGAAAATCACTTTAGTTGTAAAGTTATGCAATCTGGGTCGTTAATAGTAAATTGAACATTTCATTTCGAGTCCTCGCTAGAAAAAGTGTATAGCTTTAGCAAGGACTCTACTGAATTTAAGCTAATCCGAGTTGTTCAATTTAGCATTAAGGGTTCAGATTGCATAAATTTACCTATAAAAGTGACTTTTGTCACTTTAGAGGTTGTGACTCTGACACTTATAAACCAAATGAGCGATGAAAAGAACGTTCAAACAAACCTCGAAGAAATCATCACTAATTGTTCGCCTTATAATGTGAGAGATGATGTTAAATTCACGAATGAGACATTGATCAAGTTTTTGATCCCTTCCATCCCTAATCTACTCACCAAATAAAATATAAAATCAATGAGTTAATTTCGACAAAATTAGCATTCCAAACTTAGTCACTAAATTGATGTTGACCTACCGAACGTAAAAACACTTTTAGGCTTGTCGGAGAAGCTATCTTCATCGAGTTTATCGCGTCAAGGATCCAATGGTCTTCTCTATCTGCAATAACTCCCTCCTAAGATAGCGCAAAATGAGAAAAGTATATTGGGATTTGCGTTCCAAGTGAATATTGTATTTGAATTTAAGAAACCTTTTGTTTTGAAATTCAACATTATAACTAGCAAAAATCTTATTTGATGTTAAATTATAGTATCTTAACAATCACATAATTTTTTTTTTCTATAATCAAAGAATAAGCCTCTGTTTGATGACAAGATAGATAATGATAGGAAAAATCATTAATTTAGGTAAGAAGTTAGAAAATAAGTTGAGGGATGTAGTGAGATGTTGTCTTACTATTTCGCTTTTTTCCATCGAAAAAAATTTCCCGAAAAATAAAGCTTTTCCACAAGAAATAAAGAAGGATGGATAACATCTATTCATAAAAAATAGAGAGCATCTCTCCAAGTCACATAACTTATTTTCTAACTTTTCACACAAAATCAATTTGTTCCCCTTATTTTGAGACGCATTCAAAATTTATATTAGTCTTGTCAATTTTTCTTCGTAACAATAGAAAATTTGAAAAATAATCATACATCATACATCATTCATATTCAATGAGTTTTATTATATTACTACATACACAATATAAGATTGAAAATATAATTATTTCATAGATCTCACAAGTTTTTGTCTAGAAAATAATTTTTTTTTTTTGCATAAACGAAAACATACCAGTGATGATAATATTTCTTCAACAGTTTTTTCTGGAAAAGCATTTGTTGATAATCTCCAATCTATAATCAATACACCTCCAAGTTAGTAAAATACATAGCATCTTTATATTACTATATGCATATCATCAATTTAACATGGTCAATTGACTTTTTTCATCGTTAAAGTTTATCAATTTTGTCACTTTGGACCTGATATTTAGTTGCCCCAATGTCCTCAAAGTTTGAATTATGTCTCAGTTTCATTCAAAAAAGGTCAAGGCGTCCAATTTTGGATGAAAGTAGAGATCGACTCAAATTTTGAGGTCTAAAGTGACAAATGAAATATCGGGGACCAATTTAAGAAAATAAGTAAATTTTAAGGGTGTAAAAGATCAATTATTGATTTACAATGAAGAAGGAAACAATACCAACCGTATATTCCTATATGTATATCATAATTTTAACATGGGTAATTGACTCTTTTTTTTACCGTTATAGTTTATCCGTTTTCTCACTTTGGACCTAATATTTTAGTTGTCTCAGTGATCTTAAAGTTTGAACTATGTTTCATTTTCATCCAAAACATGGTCCAAGCATTCAAATTTGGATGAAAGTAGAACTCAACTCAAACTTTTAGGCCAAAAGTTAGACAAATGAAATTTTACAGACCAAAGTAAGAAAATAAGTAAACGTTAAGGACATAAAAGATCAATTACTTATTTAAAATGAAGGAAACAATGGAAACTTTTTACCTTGAGGTGATGCTATCTTGTGTCAAGTCTATTTCGTGTGAAAATTTATTGACAATCTCGTATATCATAGATACGTTAAAGACATTAGATGAAGCCGTAATATCAAGTGCATTTTCGAGCAAAGAAATATCCTAGAAAAGTTGAAAACAAGTTTTAATACTATGTATTGTATGTAAACATGTGATAATTAGCACTAACTAATTAAGCATGCATCTTTAATTTCATTTCAAGATTGAGGAAAACCACTAAATCTTCAGTATTATGTAATTGTACATTCAATGATACTATAAGTTTGTAGAGGGTAATTAGCAAAAATGACCAATGAAGTTTGACACAATTCCCTCGCTCGTCCCTAGAGTTTAATTTTTTGTTGAAACATCCTTAAAGTTTATAATTTGTCATTCGCATGTCCAAAACTAGATGCCTAGTTAGAAACTTGGATGGAAAACGCACATGGTTGTCACATGACTCTATTTTAAGGGGTATTTTCAGTACTCTTGCTTTAGTGGGACAAAGAGGAGAGAATAAAATAGAGAAAATAAAATCTTGAAGAAGAGCTCGTGAGGAATAAAAGAGAGAACAATAGAGGTTGTACTCTGTTTCGGCTTGTTCCTCATTGACCGCTTCAACACTAGATTAATGTTTTCCATAAATCAACGAAGAGTTAACCTTACTCCATTTCTGCGAGAACTATGATCTCTTCCCCTCGACAAGATATATAGTGATTTGGTTCGCCGATGTCCAGATCTTCTATCTGAGAATTGATTGAAACGTTTTGTATTTGACTGATGGATGGATTCTCACATTGTCGATGTTGATTTCTCTATCTCAGTCGAAAAAGACAACTAGAAAAACCACTACACCACCTTCCACTATCTCCCCAACAATTAGTCAACTGTCAATTAATATTTTTCCTTTTGATTTTTGATTTTTGAACAAAAATTTTAAATTTTTATGAAAGAAATTGACAAATTGTTTGTAGGAGAAGAAATTTAGTGTTAATTTGCATCGACATAATAAGGAGGAAAGCAAACAAAAATGAAACGAGTGATTAAATTTGGGGTAGTTATCAAAAATATTTGTATTTTGGTAGACGGTAATTTTAGGTAAAGGGAAAGGAGAAGAAGGAGAAGAAGAAGAAGAAGAAGAAGGTGATGGCGATGGCGATGGGACCGTCGCTGGAGTTCCACAAGCACCGTGGATCGAGTGATCGTAGAGAGAGACTCAAGCGTTCTTCTTCACCGGCGCCATTCGTCGGCGTCGGAGGTTCGGGAAAGAAATCTAAGTTAGGTGAAGGAATCAAGGAGATTAGGAAGAAACTGATGTTCTCCTTCGTCGGCGCTATTCTTTGGTCTTTTATTTTCCGAAAAACTTTCTTCCTCGTCTACTAAAGCAAGGGTACCGAAAATGCCCCTTAAAATAGAGTCATGTGACAACCACGTGTGTTTTTCGTCCATGTTTTTAAAAGGACATCCAGGTTTGGACGAGCAAGGGACAAATTAGAAATTTTAAGAATGCTTCAACCGAAAATTAAACTTTAGGGGCGAGCGAGGGATTTTGACCAAACTTCAGGGATCAATTTTGCTAATTACCCATTTGTAGAAGTTAATGAAAGAAACCTATCATTGGGTACACTTAAATTACCTTTGAAAGGATAAAATTAGTTGCAAGACCACATGCTAACATCGATTTCCCATCTAATCTCGCACCCGTCAACCCTAGATATTCTCCTGTATATGTGTTTGAGAAATTGTTTTATAAAATTACATCATACATGATAAAATAATATACATTAAGCTAGCTAGATTAATCGCATTTATAGCAAAGACAAAAATTGTAATTATCTCCTGTTACCAAGGTAGCCGGGAAGTCGTGATAAAAAATGCGAGGCCCCAACATCTGGAAGTAGTCCTATTGATACTTCTGGCATAGCAAATATCTGCACAAGTTTATAAAATACAAACCTTTAATAGATTCTAGTAAACTTGTGCAGCTCTTTTATTTCATATTATTTTACAATTACTATTTAGATATAGGGTTTCTACAATTAATTGATTCGTAATTTTTGTTTCAAGGTAGTTCATAAGAAGTTCAATTATATAGGGAAATTCTCGAGTGACTGCGATTGCCTAGGTATGCTAAAAGCGTCCAATAATGCTCGGGAGATTCTGGGTTCGAATCCCACAATGGGTCAAAGATATTGTTTTCTAAACACCATAATACCACCACATTCACTTTGTTTGAAATGATTTCCCTCTACCCATTGGATTTTTCCGTGAATGTAACCATGCACCCTTTAATTTTGGGTTCATGATAATACTGTATTAATCTTAATACTTGAAATGCCATATATCCATGTTTATGTCTAATGAAATAAAAATTTCGTGTTAAAAGGGATTAACGACGACTAGAGAGCGTCTAAGAAATGAGGAGATGAACAACTTGCCAAATTATCAAAACTAAATAAAATATAGTTTTCTATAGATAATTGGGGTGAAAAATTAAATCATTTAGGTGAAAATCTTTTGCATTCATTTAGTGATTTAGTGTAAGAAATAAATCACATAGGTGATTTATCTTTTTAAGTTCAGTTGCCTGCTATCAAAATAACTTTTTGTGGCAAATAAATTTTGTCACTAAAGTTAAGTTTTTCATCACAATCACTTAGGTGACGAAGGATTTCTTAGCAATCACATAAGTGACCAAATATTTCGTCACGACATAGTCGATCACTAAAAGTCTTCGGTGCAAAAAAATATTATTTTCTTCATAAAAGTTTTGATCACCATATAAAGGTTCTTAATTATATTATGGCAAATACCCTTTAATGACAAAATTTTGAGTTTTGTCACCAATTTCTTAGCTATCGCCACTATTGTGATGAATTGCAAATTTTATCAGTAAATGAATACATTAGGTGATGAAATACAAATTTTTGTTAGTATTTCTTCACTAATATTTTGTCATTAAATGTGCATATTTTATGACAAAAACACATTTTTGGTAGAAAAATCTCATCATTAATTGAACAATTTGTTGTTATACGTACAGTCTTTTCGGTAACAATTCGGAATCTCGCATTCATAGATATTCCAGCACCTCCTCCCATTACAATGCCATTTATCAACGCAACCTAAAAAATTTATTGAGTCACAAGAAATTAAAGTTTTGAAATACGCAATATAGTTAAATAAATATAAAATATAAATGCCAAATTTTTTTATCTCACCACTGGTTTTTTATATGTTCCAAGTAAGTAGTCTAAGGTGAGTTGCTTCCTGTAAAAATTTGCACCAAATCTCCAATGTCCTATTTCATTCATGAATTTATGTTAGCTATACATAAATAAATATGTATGTATTTTGTGCCTCTACACGTGCATTAACCTTTCTTCAAGCAAATTAAGCGAAATAAACAACATTTTTAAAAGGAAATATATTGCGAATACGCAATGTTATTTAGAAAGTTTCTTTTTAGTACGAGTTACACTACTATATTTACATATAAAAGGTTAATGAGACAATTTTTATCTAGTTAATTCACAATTTATGTATGTTGTCTTGGCTTTGTTGTATTGCTATTGTAATGGCAACAAAAATACGCTAAAACTCATATAAATGATTTAGAAGTATCCCAAAAGATTGTTACAAAACAAAACTAAATGTTATTCTAAAACAACAAACATTCCATTGGACTAAAGTGAAACAAATTGTAATTGTTTTGGCTTTATATGTGAATCTTGTAAGTTTATGGACCAAAGTGAGACTTGACCAATATTTTAGGGGGCAAAAAAGTGTGATTTACCCATCTTTTTATTTGATTGGTACTATAACATTTTGTATAAAATATTATACATAGATGTTGTCCTCCAATTTACAAATTGGCTAATTTAATCTTAATTCGTAAATTATCAAATTTGAGTGTTTTGTCACAAAAAATGAACTAGTATATAAGTCATAAATTTTAGTTAATACATAAGATATTAAATAAAAAAATGCAAAAACAAATATTAATAAAATACAAAAAAATTGACAAAAATACAAAAATACAAAAAAAAAAGACATCCATTAAATTTGAATTTTGTGTAAAAAGATTGTGCAAAATACAATATCACTTTACATTGCCACGTTAGATTTCTCTTTCCTAAAAAAATTAATTTTTTTTTTGAAATGTAATAACTTATAATACAAAATATAGATTTTAATAAAAATTATATATTTAAAATATGTTAATCAAGACACCTATATTTACTAACCATTAGTTTGAAGTCGCATGTATTTTCAAAACAAAACCTATGTAAATGGTTAGTTTATAAATAGGTGCAGGTCTTGTTTTGAAAATATGAGCGTACCCTAACCATTTGCTATATGCATATGTTCAAACTCTATCTATTCTTCCTCAACTCACCCGACATGTTGTAATTGTATGATATTATAATTTTATTTGAAGAAACATTATTATATTTAAATCAAATCGGATGGATATATCAAATAGTTAATCTAATAATTTTTTACATAAAAATAAACATTACAATTGTCTCAATTTATCTAAAACTACCTAGACATGCATGTGCCTATGGCACTACTGACTTCAACCTATATCGGATTTTTGTTATGAAACTCATATCTATAAGAACCAAAATTCAATATAAGCAGTTAGTCAAAAAGAACCCAACTCAACTGGAACTAATTTTGTTTTAATAAACCCAAATACACTCCATTTCAATATACATAAGTCCAAACTCAACCTGCTCAACCTTGGCTCTCGCCCATCTTATTGTAGTTATAAGATACTATAAGAGTATTTCATCAAAAATTATTACATTTAGGCCAGGTTTAGTCAAAACGGGTTAAATTTATACAAATTTGAACCCAAGTTGTTTAATGTGACAAGCTTTGGTTGTGGAACTCATATGTGCCTTTAACTCGATTTATCATGCCCCGACCAAATCGACATATTATAATTTATAATATTATAACCATATTGAAAGAAAAATTTTTATTCTCAAATTGGGTCAAACATGCTAATCTCATAAAAATAAAAAAATAAAAATTGTTCTAATTAATCTAATTCCATCTAGATAAGTATAAGTTTGTTCAGTAATAAAATTGTATGGGACACTATTGCATTTTTATTGATTGCTTTTTGGAAACAAAAGAAGAAGTTCATCTAGATAACAA
Source organism: Lonicera japonica (assembly GCA_021464415.1). Taxonomy (NCBI): domain Eukaryota; kingdom Viridiplantae; phylum Streptophyta; class Magnoliopsida; order Dipsacales; family Caprifoliaceae; genus Lonicera; species Lonicera japonica. The sequence goes on from CM038467.1 coordinate 53,223,183, forward strand.
TTGAAAAAATTAATTGGTACATGTTATATTATAATAACTCTTGAAACTAAGAATTAAATAATCATGATTTTACAATTGCTCATATTTAATATTCCTCCATCAGACATATAAACTAGTTTAACTCGAAATTTGATAATAAATTAAATATTCCATTTTGGAAACTAAGAAATGAAATATTACTAATTTGGTAATTTCTCATATTGTTCATATTTAATATTCATCCATCATTAATTGCCAATATATTAAAATTCTTTGTACTTTATTTATAGATAGTTAAATTAATATGGAAAGAAATTAGAATTTTGATGCAAATTGGAAACAAATATAATTGGATATCTTTAGAAATATTTTCAAATTTATTTGGGATATACAGGTAGTCACAACTATGCTTTAAATTACAAACGTGTCACAATACCTATCAGCCAATAAATTAAAAGATAACTAGTTGAGGACAAATTATAAACACCACTTATTACATAAAAAAAATTTAGCAAAAAATATATATTTTATTAATAAATAATAAATTAATTATAAATGAGATAATTTATGCGATTGACCCGCGACAAAATAATATAAGTGTCATCGTTTTTACCTGCAGTAACCAAACTAATAAAAGCTGTAACATCACCTCCTGCACAGAAAGCTTTTCCGTTTGCCTGCATAGTTAAAGGTGATTTTAAGCAATAAAATAAGTTGGAAAATCAGTACAAAAAAAAATTTGTAAAATGAAAAGATATGAACCTACTTTTCTAAACTTATTTGTTAAAATAAATTAAAGAAAAAATGCTGAATAAAAAAAAGAATAAATAAATTGATATAACCATTTTCCCACCTTTAAAATAACAAGATTTACTGTTGGATCGTTCTCATACAGCTCTGACTTTTTTAGCATTTGGCAAACCTGGCAGCAAAATTATTAGATTTCGTGAATAGAATAAATTTTTCTCAGTTTTGGAACAAGTGAGGTTGTAACCCATCTCACATTATCCATCTATTCTTATATATATTGTCTTGGTGGATTTTATATCTTATTTGCGAATGTGAGATTTATAGTCCTAGCAATTATATATAAAAGGGTGTGCATTGTATTTCTTTCATGATTGTACATTGCTACGACGATATAACTTGATATTTTACTTGTATGGTATAAATTTTTGAATGTTAAGTCAATTGTTGGAAATTTAAAATAAATAAATATTTCATTGTTAATTTTTTTTTTTATTTAAAATTAATCATAAATATCTAATTAAAAGTGAAGGGGATAGGGAGGGTTAGAAAACAAATGAAAGAGAAACACTTGGAAAAAAATAGAAGCTGCGTGGAAAATATAATATAAGCAGAGGATATGAACTCACAACCTCTCCTCGATCTAACGATAAATGAATTTATTAATCAAATTAATCAATAAGACAATCATTTATTTTTTGGCATTTTTGTGAACAATTAAGACAATGTAGGCATTTCACATAATTCTAAGTCCAAGATATACATATATATATGTATATATATGCATATATGGTTCATATTTGGTACGAATCATTCCTATATTGGCACAACCTTTAGTAAAAAAAAATCTTTGCAAAATCTTGGGGAGATGGTTTTAGAAATAAAATCATTTTAAAAGTGCAGTCCACTTACGAACGAACATGACCAAATCTTGGCCATGTACATATACACTTTTGATAAATATAACATATTGTTAAGGATAGTATAATTCTCATATGATTGGGATCTTTAGCGATAGATTTATGACTCTAAAATATTAGGAAATTTTTTTTAGTTACTAAAACTGTCGGTAAAAGTCCAGTTCGTGCAGACCAGTCTTAAAGAATTTTATTTTTTTTGTATATAAAGAATATATATAAGTACTTGAACAAATAGATTTACCATACCATCTCATGGTTGAGGCTGTTGAGTTTCTTGGGTTGATTTAATATTATTTTCCGCACACCCAAACCTTCATCAAAAAGTACCTGTTGATGCAATTAATTAATTAATAATTAGTATCATACTAAATGTCTTGGTGATAGGTTTTAAAATTAGATTTAACTTCTTTTCTTTATATTAATTCTTATTTTCTCTATGCAATATATCACTCAACTTAACAAATATCAATGAGAGATCCAGGATGATAAGCTCTTAATTACGTATTAAAATAGAAAAAAAAAATGCATAATCAGGACACACATAACTGGGTTGGAAAATTTTCCTTTTTTTTTTTTTTTTTTGAGGAAAGCAACTCTCTCTCTCTCTCGTCTATACCCATCTCTCTAATGAAGCACCTCTGTATTTTCTAAAGTTGCTGCCACGACCACCGTGAGCGGCGACGAACATGACATTTCAATAGTTACCGGAGGTTACAAAACACTGGCTGTTACCGGAAGTAACAACTACCGGTGGTTACAAAACGTAGAATAAATTTGTGTATTGTATCGCTTTAACTGAAGTGCAGTACTCACCAAAAAAATAAACCAAAATTTTAATTAATTCAAAACCATTTTTCCAACGGAGAAATTTAAAGAAAGTAAATAAATGAATAGGGAGTACCTGGTTTGGTTCTTTTTCGATTGAAATGGCCATAGAGAAGTGTTTTGCAGTAACTGAGAAAATTATGTCTTTGGAAATAATGCAAAAAAGTGAAAGGTTTCTTCCTTATTTATATACACCCACATGCCCTCAAGTGCGCGCAACAACCACAAGGTTGTTTTTTCGTCATTTTTATATATGCTTAGGGAAAAGTTGGCACAATATTTAAGCTAAGATGATGCTTTTGTTATTTACCATGCATATTAAATCAAGAGGTAAGCCACTTGTTGAATATTGAAATTTTAATTGACTATTTAATCTTATTTCCACCTAATATATATTATTTATTGTAGTAATACGGAGGAAATGCTTTTATTAACTGGCATATTATTGCATTAGTAGTATATTTACTTTGTTGTCATTTATCATTCTTTAGTATTCTCAATATGATTCTTTGCATTCTAAAAATATATGTTTTAATTCGATCCTTCACCATACATCTCTCACTAATTTTATCTTCCCAGAGCAAGTAGCAACATAAATATATATAGATATATATCAGAAATTTTCTCGTGTGGAGCGGGCCTTTTATGACTTTTTTCATCGAAAAAAAACCTCCCAATGTTTTTATGACAAAAAAAGTCATAAAAATGTTCATTCTGTATGGACAGTTCGTCCCAAAAACAGACTCATATTTATAAATATATATGTGTGTGTGTGTTTTTTAAGACGAAAAAAGTCGTAAAAAGTCCCAGTCTGTACGGACCGGTCTACACTTGAAAATTTTCGTGTATATATATATGTTTATGTAATATATCTTTCATTCACTAATATTTTGTGGCAAAGTAATGCAGAAGAAGTTTATTAATGCAAAGATCAAGAACCCCTTTCCTTTATATCTTCACTAAATTATGATAACAAACGAATTCTATATATGTATATATTTAGCATTCTCCTTTTTCTTTTAATATATGCTAATTTTTTTCTTGTATCTTTTTACTCTTTAAGTATATTAAGGAGATTAACAAGTGTATATATATTTTTCATTATCCCGTTTTAATATGTGATTGGATACATTAGGATACATCAAAAGTGAAAGCACTATAATATTCAATGTCTCTCCGTACTGTCAATTATATATATATATATATATGCGTGTGTGTATTATTCAATATTCAATCCCTCGTCGGTTAATTAGTGGCCACTTTTGTATATATAAAGCATCTTCGATTATTAAGATATGAGAGCTTATACATACGATGCATAAGTAAATTATGTATAATAATTGTTTATAGAGTCAGGTTAGCGTGTGCACTAATAGCATATATTAAATACCTATAAATATAAATAACTAAATTTTGACATGAATTAAATAAGGCACGTATTATCATACAATGTATTATTTTTTCTATTCATAGTATAGTTAACATATATTCTTAAGGTACATGTTAACATTTTTCATATATATATATAGAGTCGCAATGAAAGATACTTCCCTTGATATATGGTATTGTATGGAAAATGATAACATGTGCCCTTAGGGCAGATGTTAGAGCTATTATAAATGAAAATAATAAAATCTTGTATGAGAATTTGTGTCATATTTAATGCATGTTGGAAGTAAATTATTTTTAAAAATTGGCACTTAACATGTGCCCTTAGGGCACACGTTAATATGTCCCAATTCGATATACAATCTTCTAATAATTTGATTAATTATACCAAATTTCATCAAAAAAATTTAATTTAAAGACTGGGTGTGGTAAAAAAAATAATTAATTTTGGGATAGTTCTATTTATGCCGGGCTAGTTTCGTCCTAAATTAAATGATTGAAAATATAATAAAAAAAATGACTTCGGAGGTTCATAAATTAAATAAAAAATATCATAATAGACCAAAATGTTAGTTTGTTTTACCCTTCTCCCACTTGTAGTTATAAAAGTAATATATATATATATGTATTATTCAATATTCAATCCCTCGGGCCTCGTTAATTAAATAATGGCCACTTTTGTATAAAGCATATTCGATTATTAAAATATGATAGCTTATATATACAATGCATATGTAATTTGTGTATAATAATAATTTATACATATAATGCATATGCGATTTGTGTATAGAAGTAAATCATATTTAATTTTTTTTCTTTTAATAATAGATGATTCGGTGATAATTTGTGTCCTTCTATTGTCCGAAAATGAATCTTTGACTCTCGTTGCAAGAAACTTTTTATAGAAAAAAAAAGTATTGAGATTAAATTGGAAATAAAATATATGACAGTTTAATGGGATTAAAATTGGTTTTGACATTATAATATTGTATATATAATAATATTATTTTTAAATGAATACTATTTGTTTATTTTAAACCCGCGTTAACATTATTCTTAACTAATAAAAAATAAATTTTTTTTTAAAGAAATTGAATAGACTCAGAAGCATGACGGCTAGGAATATAAAAATATAAAATCCAACACAATTTTATTTTTCGTTTTTTTATCTTTTTTAACACAGTGCTGAAGATGGTCAATTTGCAGTTATCGTCAAACAACATAATAAGTAGGTTCAACAACCAACAAGTGCATCATTAATTACTTTTAATTTTTCCATTCCAATATTTGTTAAAAGATGAAGTTTAATTTTCTTTCTTTATAGAAATTAAATCACAGAAAGAGACCTTTTATTTTGAGAGCTTGTTAGATTTGATCCATAGTGATATTGAAAACTTTGATGCTATGGGTGCCCAATTTACGACTCTCACAAAAATTTATTTTTTCAAAAAGGGCATTTTGCATTTTTGAGCTTGAAAACCCAAAATATATAGGAATTTTTTTTTTAAAGAGAAATTCCGAAAGGCTTTGCATGCCACGTGTCTTGATCCGTTGATCGAGGAAGTTTGTCATCACTCATCAGAGTTCTGCTGCACACGACAAGTTTGAGAACTTATTTCATAGCTTGTGGGGCTGCCACGTGTTAGGTGACAAGTTCAAGAGAACTTGTCGCCTAGGGGTACTTCTCACATAAGGAAGGCTTTTTTCGAGTATAAATACTAAGGACAAAGGCAATATCTAATTTGTTATCTCTTATATCCTCTTACCTTAGCATTTCGGAAGAAGTATATTTCTTAAATCTCTATTTTACATATCGAAATTGTGGATTTGATACGTAATACCTTCTGATAAACGCTTAATATTGTCATTCATATATTTATTTTCGGAGTTATTTGACACGTTTATTTCTCTAAAACTATTTGATTTGTCAACTTATTTCGCGATTAGTCTCGTACCACTTTTATATTTAACAATGCTTGGAAAGGCACATTTTCTATTTATTTTGGTGTCTTTAGATTTTAAGAAATATTGTATTTAATACAATGGTGAAATTTTTCATGGACAAAAGCAATCTAAGAAAGTGGAAGTTTCCATGTAATTAAAGAAAGAAAGTGGAATTCTCCACCAAAAATAAAAAAAAGCATTGTTTATTTTTGACATCCAACACAACACTCCTATTTATAGTCTTCATTGTTGCTTTAGTGTGGAGTATTATTATTACTTCTCATTTCTTAATTTATAGAGAGCTTGTAATAGTTTTTTCTAGAGAGAGAAATGGAGTTCACTTTTATAATTCTTGTCTCTACATTTATTATGGAGTAAATTTCTTTGCTAAGGCTAAAAGATGAAATTTGCAGTGCATTAATTATGTAAGTTCAATTCTCATTCCATTGTTAGTATTGTTAAATACTTTTTGAATCCTTCATCTTCTTCATTTTTTCAACCATTCATAAACTAGTAAGATAATTTTCATATGATGATTTGACTTTGTATGCTTTGTATACATAGATCTCAAGCATTAATGACAAAATGATACAATTGTGTATTTTTTACTAGCCTATGTCCATTCTTTCTTTGAATGAGATACTTTTCATTGCAAAGCATGATTAGGCTTTGATATTCACGGAAACACCATAAATTTGAGATTTTAATCTTTGAATACTTTAATGATGTGTTAAGTGCTTTCTACACTTTATGTGATTTTAAGACTCATTATCTTCTTAGTTAAAGTGTTACCAAAGAGGATCTTTTAAATTTATGTCATAAACAACTTCATTAATCATTTTAAGGATTCAATTTGTATTTATCAAATAAGTCTATATAGGACGGTTTGACCTCCACCTAGACCTCCCAATCTTAGACAAATAAAATGTTGTGATTTATAGAGCTAAACTCCTTGTAGTTGGCCATTTTCATAATCAAGTCATTTGCCTAGGGGAAACTAACAATGAGTTCTTAAATGCCTAGTTTAAATTTATGTTTTTTCTTTTTTGTGTATTTTAAGTTTGAATCTTGGTTGACATTATATGGGAATGGGTTGCACTTGATTGACACCCTTTGTCACAAGATAAAAATGAGAGATACACTTGTGTTGATTTTTGCTTACACCCATTCTTTATATGCCATTTATATGGGAATGGGTTGCTTTTGCTCCACACCCTTTTGCTTAGAAATGGGTAAAATATTCAACACTTAGGAATTGCATTGAGAACTTTGAATGAGGTTGATTTTACTTAACTTTGCAAAACAAATGAATTCTATAATGCCTTAACCTTTTTTCATCTATTATTACATCATTTTAATTTTTATTACAAGACTTTAAAATCAATCATTAAAATCAACCAATTAAATTCTCTTAACAAAACCTTGGACTCGTAATCACCGCATCGTCTTTCCGACTATCCTTGTGGTTCGACACTTGGACTTACCAAGTATTATAACTTGATCACCTGCACTTGGGTACCTAAGCACAAAATTATTTTTGGCGCATCAAGTTTTTGGCGCCGTTGCCGGGGATACGGCGAAAGACGGATTACGGGTTTTGTAAAAAAAATAAATTTCTTTGTAAGTATTCTCTCCCTTTGTAAATTACTTTTTATACTTATTATTATTTATTTTTTAGGTGAAAATTTTTATTCGAAATCACCCTTCCGGGCTTATGCCCGGAAATTTGTACATTGATCTTCGCATAAGTCCACTAAGAGGCCAACCACTACCAAGGCATCCTACTCCTTCACCTACTCCTTCCGAAATGGCTAACAGGGACAATGAGTCAAATACTGGAGAGAACAATAATCATCCTGAACCGGTTCGAACAATGAGGGATTATATTCAACCTCCTCGGACGACGTTTAATTCTTGCATCATTCTCCCCACTGGACAAGCGGGAACATTCTCGTTCAAGCCAGGTATGCTTCAATATTTGCCCTTTTTCCATGGTATGGAATTCGAAAATTCGTACTTACATTTGAAAGATTTCAAGGAAGTTTGCTCCACGTTTCGTGAGGCAAACACCAATGAGGAAGTAATGCATTTAAAACTTTTTCCTTTCTCCTTAAAAGGTAAAGGAAAAATATGGTTGAATGCTCAGAGACCGCAATCTATTCGGTCTTGGCAAGTACTTTAATCGGAGTTTTTGAAAAAATTCTTTCCCGTCCATCGGACCAACTCTTTGAGAAGGGCGATATCCAATTTTTCACCAAAAGAAAATGAAAGTTTTTACAAGTGTTTTAAAAGATACAAGGAACTTTTAAACGCATGTCCTCACCATAGCCACGAAACATGGAGCCTTGTAAGCTATTTTTACGAATCACTTACTCCCGAGATGCGTACATTTGTAGAGACCATGTGTAATGGTCAATTTTTGAGTAAAAGTCCCGAGGAGGCCTTGTTGTATTTTGATGAATTGGCGGAGGGTGTCCAAAATTGAAACACCTATACCAAGAAACCTAAGGCCAAACCTCTAGGAAATGGTGGGTTGTACCAAATATCCAATGATGATGACATGGGGGTAAGCTTGTTCCAATTGTCTAAGAAGGTAGAGGCCTTAGAGACAAACAAGCTTAGAGATGTCAGTGCAGTGTCATCAAGTCAATTGTGTGTCATCTGTGAGAAGTTGGGGCATTCCACGGAGGAGTGTCGCACAATTCCGGCCTTCAAAAATGTCATTCAAAGTCCCTCACAAATCAATGCTATGAACTCATACTCTAGGCCAAACAATCACCCATTTTCTCAAAGGTACAATGAAGGGTGGAGGAACCATCCTAATTTTAGTTGGGGGAAAATCAAAATGCTCATCAAAATTCGAATGCAAACTCGAACTCTTACCAACCAAGACCACTTCCACCCCAAAACAACTCTTTTGGTCAAGCAAACCCAAACCCAAATTCGAATTTCGAGACTCTTTTGCGGCAGTTTGTAGACAAGACCAATAGAGATGTTAGTGATTTAAAAACTTAAATGTCCAAACTCACCACTGCTTTAGCAACCCAAGAAAAAGGAAAGTTTCCAGCCCAACCAATAACTAATCCTATAGGGCAAGCCATAATAGTTGAAGGGGAGTCGAGTGGGAATGTAGAGGAGTTAAAATCCATCACAACCCTTAGAAATAGAAAGATGATTGATAAAACTATAGTTCCTAAGGCCCAAACGCAGGTGGACATAGCTGAGTCAACACCAAGTGAAAGAGTAGAAGAAGAAAAGAATGTGAGGGAAAAGGAAGAGGAAAAGAGGAATGGGAAAGATGACATAGAAAAAATTAGAAATAACATCAAAGTCCCTTTTCCCGAAAGGTTAAATCAACCTCCTAAGAAAAATCGCAACACTAAAATCCTTGATGTGTTTAGGCAAGTCAAGATCAACATTCTATTTCTTGACGCGGTCAAGCAAATACCTTCATATGCTAAATTTCTCAAAGATTTGTGTATCACAAAAGGAAGGTTGAATGTTAAGAAAAAAGCATTTATGACAGAGCAAATGAGCTCTATCATGCAAGGCACTCGTATTCCAAAATTCAAAGATCCCGGTTGCCCAATCATTTCATGTTTAATTGGCAATTGATGTATAAAGAATGCTTTACTTGATTTGGGAGCTAGTGTTAATGTGCTTCCTTTTTCGGTGTACCAACAATTGGGGTTAGGAGAGTTGAAACCCACCAAATTGACGATTCAATTAGCGGATCGCTCCGTTAAGATACCTAGAGGGATAATAGAGGATGTTCTTGTACAAATTGATAAATTCTACTTTCCCGTTGATTTCATTGTTCTTGATATGCAACCAGTAGCAAATCCCGCTAATGAAATTCCTGTCATTTTAGGAAGACCATTTCTTGCCACATTTAATGCCATCATTAATTACAAGAATGGAATTGTTAAATTGGCTTTTAAAAACATGACTCTTGAGTTAAATGTGTTCTCTTTAAGCAAACAACAAAATAATTTTGATGAAGAAAGTGAACATGTGAACATAATAGAGTCATTAGTTCAAGATCATTTTAATAATACTTACGATTTGAATTCAATGGAAGAAAATCTAACCACTTCCAATGAATTCGATGAGTGTTTGCAAGTGTTTTCCTTACTTGATGATAAGGTTCAAGATCTGAAGGAGCAAAAGGGGAGCACATCCAATCCAACACTAAAGCTTGAGGGAAAAATGGAGCTCAAGCCATTACCAAGCAACTTGAAGTACGCTTTCCTAGGTGCTTCCAGAACCTAACCTGTGGTAATCTCTTCCGAACTCTTAAAAGAGCAAGAGGTGAGGTTGGTAAGTATGCTTAATAAACATAAGAAAGCTTTTGGTTGGACATTAGCTGACCTCCAAGGGATTAATCCTTTAATTTGCACTCACAAAATCCACTTGGAGGAAAATGCTAAACCATCTAGACAATTTCAACGCCGTTTGAATCCAAATATGCAAGAAGTTGTAAGAAATGAGGTATTGAAATTGCTAGATGCAAAAATCATTTATCCAATCTTCGATAGCAAATGGGTGAGTCCAACCCAAGTTGTACCAAAGAAATCTGGCCTCACGGTAGTCAAAAATGAATAAAATAAATTAATTCCCCAAAGAGTCATCACCGAGTGGCGAATGTGTATTGACTACCGTAAGCTCAATGAAGTAACATGTAAAGACCACTTTTCACTCTCATTTTTGGATCAAACACTCAAAAGAGTATCCGAGTATGAGTTTTACGCGTTCTTAGATGAATTTTCTGGATACAACCAAATTGAGATTGATTTAAATGATCAAGAGAAAATCACCTTCACATGCTCCTTTGGTACCTTTACATATTGAAGGATGCCATTTCGGTTATGCAATGCACCGACAACCTTTCAAAGGTGCATGCTAAGTATCTTTAGCGACATGGTGGAAAAGACCTTAGAGGTATTTATGGATGACTTTACCGTTTACAGTAAGTCATTCGATAATTGTTTGTTGAATGTTGAGCAGGTTTTAGAAAGGTGCATTGAAAAATAACTTGTTCTTAATTGAGAGAAATGTCATTACATGGTGACAAAGGGCATTGTCATAGGGCACATTATTTCAAAGAAGGGAATCGAAGTTGACAAGGCAAAAATTGAAATAATCTCAAAACTTCCCACTCCAACTACCGTCAAAGATGTCCATTCATTTTTGGGTCATGCCGGATTTTATAGGAGGTTCATTCAAAACTTTAGTGCTATCGCAAAACCGTTGTACAATCTCCTATTGAAAAATGCCCCATTCATTTGGGACGAGAAATGTGAAGAAGCATTCGCCAAGCTCAAGCAGTTGCTCACAACCGCCCCCATCATGCAAATTTTCGATTGGAGTTTGATATTCGAACTCATGTGCGATGCAAGCGACTATGCTGTGGGGGCGGTCCTTGGCCAAAGAAAGGACAAGAAGCCCGAAGTCATTTACTATGCTAGCCGAACGCTCAACGACGCTCAAATGAATTACACAACAACGAAAAAAGAGCTCCTGGCTATAGTATTTGCCCTTGATAAATTTTGATCCTACCTCATTGGATCGTCTATTGTCATTTTCACCGATCATGCGGCTCTTAAGTACCTTTTCACGAAGAAAGATGCAAAGCCGAGGCTTTTGAGGTGAATTCTCTTACTCCAAGAATTCCACTTGCTCATCAAAGACAAGAAAGGGGTAGAGAACGTGGTAGCGGACCACTTGTCTCGCCTCTCATTTATCAACAACATTGAGCAAAGTGCAATCAAAGATTCGTTCCCGGACGAACAATTGTTCTCAGTAACTTCATTGCCATGGTACGCCGACATAGTTAACTATCTTGTCACTAACAAAATACTAACACATTGGAATGCTCAAGATCGGCGAAAATTCATGTCCGAAGTGTACCAATTCTATTGGGAAAAATTGTACTTATTCAAGTATGGTGCGTACCAAATTATTCGGCGTTGTGTACCGGATGAAGAGTTCAAAAATGTCATTACTTTGTGCCACAATGAAGCTTGTGGAGGGCACTTTTCGGCTAAAAAAATGGCGGCCAAGATCTTGTAAAGTGGCCTTTATTGGCCAACATTGTTCAAAAATGCCTACTGACATTGCAAAGCTTGCCCGAGATGCCAAATGTTATGAGGGATTACAAGAAAAAACATGATGCTTCTTAATCCAATCTTGGTGATTGAAGTGTTCGATTGTTGGGGAATCAACTTCTTGGGATCATTCCCATCCTCTTTCGGTAACCTTTATATTTTAGTAGCGGTTGATTATGTTTTCAAGTGGGTAGAGGACCAAGCTTGCAAGAAAAATAATCACAAAGTAGTAATCCGATTTTTAAAAGAAAACATTCTTGCAAGGTTTGGCACTCCTAATGCAATTATAAGTAATGGTGGTACTCATTTTTGCAACAAACCTTTTGAATCTTTAATGAAAAAATATGGGGTAAATTACAAAGTATCACTCGCTTATCATCCGCAAACCAATGGCCAAGCCGAACTTGCCAATAGGGAGATAAAGCAAATTCTTAAAAAGACGGTAAATCCAAATCACAAGGATTGGTCGTTGCATCTTAACGATGCACTTTGGGCTTACCGTACGGCTTTTAAAATAATTTTAGGAATGTCTCCCTATCTAATAGTATATGGCAAGCCTTACCATCTTCCCATTGAATTAGAACATAGATCATTTTGGGCAATTAAAATGATGAACTTTGATTTGAAAAAGCCGAAAGCAACTGAAAGTTGCAACTTGAGGAGTTGGAGGAATTAAGGAGGGAATCATACCAAAATGCTAAGATAAGAAAAGAACGTGCAAAAGTTTTTCATGATAAATCTATTTTAAGAAAAGAATTCAAACTTGGACACAAAGTTCTAGTTTATGTCACGCGTTTGCATCTCTTCCCGGGAAAGCTGAAATCACATTGGACCGGCCCATATATTGTTCGACATATATTCCCTTTTGGGGCCGTGAATGTTGAGGATCCCAAAATCGACTTTGTGTTCAAAGTAAACGGACAACACCTTAAGCTATTTTTGGAATTCCCACCTCAAGAGAAGTCCACCACTCTTGAAGATCCGACCTATATCTAACAAGCATATGTGATATTTGTATATAATTTAAAAAAAAATTGTTTTATTTTCTTTCCTTCTTTTTTGGGTTTGATTTGATAAACATGATATTACGATTGAAATGTGATTGTAATGCATGCATGTTATGCTTTATCTAATTCTAACCCGTCTTTTTTGTTAGTGTGTACATATAGTAATTTTGCTTTGAAAATAGCTCTCTTTTGCCTCATGAAAATTGAAAAGCCAAATGGAAGACTGTCGATTGCTCGTTCTCTTCACATTGAGGACAATGTGTTCTTCAAGTTGGGGGGTAATGTACTTAAATTTTAATGGCTTTTCAATTTCTGAATTTTTCATATGTTTAGAGCTTAAAAATAAAAAAAAATAAAAAATGATGATGATTGGTTCATTAGCTATTGGCATGAATTCCTTGATCTAGATGGAATTTTGAGTGATAATATACCTTGCTTTACTTCAATTAGATTCATGACCCAAGAAACGTCCCTTAAAATGTGTAAACGCTTCAAGTATATAAATTCTTTCGTAATACTTAGAGTAATTTTTATTTTGTGAAGATGGAATTCTTGTCCAAAAATGATGAAAGTTTTTTCGAAAAGATCCTCCAATAGAGAAGACAAATGCATGGCACTTTGAAAAACTTGGATGACTTTTAATCCTAATATTGACTTAAAGTTTCACTTGACTAAATCATAAGTCTCTTTTATAAAGGTTACCATATGGGAAAGGATGAATAGCTTCCTTCAAGCTTAATAAATAAGCATAAAATGTCAAATTTTATATAGTGAGTCCGCTGCCCCCTATAGAGATGAAAACCGCCTTGAACTAATTTAGCAAAAATTACAAGAAAATATAAGAAAAGTGCTTAGAAATGGACAAAAGTTGAAACTTTCGTTTTTGAAGGAAATTCCTCTTCCATCTCTAATGATCAATACTCTTTATGTTTAAATGAGAATTTTGCTGATATAAGGCATAGCATGTGATTAAACGGAAGTATGGGTTAAGTTTCTAAAGGAGATAAGCAATTTAGACAGTTATTCAAAACCCACAAGTCTAGAAATAGTGATAGTAATGTCATAAGCTTTGCAAATTGAACTTTTGTAATCATCATTCTCGTCATTCACCATGATCAAACTTTTGATGTTTGTAGGTATCATCACTGTAAAACTTCACGAGACAAACCTCGTCTTCTAAGGGAACTTGGGAGTTTTTTTTTTAAAATGGCTTAGTGCATTTTATCAATACATTTTTGGATAATATTATTTTGTTTTTATTTATCTTGCTAAAGGACTAGTAAGAGATAAGTCGGGGGGGGGGGAGTTGATAAACGCTTAATATTGTCATTCATACGCTTATTTTCGGAGTTGTTTGACGCGTTTATTTCTCTAAAACTACTTGGTTTACCAACTTATTTCGCGATTAATCTGATAGCACTTTTGTATTTAACAATGCTTGGAAAGGCACATTTTTTATTTATTTTGGTGTCTTTAGATTTCAAGAAATATTGTATTTAATACAATGGTGGAATTTTCCATGAACAAAAGGAATCTAAGAAACTGGAAGTCTCCATGTGATTAAAGAGCATCCAAGATAGTGGAATTCTCCACCAAAAATAAAAAAAGCATTGTTTATTTTTGGCATCCAACACAAAACTCCTATTTATAGTCTTCATTGTTGCTTTGGAGTGGAGTATTATTATTACTTCTCATTTCTTAATTTATAGAGAACTTGTAATAGTTTTTCTAGAGAGAGAAATGGAGTTCACTTTTATAATTCTTGTCTCTACATTTATTATGGAATAAATTTCTTTGCTAAGGCTAAAAGATGAAATTTGCAATGCATTAATTACGTAAGTTCAATTCTCATTCCACTGTTAGTATTGTTAAATACATTTTGAGTCCTTCATCTTCTTCATTTTTTCAACCATTCATAAGCTAGTAAGATAATTTTCATATGATGATTTGACTTTGTATGCTTTGTATATATAGATCTCAAGCATTAGTGAGAAAATGATATAGTTGTGTATTTTTTTACTAGCCTATGTCCATTCTTTATTTGAATGAGATACTTTTCATTGCTAAGCATGATTAGTCTTTGATATTCATAGAAACACCATAAATTTGAGATTTTAATCTTTGAATGCTTTAATGATATGTTGAGATTTTAAGACTCATTATCTTCTTAGTTAAGTCTTACCAAAGAGGGTCTTTTAAATTTATGTCATAAACAACTTCATTAATCATTTTAAGGATTCAATTTATATTTATCAAATAAGTCTATATAGGACGGTTTGACCTCCACCTAGACCTCCCAATCTTAGACAAATGAAATGTTGTGATTTATCGAGCTAAACTCCTTGTAGTTGGCCATTTTCATAATCAAGTCATTTGCCTAGGGAAAACTAATAATGAGTTCTTAAATGCCTAGTTTAAATTTATGCTTTTTCTTTTTTGTGTATTTTAAGTTTGAATCTTGGTTGACATTATATGGGAATGGGTTGCACTTGATTCACACCCTTTGTCACAAGATAAAAATGAGAGATACACTTGTGTTGATTTTTGCTTACACCCATTCTTTATATGGCATTTATATGGGAATGGGTTTGCTTTTACTCCACACCCTTTTGCTTAGAAATGGGTAAAATATTCAACACTTAGGAATTGCATTAAAAACTTTGAATGAGGTTGATTTTACTTAACTTTGCAAAACAAATGAATTATATAATGCCTTAACCTTTTCTCATATATTATTACATCATTTTAATTTTTATTGCAAGACTTTAAAGTCAATCATTAAAATCAACCAATTAAATTCTCTTAACAAAACCTTGGACTCGTAATCACCACATCGTCTTTTTGACACTTGGACTTACCAAGTATTATAACTTGACAACCTGCACTTGGGTACCTAAGCACGGAATTATTTTCGGCGCGTCACCTTCTCAATCAATAACTTTGTTCCCGAGCCTTAGAATCTAGCTTTTGCAGATAAAACGTGTAATGATTCGGTTTCGAGTAAGCAAGATATTGTCCACTTTAGCGTAGAGCCGCACAGTTTTGTTTTGGCAGTAGTCACCAATATACTCTCAAAAGGCATCTTTCTAGTTAGGAACCAAATGGGTACTTATAAACCAATGATCTATCCATTATAATACCGATGTGAGATATTTTGGATCATTATTGTGAGAATTCACAAATGCGACCCCCCGAGTCACAACCTCTAGTTTGGGGGCCTGAAACATCTAAAAGGATTACATTGTTTCATTTGCTTCTATATGTTGATAATTCATATCAGGAGTCCCTCTATCTTATTCTAGAAGCATAATGGTTCATTTAGAGTCAAATACGTTTTACGAGAAAACTGACAAATGAGTTATGTAAGGGGAAAGTCTACATATAAACCTTTTCTTACACATTTGTCTACGAAATTAGGGTTCAGGAACTAAGTTATAGATTGAAAAAAGTGTTAAGCACTTGTTCCGCCCTTCGGTTTCTAGTGGTCTTATATGTTATTTTTTATGTTAGAGAACTTAGATGCTTTTATTGATATTCTACTACTTTTTAAAAATATCTTATAAAAAATCTTATATTTGGGGAAAAACAGGGAAAGGGATGAAAACCTTGTATTCCAAGATCCCATATTTGGTTTTGTCAAAATATGATTACTAATGAAAAAAATTTACCTTGTTTGTTTGAAATCATGATATTGATTCGGTATTGTTTCCGCAAATAACAGCATTAATTATCTTGTTTGATTAATTTAGAAAAGACTAGATCTTATCGAAATTGATTTTATATGGAATTAAACTCTTGAAGATAGTGTATCAAATACATTACATTCAAATACTTGGTTTTATCCGGAAGATAATGGACTTACTTCTTCTGGTTTTACAAATGATTTTTATTAATGTTTTGATAAGTAGTTTGTTTGAAAGCGATAGAATATCGGTAACGTGACAGTAAGTTTATCCAACAAGAAAGTAGATAGAGCAACATTTATATATAAAAAATCTACGTCTATGCATAATTCAAATTGTGCAATTAAGATAAAACAAGTACATAGATATATAACTTAATTTAAAAAAGAAGTTTAGGTGATTATCTCCCCGTCAATATAATATAAATAAGAGAGAAATAAAGTATTGCAAAGAAACCTCTTGTGTGTACTTGTTTTTCCTCTTTAAAATATTTTTAGTGGTCTGACTCTAGAAAGTAGCACTCCGGGTGCCAAGATTAGATCCAAGACTCTTACAGAAATAAATATTATCAAACATGCTTCTAAATAAAGCTTAAAAGTTTGCAAAATATAAGAGAGAGAGAGAGAGTAAGGAATTTTGTTGTAAAAATCGTGTCTCTGAACCAATGGGGTGTTGGCCTATTTACAATGCTGGGGAGGGTTTATCGTGAGACAAAACCCAACAGTGTGCCGTTTATCGTGCGACATGTAATACCCTTTGGTCACTTTCCGTTTGTACTCTCATCTTTCTCATTCTATTGTTAAGCACCATCTTGATTAGTCAGTCATATTATGATCCGGTTACCTTTTTAGTGGTTTTACACCTTGAGTATGTCATAGTAGTATATTTAAGTTTGCTTAAGCAGTCGTTTAATCATTCGAGTGGTCCAAATTTAAAACAAGATCCAAATCGCACTTTTCAGTTTTACTCGAATCGTAAATTTTAGCTAATTTTGAGAAGTTGTAACTTATTTGTTCCTTATATAAATGAGTCCCTATCATTAGCTATAGTTCCCTCTTGATCCCTTCTATAAGTTCCACGTTGCACTCGCACTAAGATAGCATCATCTTCGGGGCTGAAATTGAGGAAAAAGTTATGGAAACTGTCTTATCACATTCATGATCGATCATGCTTTTTCACGATCAATCATGAATATGACCAGAGCACAAATTCTCAAACCATGATTGATCATGGTAAGCTACCCCTGAAGATCGATTTTGACAATTTTTGACTAGATATTCCTCCATTTTAAACCCCATTCTCCCTTATTTCCGAGCACACAACTCCAAGGGGAGGAAGAGGGACTTGAAAGCAGAGTAAAGGTGAGATTTTTGAGCTTGTGAGGTACCTAATCCTTTGAATCAAGCTTTAATATAAGGATTTCCATCTCCACTTTCTTCTTTAATTAATCTCACACACCACCATTAAAGCAAGGAGGAAGGCTAGATCTTATCTCGGAATAGAAGCTCCATAGAGTTGGGAATCTTGTATAAAAACTTAATTTCTAACTTATAATTTCTAGATTTCCCATTTTACATCTTGTCTGTACAAAAACCCTAGGTTATGTACATATACTTTGGGTATATGTTGAGATTAAGATGAAATGTTAGACTTAATAAATCTAATAGCCTATTTATTGTTCAAATAACATGATTCAATGAAAAGTTTCGATAAATTACTTTTCTTACACTAAAATCCACTTAGACCATATTTTAAAGGTAATGAACCTTGTTATAAAACTTGTAATCTCTCTGTAGGTCCAAGTGGTGGGATTTTCTTTATGAGATAATTATTAAACAATTTGTTATGCTTGTCGAGTTCATCTACACGAGAAACCTCTTGATAATTGTGTTGTTGATGTTTTATACAATTATGGAGAAATATGTATATATGATGCAATTGTTTATGGAAGAGAGCCAGTTGAGATTCTTTAATCAGAGCTAGTCCATGAATGGTCCCAGGTGTGATCTCCTTAGACGGGGTCATACGTTGGGACAGAGTGCCCCTACGTGAAAGATCCGAAACCGTTCACGGAAACAAATGAGAGTCCCTATTGCCGCGTGGGTGAAAGAAAAGGGAAATGACCAGAGGAGTACATGGGATAAGAGTGATCGATAAGAAAATATGAGCCAGAATAACAAATGTGGGGGAGGTAGAAGCAACGGAAGAGGCCAACTAAGTAGGTTTGGAGGCCATTCGTCCCAGTCATCAGACCAGGACCAGTCTCCAAGCAAGAGCCAGTATCAAGGGAATCTTCAATCCTAGTAACATAAATCTACCTAACTAGTAAATCAGCCACATGGCCAAGGTAGCCAATTTTTCAATTTAACTCCGATAGTGGACCATAAGGATCATACAGTGATGGAAGGTAGTCTTGTTCTTTTTAATATTGGTGTTAGAGCTTTGTTTGATACGGGTGTACCTCACTCCTCTATATCGGTTGCATGTGCTATAAGTCTGGGTTTAAAACCGAAAAAATTAAAATTTCCCATTAGTATTGGGATACCTATGGGTAATAGTATTCATTTGAATCGTTATTGCACCATCATCATCTCTTCATTCTGACTATCACATCGAAAATAATCAAGCCTTGATTGATTTCCACGTTAAAAAGATCACCATCTCCCATCTATGAAGAAAGAAGTTTATTTTCTTCGGGGAAAAGTATAATTTGTACCTTATGACTTATACCATGTAAAAGAGGCGCCTGTTTTTGAAAAATAGGCGCCTGTTGACAAACAGGAGCCTGTTGCAAAGTTGGTTTGAAAGTTTAAAAGGGCTTTCTAGAGCTTTCTTGGAGCATTTTTTAGAAAACAAAAACTGAGCTTTGAGAGCTCGTTTTTCCTCTACATTTCTCTCTTTAGAATTTATCAAAAATCACATTCTGGATTCTGATTCGGCCTTAAGAAAAGCTATTCTATACTTCGAAGGGATCGAGGTGAGCTAGGAATTTTAAGATTTAATCGGACGAATTTTTGAATATGATCTTTCTTTATCTTCTTTCGGCTTATAAGTTCAAGGTAAGGGTTCTCTTGCTTTCAAAACTTCATAAAATATTTTTCTACCTTAATAATTGTTGTATTTGACTTATGTTTGTTTGAAAACTCATGAGTAATGAAATATATGGTGTTTGATGATTTCTATAGTTATATTTGCATGATTTAAGGCAAACTATGCCATACACACTTGTTGTAAATTGCTATCGGAATCATATATGGTATCTCTTGGTGGCATGGGTGTTGTTGGTTGGAAAAATTGAATTAGTAATGGTTCATATGCACCAAGGGATACGAAATGGGATTGATTTTAGTAAATATGACATAGATTGCTCGGTATATGCACGAAATTATATGTTTGCATGCCATACACATTATCACTGTGTCAACCAAACGCTTGGAGGATTATCAGCATATCTGGATTACTCCTATGGCCTGACGTATGGGGCGTATATCTCATATTGATGATGATGGTGATGAAAGCTCATTATGATCATGATATTATTTTAAATGTGATATGATCCTGATATGGTTCTACTGTGGCCCTTCGATTGTGAATGGATGATGTATTAGTTGGTGCCTACAGGTATGGAAATTAAGTGGGGCCTGGTGCCCTTTGGATGAAAATCTCTAAAACTCCGGAGGGCAACAACGCGTCGGCTATCTAGAGCCAGCGGTGTGTAGTCCGAAAATCTAGACAACGGTAAAGCGCTGATGATTCTATTGCGATGATAGTATTGGCGGACTTATGGTCCAAATTGATTATGGTCTATTGATCTTCTCTAGGCCAATGAGCTAACTTATGATCATTATCGGATTATTCTCTCGGGCGGACAGGCCCATGTTCTATTCTAGCGGTACGGATATATTCTGGCAAAGTGGTTCTATGGTTGACACAAGGGAGGTAACCTGCATTGGCATGTGCATGCATTGCTTATTGAATAAATGGTTCTAAACTTGTTTATGTTTTATATATGATGCTTTCGTCGTTACTCACCCCTACTGAGCGTGTAGCTCACTCCGTTTTCTAAAACTATTACAGGTACTCATGAGTCCTAGGGGGACAAAGAGACGACATATTCGGAGACGAAGTAGAAGCCTCTAATAGTATGGTTTATTTTTGTAATAACTATGTTGGTCCGGGAAGCCACAGCTAGCCCGGGAACTTGTATATGTTTATTTTGAATGTTCATATGGTAAATTTTTGTATATCTATAATGCATGCTCACAACTATAGTATCAATGCATAGTCCATGCTTATCTTTGTATGATATATGTATCCTTGTTAGTTTATACTCTTCATATTTACCTATCTTCGTCTTACTAAGATGGGTTAGTGACACTCCAGGTCTTAATTACGGGTGTTATCCTATAAATTAAGGCAGGGGTTTTACAATTAACCTTTTACCCCCCCTAAAATTTACATGTATCGTCACTTTGGTCCTCAATATTTCATTTGTTACATTTTTGCCCTCAACATTTGACCCAAGTTGCATTTTGATCCAAAATTGAATGTTGTGAGAATCTGCAAATGCAACCCCCAGGTCTCAACTTATAGTTTGGGAGTCTGAAATATCGAAAAGGATTTCATTAATCCATTTGCTTCTATGTGTTAATAATTTGTACATTCCTATTTTCTATTTCTAAATACAAAGGGGTTCGTTTAGAATCGCCAATACGTTTTACAAGAAAATGGATAAAAAGTTTGTGTAAGGGGAAAGGCCATAGGCAAGCCTTTTCCATACACGATTGTCTACGAAACTGAGGTTCTATAGGATTCGGAAAGTATATTACAGTTTAAGAAAGTGTTAAGCACCCATTCCGTCTTTTCAGTCTAAAGTGATTTTATATGTTTATTCTATGTTGAAAAACTTGGATGCTTTTACTAATAGTTTACCACTTTTCAAAAATAATTTGTAAAGAAACCTGATTTTTGGAAAAATGAGAAAAGGGATAAAAACCTTGTATTCCGTGATCCAATATTTTGGTTTTGTTGAAATCAAACTATTAATGTCAAAGTTTATTAGTTTTGAAATTAAAAAGATATTCTAGCATTGTTTCCTCATATAACAATGTTGGCTTATCTTTGTTCTGGTTATTTTTAGAAAAGATCGAATCTTATCGGGATTAATTTGATATAAAATTGGACTCTTAAAGAGAGTATATCAGATATGTCACAATTTTAAGTCCAAAGTAAGTTTCATCGATCCGGGTTTTGAAAACTTGATTTTATCTGGATGATAATGTACTTACTTTTTCTGATTTTACAAACGATTTTATCAAAGTGTTGTTTTAAAAACAGTAAATTATTTGTAACTTGACAATAAGTTTACTCAATTAGAAAGCAGACAAAACAATAGATATGAGAAATAAAAATGACTACACAGATATATAATTTTAAAGAATAGAAGAGACTTTTGTTACCTTTCCGACAATATATATAAGAAAGAAATAGAGAAAATATAATACAACAGAAGATAATCGAGATGATATTATCTTTTCTACTCTAGATATTTTCGAGAATTCGATTCTAGAAGATAACATGTCAAGTGTTAAGAATGGATTCGATAATTCCTCAGAAATCTGATGATTATAGATTTACACTTGTTAATACTTCATAAAATCAAAGAATAATTGAGATTTTATCCCTCAAATTGCTGTCATTAAACCCTTGGGGTGATTTTATCCCTTATAGAGCTCGGGAGTGATTTTCGTGCAACATTCTCCAAGAACAGGGAAATGTCGTGCGACAATTAGCCAGATGTCACGCGACAAATGGCTGAAATAATGTCTCTGACATACTGATTTGTTAGGAAATGGTTGGTCTGTGTTTGGGGAACTTGTTTCCCGATACATGAGGGTTTGTCATGCGACAACCCTATTAGAAATAGGTTTGTTTGGACAACAAACTTCCCGAAGTAGTTTCTAATGTGTAGGTGAGTCCCAGACTCACAAAAGGTGTTTTTTTCGATAGTTTAGGGTTCTTGCGGGCGTCACGGATTGGGGTATCTACAAATGCATCATCAATTATTTGGATGAAATTGCAACTCGCCTCTAATCTTGAGGACCAATATAAATAACCAAAATGAGAATCCCTGTAAACTTCAGGAGGGGTAAAAAGTTCAATTACCCTTCTAGTACTATATTAGTGTTTATCTCTTTGGATCGTCGTGTCTGATGTGTTAACTGCAGAGATTTTGTAGGTGCATGCATTTGTAGTGTAAGAGCTGTAGCGTACTTGTATTTATTTATTTTTATTTAAAAGGAAGGTCTAAGTCTCATTTTTCTTATTACAATAACAAAAAATTCAACCTCTCTTTTTTCTTGGTGTGACTCAAACCCGGGACCTCCCGGGTTCAGATGAGTGCCGTTCTCAATTAGGCAACCCAATGATACATGTATCTATTTAATACCAGTGCATGAATGAATTTATCTCAACCAATTGAATTGAATATATATAAGTTTGAGAATATACAGTCCAAACATAATGGTAATTAATGTGATAGTTATCCTACCCAAGATCCTTTTGTTTGTTTATCTATTTGCAATATATAACCCCCTCTAAAATAGTTCAAAAAATGGGGAAGAATTGGAATTTACTTTTTAGTAATTATTTTGTATGTGAATTTCATAAATCTTTATAAACAATGAAAATGTTATTTCATGCTAAAGTAGAATACTTATAAAAAAATAAAATAAATAAATAGAAAGTATTTTCTACTACAATGAATCCCAACTAAACAAACAAAATCTTTAAATTAGGACAAACACTAATATATTTACGATAAAATTTTCAAAAATAACTGATTCTCTGCCTAAATATTAATTTCATGAATTACAGTGCATATCCTTGTAGTACTACATACATCCACAAATTCAAAGAGACATTAATGGAACAACTACGTTAGTACAAGGAGTATTAAAATATTGCACATGCACCACCAACAAGTTTTATTTTTTTCCCATGGTTGACTTTGACGGTGAACTCTATTTGCTCTTATTCAAAGAACAATAAAGTAATAAGTTTGACTAGTACCAATGTGATGATGGCACTGCTTGTACTAATTTAAATGATTAAATTATTATTTTAAAAATATTGTGTTAGAAAGTGCGTAAGTGACTGTGTAATGCACAAATGGTTGTTTTTTTTTAGTAATGCACAATGTGCTTTACTAACTAGTAACAAACAATATTTTAACATTCCATCAAATTCAATTGTATTGGTTCAATTTTTTTTTTTTAAAGATTATTCAATTTTGTCAAAACAAATATAGTTAATAATATAAATACCATACAACATAAAGTATTAAATCAAAAGGTACGATTAGAGTTTATTTAGTAGGCTCATTTATATATAGCAATATTAAAGTGCAACAGGGTAATATTATATATTTAGTGTATAAGGATAATCAATTATGTGGTGACATGTGTTATTTTAAAGTGGGTTGGCCGAATTGGAGTAAGCATCCATGGGCAATTCAAGTTGAAATTAGAAGAATCTTTGAGAAAGTTTAAGCATGATGGACTTTAGAGGGTAGTTAGCACTTTCACTTTTCACCTTTAATTTGTTAGAAAATGTATGTCTATAACAATATTGTATTCTAGGAAGAAAAAATAATGAAAATCAAAGCCGACACAATATTCTTAAAACAATTACATCGCCTCGCCGGATGTGCTTGTTTGTTTTCCAGGATAAAATGGCACTAAAGTGTCTAACAAGTGCCAATTTAAATTCATAAGAAGAATCTAATAAAACTGCCAATTAATGGCAGTTTACAAGAGTTTAAAATTTGGCCTTCTTCGGTTTGGCATTCGTGTCTGCAGGTGAGAGTGCACACAAGTCAAGCCTAATTCGATCCATGATTTGAACAAGCCCCTGTGCCCATGTGCACGAGGTAGGAACCTTGGGTGTCTATGACACGGCAAGAATACTTCCGCGTTTAGGAACCCAAATATAGGTTGTCAAGTTATAGTACTTGGTAAGTCCAAGTGTCAAACCACAAGGATAGTTGAAAATACGATGTAACAATTACGAGTTCAAGGCTTTGCTTAGAGAAATAGGTTAATAGATTTTAGTTGTTGATTTTAAAGTCTTACAATAAAAATTAAAGTGACATATCAAATGATGGGAAAAGGCTAAGGCATTATAGAATTCATTTGCTTTGTAATGTTATGTAGAATCAATCTTATTTAAAGTTCTCAATGCAATTTATAAGTGTTGAGTATGTTACAATTTTCTAAGCAAAAGGGTGTGAAGCAAAAGCAACCCATTCCCATATAAAGAAAAGGTGTAAGCAAAATTCAACACAAGTGTATATCTCCTTTTTATCCTGTAACAAAGGGTGTGATGCAATTGTAACCCATTCCCATATAACATTTAACCAAAATAAAAACTTAAGATACATTAAAAGAAAATGCATAAATTTAAACTAGGCACTTGAGAACTCATTGTTAATTTTTCTAAGCAATTGATAGGATTATGAAAATGGCCAACTACAAAGAATTTAGCTCAATAAATCATTACACTTTCTTTGTCTATGTTTGGGAAGTCTAATTGGAGATTAAATAATCCAATTTAGACATATTTGATAAATACAAATTGAATCTTTAAAATGATTAGTGAAGTTGGTTATGACATAAACTTAAGAGATCCTCATTGGCAATACTTTAACTAAGAAAATATTGAGTCTCAAAATCATATGAAGTGTAGAAAGCACTCAACATATTATTCAAGAATTCAAGGATTGGAATCTCAAATTTATGTTGTTTCCATAAATATTCAAAGACTAATCATGCTTGGCAATGAAATGTATCTCATTTATAGAAGGAATGGACATAGGATAGTAAGAAATACACAAGTGTATCATCTCTTTATTAATGCTTGAGATCTATGTATACAAGGCATATAAAGTCAAATCATCTTATGATAATTATTTTACTAGCTTATGAATGGTTCATTAAATGGAGAAAATGAAGGACTCAACAAGTATTTAACAATACTAACAATGAAATGAGAACAAAACTTACATAATTAATGCATTGCAAAATTCTTCTTTAGCCTTATATAGCAAAGAAATTACTTCATAATAGATGTAGAGAAAAAAATTATAGAAGTGAGCTCCATTTCTCTCTAAAAACAAAACTATTACAAGCTACAAACTAAAAAAATGAGTGAATATAATTATGTGTGTGTAATATCTCCCTCTCCCATCTCCATTTATAGTCCAAGAGTATAAAACCTCAGGCATACTCAAACAACCACTCTAAATAAAATAATATATTCCATGAGATATGACATTTTCTTAGCCAAACTCATCTCCTCAAGCAACCCGTGACTTGTTGACTAAAGGAGGGAAGTGACATAAAGTATCAAGTATGTCTCCTAGATTAATCTTGGATTAAGCTAGATTAATCCAAATGTTAGAAATAATTCCATGATTGATCTACCAAAAAGCTAGATTAATCTCACATACTTTTTATCAACTCTAGATTGATCTTGGAATAAGCTAGATTGATCTAGCTCTTTGACTTTCTATTGACTTTTTGCTTTAGACTCCAAAATTGCTTGGATGTTTTTTCTTCCTTTCTCCAATTCATTTCATGAGATCTAAAGACACCAAAATAAATACAAAATGTGCCTTTTCAAGCAATGTTAAATACAAAAGTGCTACGAAACTAATCGCGATAAAAATTGGCAAACCGAGTAGTTCTAAGAGAAATAAATGCACCTTCAAAAATGAGCATATGAATGACAATATTATGCGTTTATAAGTCTAGAAGATTTACAAGCTCATAAGGTGTATTGCTTTAAAAAAACCCACAAAGTTTCAATGTGGGATATAAGAATTTTGATTTCTTAAACTCTCATTTTCCCATTTCAAGTAACTCACTTTGGATGACAATTTATCATTCACCCGCTATTCATTTTGAGCAAGTAAATATATAACTTAAATGTACTCGTGGAGGAGAACACGAATCCATAATTATTTTCTAAAATCGATCGCACGATTTTAAATAAACTTGCTCTTAAAATGGCCAAAAAATTAACTAAATTTTCAACAAACTTTACTAATTATGTCCTTTAAATTTTTTTGGGCAGAGGCAACTTCAAAATTTTCTTTGCGACCCACACTCATTGATCAAAATTTGCTTTGCCTCCCACACTAATTGAAAAGTGAATGTCTCGTTAAAAGTATGTATAGAAAGGACAAGTGCAAGGCACGCTCAAATTCCTCCCTATCTATCTATTGACGCACCGAAAATACTTCCGTGCTTAGGTACCCAAGTGTAGGTTGTCAAGTTATAATACTTAGTAAGTCCAAGTGTCGAACCACAAGGATAGTCGGAAAGACGATGTGGTGATTACGAGTCCAAGGCTTTGTTTAAGAGAATTTGATTGGTTGATTTTAGTTGTTGATTTTAAAGTCTTGCAATAAAAATTAAAATGATGTAATAATAGATGAGAAAAGGCTAAGGCATTATAGAATTCATTTGTTTTGCAAAGTTAAGTAAAATCAATCTCATTCAAAGTTCTCAATGCAATTCCTAAGTGTTGAATATTTTACCCATTTCTAAGCAAAAGGGTGTGGAGCAAAAGCAACCCATTCCCATATAAATGCCATATAAAGAAAGGATGTAAGCAAATATCAACACAAGTGTATCTCTCATTTTTATCTTGTGACAAAGGGTGTGAAGCAAGTGCAACCCATTCCCATATAATATCAACCAAGATTCAAACTTAAAATACACAAAAAGAAAAGGCATAAATTTAAACTAGGCATTAAGAACTCATTGTTAGTTTTCCCTAGTGTGAGAATCCACAAATGCGACCCCCGAGTCTCGTCCCCGTTCGTTGGGCGTCTGATGCGTCGGAATGGATTACGTCGTTCCATTTGCTTCTATCGGTATAAACAATTCATATCGGGTGTCCCTCTATCCTATTTCTAGATGCAAGAGGGTTCATTCAGAGTCGCCAGTACATTTTACGAGAAAACGAAAAAAAAGGGTCGTGTAAGAGAAGAGACTACAGATAAGCCTCTCTTTACACGTTTGTCTACGAAACCAAGATTCTATAGGGTTCGGGAACTATATTACGTTTGGGAAGGTGTTAAGCACCCATTCCGCCCTTTCGGTCTCTAGTGGTCTTATATATTTATTTTATGTTGAAAAACTTGGATGCTTTTACTAACAGTCTACTATTTTTTTGAATAAAAACCCTAATTTTTAGGGAAAGCGGGAAAGGGTATGAAAAACCTTTGTATTCCGAGATCCAATGTTTTATTTTTGAAAGAAGTAAATACGAATGACAAAAAGTTGTATTATTTGTAGAGAGGGAGTTTCCCATATTATTTCTCAGATAAGGACGGTTTTCCTGGGTTTTGACTTCTTTTTGGAAAAGTTTGGATCTCTTATCGGAATTAATTTTAATATGGAATCAGAACTTTTGAATGGAGTTCTTCCAGACATATCGCAGTCTATTGTGGAGACAGGATATACCGGGTTTGGAATTCCTAAGTAGGTTACATCAATCCGGGTTTTGAAAACAGAATTTTATCCGGATGATAGTGTACTTACTCTTCTGGTTTTGCAAATGATTTTATCAGGATCTTTTGTTTTGAAAACAGTAAACTATCTGTAACTTGACAATAAGTTTATTCAAATAAAACTTGGACAAAATAACAGAAATAAAACGAGTACACAGATATCAAATGTTTAAATACTAGAAGAGATTTTATTTACCTTCCCGACGAGAATAATAATAAGAAAGAAAATATAATACGGCAGAGAGATCTCCGGCGATAATAATCTTCTCCTTATTCAGATATTTTCGAGAATTCGATTCCAGAGACGGGACACGTCGAGTGTCGAGAATAGATTGGATAATTCTTCAGAAATAAGACGATAATCGAAAAAAATGCTTGACGAAAGATCAAAAAATTAGATCATAAACTTTGCTGCCAAACTGCTCTAAAACTGCTGTTTTTTGCTCTGTTTTTGGTGTTTTTGTTGCTGTCCCACTGCCGTCTAGAACCCATGGGGGTGCTGGCCTATTTATAGTGGTGAAAAGGTGTATGTCGCGCGACATTTTGGTGTATGTCGCGCGACAATCTTGACTGTCGTGCGACATTCTACTTTAATGATGATTCTGACTCACTGA
Source organism: Lonicera japonica (assembly GCA_021464415.1). NCBI lineage: Eukaryota > Viridiplantae > Streptophyta > Magnoliopsida > Dipsacales > Caprifoliaceae > Lonicera > Lonicera japonica. Next base: position 53,251,976 of record CM038467.1, read on the forward strand.
TGAGTCAGAAAGTGGAGTGGTGGGGGCATTTGTCGTGCGACATGTCCCTATATGGGGTGATTGTCGTGCGACATTCTACTTTTAATGATGATTCTGACTCACTGATAAGTCAGAAAGTGGAGTGGTGGGGTGATTGTCGCGCGACAATCCCCTGTATAGGGACATGTCGTGCGACACACTGCATTGTCCTGCGACATTTCACTTTTAAAACATGTTTGTTTGGCCAACAAACTCTTTAGGGGCAGTTCCGGGTGTTCGAGTGAGTCCCGGACTCAAAAAATAGTACTTTCGAAGGTCGTTAGGGTTCTTGCGGGGGTCACGGATCGGGGTGTCTACAGACCCTCTCGACTCAAGCTCCTTGCTTGCAAGGAATTGAGGCGACTGGAAGAGATCGCGATCGATGGCTCCCGCAAGAACTCTAAAGAAGTGTATGTATGAAAAGGTGTTCGGAGATGCCTCCAGAGAGGGCTTTTATTACCTCACCGCCTCTTTCGAGGGCTTTTACTTGTTCCACTCGTCTCAGATGAAAAGACTACCATTGCGCCTCTGTGCCTCTCTGTGAGGGCTTTTGATCTGTAAAAGAAAAAAAATTGCCTCCGGAGAGGGCTTGTGCCTGTGGAAAGGACTTGGTGACCGGTTTGCCTGTAGAAAGGGCTTATGTGAATGGTTTGCCTCCGGAGAGGGCTTGTGCCTATAGAAAGGACTTGTGGGTGATGTTTTTCCTGTAGAAAGAGGTTATGTGAATAGATTGCCTCCGGAGAGGGCTTGTGCTTGTGGAAAAGACTTGATGACCGGTTTGCCTGTAGAAAGGGCTTATGTGAATGGATTGCCTCCGGAGAGGGCTTGTGCCTGTAGAAAGGACTTGTGGGTGATGTTTTGCCTGTAGAAAGGGCTTATGTGAATGGATTGCCTCCGGAGAGGGCTTGTGCCTGTGGAAAGGACTTAATGACCGGTTTGCCTGTAGAAAGGGCTTATGTGAATGGTTTGCCTTCGGAGAGGGCATGTGCCCGTAGAAAGGACTTGTGGGTGATGTTTTGCTAGTAAAAAGGGCTTATGTGAATGGATTGCCTCCGGAAAGGGCTTGTGCCTGTGGAAAGGACTTGATGACCGGTTTGCCTGTAGAAAGGGCTTATGTGAATGGATTGCCTCCGGAGAGGGCTTGTGCCTGTAGAAAGGACTTGTGGGTGATGTTTTGCCTGTAAAAAGGGCTTATGTGAATGGATTGCCTCCGGAGAGGGCTTGTGCATGTGGAATGGACTTGATGACCGGTTTGCCTGTAGAAAGGGCTTATGTGAATGGTTTGCCTCCGGAGAGGGCTTGTGCCTATAGAAAGGACTTGTGGGTGATGTTTTGCCTGTAGAAAGGGCTTATGTGAATGGATTGCCTCCGGAGAGGGCTTGTGCTTGTGGAAAAGACTTGATGACCGGTTTGCCTGTAGAAAGGGCTTATGTGAATGGATTGCCTCCGGAGAGGGCTTGTGCCTGTAGAAAGGACTTGTGGGTGATGTTTTGCCTGTAGAAAGGGCTTATGTGAATGGATTGCCTCCGGAGAGGGCTTGTGCCTGTGGAAAGGACTTGATGACCGGTTTGCCTGTAGAAAGGGCTTATGTGAATGGTTTGCCTTCGGAGATGGCATGTGCCTGTAGAAAGGACTTGTGGGTGATGTTTTGCCTGTAAAAAGGGCTTATGTGAATGGATTGCCTCCCTTTCGTGCCTGTGGAAAGGACTTGATGACCGGTTTGCCTGTAGAAAGGGCTTATGTGAATGGATTGCCTCCGGAGAGGGCTTGTGCCTGTAGAAAGGACTTGTGGGTGATGTTTTGCCTGTAGAAAAGGCTTATGTGAATGGATTGCCTCCGGAGAGGGCTTGTGCATGTGGAATGGACTTGATGACCGGTTTGCCTGTAGAAAGGGCTTATGTGAATGGTTTGCCTCCGGAGAGGGCTTGTGCCCGTAGAAAGGACTTGTGGGTTATGTTTTGCCTGTAGAAAGGGCTTATGTGACTGGATTGCCTCCGGAGAGGGCTTGTGCCTGTGGAAAGGACTTGATGACCGGTTTGCCTGTAGAAAGGGCTTTTGTGAATGGATTGCCTCCAGAGAGGGCTTGTGGTTTTTTGATTGTCTCTCTCTTCGATTGCTAGAGTGAGAGAGGGAAATTCTGGTGAGGGTGGAAAGAGCTCCTCGAGGTCTAATCTTTACCCGGATGTTTATTTTCCCATACCTTTCTGAAGTTTTACTCTCATTTTTTCTTGACTGAAAATATTTCTCTCGGAAAGCAGTTTTCGAATTTTTCTTGCTCTTCACCGAGTGATGATTCGAGGTTTTTTCCAAATCATCTCTTTTGTATCGTGCTGAAAAGAAAAATTTGTACGAAAGGTCAATCTCTGATCTCTGGTCTCTTTTTGATTCTCATTTTTGGTGGGCCCGCATCGTTTTCTGTTTTTCGATATCCTTATTCCTCCCTCTTTTGGGAAAGATTTTTCCTGGCCTTCTCTGTTTTTGACCAAGAATCTTTTTATCCCTTTGTCGTGATCAGGAGCCTTACTCACCCAAAACGAAGCCCTGAGCCGGTTTTGGCCTAGCTGTCACTTTTGGTGTGGCTCTCCCTGTCACTTTCATTTCTGTTTCTCTCACTCACTTTCGGGCGCTCATGCGGGTTCTTTCTCTTTTCTACTCTTTCAATTTTTTCTATTCCCGTCTTATTCTGATATCTTGCTTTCTCTCATTGATGGTCTTTGTCCTTCTTGGGAGATCAGAGACTACTTTGTTTGTGTTTTCTTCTCGCATTTTTCAGAGAGATGATTTGGAAGTCTTTCCTAGATTTTTTCATCATTGGGGTGCGATTTTCAGAAAGGTTTTCGAAAACGGTTCCTCTGAAGCATCCCTGCAGGAGATAAAATGAGACAAAGGTCAAAAAATCAGGGGAGGGGGGCAAATGTCGCGCGACACCTCGGAGAAAGGGCTCTTTGTCTAGCGACAAAGAGGCTATATGTTGCGCGACATATTGCTCTGCTATATGTTGCGCGACAATGACCCGTCAGGAGGCGCGTCAGTATGCTCGTGTCCTTCTTTTATTGACGCTTCATGATCTGTTCGAGGCCCGTGGAGGGGACACGGACCATCTCTGGTGGCTGTCCTATCTTCGGGACTTTAGCATCATGTTCGACTATGACTGGGGAGGATTCATTCTCGCTGTCCTATATGATGCCATGGACCAGGTCTCTCGCCATTTAGCCCTAAACCTCAAGGGCTTCTCTTTACTATGGGAGGTACTTACTTTTGTCCTTTTATCTTTGCTTGAGTCCTTTATACATTACCTGTTTGATAATTGCTGAGATCATTTATATTTCTTTTTCAGAGTTGGTTCGTGGCATATACACGTCCACGATTCATCGCGGGGAACTACAGGGCTCCTTATGTATACCGGACTCGGGAGACCAGAGCTGCTGCCGTCCACGACCTGTTGGAGGAGCAGGTAAATATCTTAGCATTTTTGTTTTAATAAATAGTAAAATAAAATATGAATTACTAAAATAAAATCTTATTCTCTTTTCAGATTGAGTGGGCCCCTTGGGGTGATCTGGGCATCCATTTTGGATATGGCCGTGCTTTGGCTGCTTCGAGGATCAGGCGGCTTATCAGAGATGAGTACGGTCTTCACTTCTATTTAGGCGAGAGGGTTATTCGCCAGCATTCGCCTGCCCAGTGGCCTCGGGTTCCTTTATTCCCGCCAGTTCTGATGAGGCAGACGGGCGAGATTGACTCGGTGATGGTGCAGGCTCTTGTAGGCGGGCTCGGCTTTCAGAAGTTCACTGAGGAGGGGGATTATGCCTTCTTCGCTACCCGCTATCTAATGAGGGAGCCGAAGGGGACTCGGGGACGAGTCTTCTACAAGAGGTACCGGGCGTTGGGAGGCAATCCCAACTACATACGAGGACAGACTCATTTGTACAGGACGGTCCTAGGTCATTTACCACCTGTCCCTGACCAAAGGGACAACATTTTGGATTCCGACGATGATGACCCTGATGGAAAGAGGGACGTCCCTGTCGGTGCCGAGGGAGGCGGTGATAGACCCAAGGGTGGTGATGATAGGCCCGAGGGCGGTGAGGGAGGTGGGACGGCGGCGGTTCCAGAACAGCCGCCTCAGACCGTACCGACAGAGGAGCAGCATGCTGAGAGAGAGAGAGGTGATTTCTCTGAGCGGTCCTGGGAGCTTGCAGACCTTGGATTTGACTATAAGCAGTTTGGGCGGACTCCTTCTACTGCTGCTGCTACTTCTAGTGGGGTCCCACCTCTGAGGGAGACGGCTGTTGTGGACCCTCCTAGTGTTCGTACTTTCGCCACACTGACTCCTCTTCCGTCTGATGCCATGGCCCCTCCGGTCAAATCCACAACTCCCGGTGGCTCATCTTCTCGTCCTCCTTTGTTCCCTATTTGTGAGGAAGGTGGGTCCACTTCTGCTGCCATGCCGACGGGTTCATCCATTCATCCGGTAGACCTGCCGATACTTCCTCGAGATATCTCTTATGTCGGTGCCGGTCTACGTCGATATATGGTGCCTGAGTATCCTCTTCCGGAGGATACGTTTGACTACTTGGGTCGCCGTCCTGATGATGAGGTATGTACTTTTCTTCCCTCCATATCTCTTCATATTCATGCTTATTTATTTTAATAGTGCTGATTCCTCTTTCTTTCCTTTTTAGCAGGTGAGTGTGCGTGTGGCGGACCTGAGAGCTTGGCATTGTCAGTACCTCTACAGCTGGAACCTGCTCCAGTACGTTGGTCGAGACCCTACGACATACATGCGGGACTACCAGAGGGCGATCGACGTCTCCTTTGCGGGCAGATGACCCTCTATCTTCCTCTCGTGCTCGGACGGAGTCTCGGAGGAGCAGTAGTCGGACCTCCAGGCGATCTCGGTCTTCGGTGATTCGCCCGACGGCACCGATCCAGTCGACGGGGCCTTCTCAGGCAGCAGCTCCTTCTACTCAGGGCATCCCAGAGGTCGATCCTACTCCCGAGGAGGGTTCGGGTGATAGTGGGAGTGTGTCCAAACGCTCCCGATTAGATTAGCTTTCTTTCCTGTATTTAGTTAGTCCTTACAAATATGTAGTTTTTATTTTTTAGACTTTTAGACAGGGTTTTTTTGTAAAAAACTGTTCTTTTATTAGTTTTATATAAAAAAAAATCTTCATTTGTGTCTGATGTTACGCATTTATTTATCTAATGATGAAAAATAATTTACGTGGACCGATAGAGTAGGAATCATACTTTCGGGATGTTACTTAAGATATCTGCAAAAGAACAAAGTGAGCACAAATACATACGAAAGTGGATCTTTTGGCAAAACTGACTCTTACGTGTAAGAAAAACTCAAAACAGAGCACACCAAGGGCATTTGTCGCGCGACAATCCCTCCTGGATATGGATTTGTCTCGCAACAAACAGGTACATGAGTCCCCTTTTTTACTATAAATACACCCATTTTCCTTCCTTCATCCTCGCACCTTTTCTACAATGTCTTTTTATCTCACAAATTCTGATTTTTCTTATGTTGAAGCCCGAGATGCTCTGATATCTTCTGAGAATGGCTTGAATTTTGGTGTATTCAGTCCTTTAGCGAGCTGGTGCCATCGTCCTGTAGATTTTTCCTTTTTGCTTGGCGCTTTGTACTTCTGGAGTCCTGCAGATCATCTTTTCCGTTTTGGACTAGATGAGCTCTGCCCGACTTATGAAGAGTTTTCTTGGCTGTTGCATTCTGATGTTCATCTTCTGATGGCTGTTCCCGTAGAAGAAATTGGTCCTCGAGAAATGCTGATCGCCCTGCTAATTCCCCAAGCGGCTTGTGATGGCTTTATTATTGACAGACTTCTTGACCTCCATAAAATGATGAGGTTCTTTCATCGTTACGGGGAGAGAACTTCTTATAGTGCGGGGCGTACTGTGGCAGCCTTGATTTGTCTTGTTTCTGATATGCTATTGGTGACGGGCTCTACCCGTGTCGATCCGGCTATTCTGAGTTTGATTTATCAGGTAAGAAATGGGGAATCTATAGTGCCCATAGTCCTGGCAGAGACCCTGAATGGCCTAGATGATCTTAAAAGGGGGGCTTCAACCTTCCTCAGGGGGAGTCCGCGCTTGCTATATATGTGGCTGTTGGAGCGTTTCCGATCAGTGGGTTTCAATAGGGTTCAGCTTGACAACCCGTCCTACTTCTTCCATCGTCCCCTCTTTGGTGCCTTGATCATGTCTTCCTCTGATTGGACGGTATAGTTTTCGGAGAATTCTCAGGCCATTCGGTGGAACATTCCTTGGTGGAAGCTAAGGGCGATAGTGCTTAGTACTGGGGGGCAGAATTACGTTCGGCTCCATGGGCTCTGGTTCACTTCTTTTTATCTCCCAGGACGTCTTCTTCGGCAGTTTAACATTCCCCAGGGCATTCCCCTTGGCCTGAACAACTTTTCTTCTGAGTCTAAATTCTTGACCCATCATGTTTCTTCATCTGTGGAGAGAGTGTGGCGTGCTCGACTGACTCGTCAGTTCAACCATACCTGTTTTGGTATTTCCAGGCCCCTCCGGGCTGACATCATCCGTTCTCTTTGGGGGTCTCTTGAAGAGGAGCTGATTGATGACTCCTTTCAGATGGAGTGGTTTCAGTTCATGGATTCTGAGCCTACAGAGGAAAGCATTGTCTCTGCGTACCAGATTCTGGATGAGGCTCGAATTGACTTGGCTACTGAAGACCCTGCTTGGCCAACCCCTAGGGTTTAGGTCTTTCTGTATGATATATCTCCTTTTTAACCTTCGGTGTTCAGAACCACCTTAATAATAAACAAAGGACTTCTTATGAGAAAATTTCTTTGCAATGTTTAAACTGGGCCTGAAGTCACTTCTCAGGTTGCCTACGTTCCCCTTTTGATTTTTCCAGAAACACAATTTTGAGTTGGGGCTCAGGTTTACGTAGTTCTTAATCATACATGTTACATTTATTTGTAGTACTTCTTTAGTCGATCCATGTTGACTGGGGAATGTAGCAACTGTCCGTCCAAATCAACAAGTATAGCGGCACCTCCTGTATCAATCTCTTTGACGATGTATGGTCCTGTCCACTTTTGCCCGAACTTTCCTCTTGGGTCTCTGGCTGGTTCTCGAATTTCTTTCAACACGATGTCGTTCTCATTGATACCCCGAGTCTTTACTTTCCGATTAAATGCTCGAGCGATTCTCCTCTGATACCCTTGGTGGTGATATGCGGCTTTCAATCTTTTCTCATATAACAATGCCAATTCGTCGTAACGTGCCTGGACCCATTCCAGCTCATTAACTTGATTCTCTAGCATTACTCTGAAGGAGGGGACCTCTAATTCAACAGGGAGGACTGCTTCCATCCCGTATGTAAGTGAAAATGGTGTTGCCCCGGTAGAGGCCCTCTCAGTGGTGCGGTACCCCCAAACGCATATGGTAATTTTTCTGGCCAGTCTCGACAGGTGTCGGTCATCTTGCTCAAGATATTCTTTAGATTCTTGTTGGCGGCCTCAACTGCTCCATTAGTTTGCGGTCTGTATGGCGAAGATCTGTGTCGGGTAATACCGTATTCCTCCATGACTATATTAGCCTCTCCTTCGAAGTGGGTGCCGTTTCCGAGATGATTTCCTGTGGGACCCCATACCGACAGACGATATTCCGTTTGATGAATCGGGCAACTTTCTTGGCGTCAAGGGTCTGGAAAGACTCGACCTCTACCCATTTGGTGAAGTAGTCGATGGCCACTAGTATGAATTCGTGGCCGTTGCTGGCTTTGGGCGAAATTTTCCCAATGATGTCTATTCCCCAGGTAGCAAAAGGCTAGGGAGCAGTCATGTTGTACAACTCTTTCGGAGGAAGTTTCTGAGACTTAGCATAGATCTGACATTTGTGACAACGGCGTACATGATTAACACAGTCGTTTTGCAAGGTAGACCAGAAATAACCTTGTCTGATGATCTTGCGGGCAAGTGTATGGCCGCTCATGTGAGGTCCGCAATCGCCCCCATGTATCTGATCCATCATTTTGACAGATTCTTCTTTAGTGAGACATTGAAGATGGGTCCCGTCGTAGTTCCTCTTATACAGCCTTCCAGCACAAAGTATGAACCCTGATGCTAGCCTTTTGAGTGTGACCCGTGTTTTCTTATCTGTTTGCTCGGGATACTGATGATTTTTCAATAGGTTCCAGATGTCATAAAACCAAGTGGTTGAGTCCCCCTCCTTTTCATTCTCTACCTCAAGGGCCATGCAGTGTGCTGGTCCTGGTTTTTTTTGTACGGTAAGAGTTATTTCTTCCATCCCCTCCGGGATATCGATCATTGATGCCAAGGTTGCTAGTGCGTCAGCAAAATTGTTCTGTGATCTGGGGACGTAGTAAAATTCCGTATGCTCAAATCTCCCCGCGACATCCCCTAGTCGGGCGAGGTATGGTACCAACTTCTCATCTCTGACCTTCCATTCTTGTAACACTTGGTGGACCACTAATGCCGAATCTCCGTATACCCCTTTGGAGCGCAATCTCTAATCCAATTATACAGGCTTCATATTCGGCCATATTATTGGTGCAGAAGAAGTCCAGACGATATGATATCGGATAGTGAGTTTGGTCTGGAGAGACTAACAAGATGCCTACTCCATTCCCGTTTTGGTTGGCGGCCCCATCGAAGTATAATTTCCAGTCTTCATTGATCTTGACATTCATGATAATTTCATCTGGGAATTCAGCTTCTTCTATCATGTCCCCCAATATCGGATTGTGGGCCAGGTAATCAGCTATGATCTTGCCTTTGACAGCCTTTTGGGTCATGTATGTGATATCGAATTCGGATAGTAAGAATAACCATTTTTCCATACGGTTTGAGAGAGCTGGTTTCTCAAAGAGGTATTTCAGCGGATCTATTCGTGATGCCAGGATGACTGGGAAAACCAGCATGTAGTGTCGTAATTTCTGTGTTACCCAAACAAGAGCAGTGCATGACTTCTCTAACGGCGTTTAGTTCATCTCGAATGGGGACAACTTTTTGCTGATGTAGTAGATGGCCTGTTCTCTTCGGGTATCAATCACATGTTGGGCTAGCATAGCTCCTGCAGCTGAATCCATAACTGTTAGGTATAAGATTAGTGGCAGTCCGGTCTGCGGTGGGGCTAATACCGGGGGGTTGGAGAGATAGTCTTTAATTCTATCAAAAGCCTCCTGGCACTGACTATCCCATTCTCCTGGCGAAGATTTCCTCAGGAGCTTGAAGATAGGCTCGCAAGTCTGAGTGAGCTGAGAGATGAACCTACTGATGTACTGCAAATTACCCAAAAATCCCCGGACTTCTTTCTCGGTACGAGGCTCGGGCATTTCTTGAATAGCTCGAACTTTGGCAGGGTCTACCTCGATTCCTTTCTTACTGACAACATAGCCTAGGAGTTTTTCCTTGGTTACCCCGAATACACATTTCTACGGATTGAGTCTCATTTGGTACTGGCGGAGGCGGTCAAAAAAGGCTCGTAAAGCTGGTACATGGCCTTCTCTCTCCTTTGACTTGATTATCATGTCGTCCACATACACTTCTACCTCTTTGTGAATCATGTCGTGGAAGATAGCGGTAGCTGCCCTCTGATACATTGCCCCGGCATTCTTTAGCCCGAATGGCATAACGGTATAGCAGTAGGTTCCCCATGGAGTGATAAATGCTGTTTTCTCTTGGAGATCTGGGTACATCTTGATCTGATTATACCCGGAAAAACCGTCCACGAATGACTTCAAGGCATGGTTGGCAGTATTATCTATTATTAAATCAACATTAGGCAATGGGAAATCGTCTTTCGGGCAGGCTTTATTGAGATCTCGGTAATCCACACACATGCGGACCTTCCCATTTGCCTTTGGAACGGGCACAATGTTGGCTAACCATGAAGGGTACTTGATCACTCGCAAAAACGCTACACCCAGTTGTTTCATCACTTCTTCTTTTACTTTCAGGGACCATTCTGGCGTAAGCTTTCTCAATTTCTGCTTGACGGGCCTGAATTCCGGCTTGGTGTGTATCTCGTGCATGACTATCTGGCTGTTCAAACCTGGCATATCAGCATAGGACCAGGCGAAGATATCCACGTACTCATTCAGAGTTTGTGCGAATTCCTCTTTTTCTGCTTCACTTAGACTTGCCCCAATATGGACCTCTTTCTTTTCCTCTTCTGACCCGAGATTGATCACAAGAGTATCTCCCTCTTCGCTTCATATGTGCTGTTCCTCCCGTTCAGGGTGTTCATTTAGTATTTCTAGTTCCATATAAGCAATTACAGAATTGGAACTAACAGGATACCGCAAAATGGAGCATTCTTCATTAATGACAGTGCTTACCGGTACAAGTTTGAAAAGTAAATATAGGAGATACTTTCCTTTAGCCCTACCCTCGCTCTTATCTTTTACCCTTACAATTTCACTCTTTCCTCTCCTTTCCTGATAGTCTGGGTCAACGTGTATTAAGTGTACAGGGTCGTCTCCTGACTCATTATCCCCTAGGGCCATGATGTCGAAGAGATTTCCAATCACTTCCTCTTCTTCCTTGTCTTTACTTTCTTCTCCTGGTCCGATCGTTACCTTGGTAGAGAAGCTGTGTATAACACTTTCTTTGAGATAAAGGTCCTCTTTATAGAAGATTTCCCACCCTGGAAGGTTATCTCCGTCGCTGTTTCTCCAAGGCTCTTGAAAGCCACAAAAGGGGAAGTCCTCTCCTTCTTTGACGAAAAACCCGTTTAGAGAGCTAAAACTTGGGTATTGATGTCCTCGACCCCTTTTCTCTTGGTTGTCTTCTTCGGTGTGCTGGTACCCCAATCCTTCTCTTTCATGCCTAGTCACTGGTTCTAGGGCTTGAAGTAATCTTGGATGTCCCATTCCCAGGCCGGCTCCTGGTAAGTATTTCATCATTCTCAGCATTTTTGTGATTTTGGTGCTGAGACCGGGGATATTATCAGGGGGTAGGTACTCGATTCTCTGGGTAGTGAGAGCTTGTACTTGAGGCTCGTATGAAAAGCCTCCTAACTGTATGCTGTGACTCCCGATGCCCAAAATAGGTAACTCCAGATCTGCCAAGGTCCTTTCAGGATCTCCTTGGATGGTAATTACATTCCCTTCGAAAGGTATCTTGATCTTTTGGTGTAAGGAAGAGGGGAGTGCTCCTATGTCGTGTAGCCATGCTCTTCCCAGCAGGAGGTTAAAACTGGAGGGAATATCTATGATTTGGAAGTCTGCTGGAAAGTTTTCGGAACCAACCATGAGATCTAACTTTAAGGAACCCAGAACTGCCCTTCTGGTGTTGTCATAGGCTCTAACGGTCACCGCTGATGGAGAAAGCTCCGAGTCTAAGATACCCAGACATTTGGCGGTCTTCAGGGGACAAACGTTTATAGTTGACTCGTTGTCGATGAGAACCTGTGGCAGGATTTTTCCTCGGGTTCTGACAGTAATATGGAGGGCCAGACTGTGTTTTCTCCCCAAAGGAGATAAGTCTTCATCTGAAAATGACAGACTTCTCTGGACTGTAAGTGACCCAATCATGTTTGGCAATTGTTCGGGTGTAGAATCTGGCGATATGACAGCCTCATCTAGGAGTTTGATGAAAGCGGTCCTGTGAGGTTTGGAGGCAACCAGGAGGCCCCAAATGGTGATGTGTGCCTGAGTTTTCTTCAGCTGTTCTAATACCCGATCTTCTCCTATTTCCTTAGGAGGAAGTGATTTCTCGACATCCATTAGTGGTGGCTGATATACCCTTCCCGAACGGGTAATTTGCTGTATCCAAAGGGATGTTAGGTCTGATCCCTCTGAGACTTCCGATGATTCTGGTTTTGTAGACCAACTGAAGGTTTTGGGGGAGGTTTCTGTCATACAGATTGTCTCCTTGGGAAGGCCCTGAGGCTTCCATGGTTGTTTCTTCTTGTCTTGGGTCCATCCTATCCTAGTTTTTTCGGGATTGGTCTTGATTGTGAGAGGTCGTGAAATCCCTTGGTTGGCCTTTCCTAAACCCTGTCCGGGTAGGAAGTTCATCTTAGCCATCCATTGGTCGATTATCGGATTAAGGCCTGGGGCCACTCGAGCCTTTGCTAGTAGCACGGTCGGTGCTTTGCATGCCGGGTCGTCTCGAATGAGCCCCACGGGATCAAGGCCTTCTTCCTCTGTGGTCAATGCATTAATTCCCGCAGGTGGAGCATGGTTGGGAAGGGGATTGTTGGTAACATTGGGCCCGCCGGGTGCGGGGATGGTTCCGGCTTCAATGAGGTCCTGAATACGATGGCGAAGAGCCAAGCAGCGTTCCGTGTCATGGCCTGGGGCTTGATGGTATGCACAGTTTTCATTCATTCTCCAGGTACCGGGAATAGGATTTGGTGGAGGGCGTGGGTTGAGTGGAGTGATCAGTCCGGCCTTTCGGAGTAGTTCCATGCTTTTGACCAGGGTAGTGGGAAGGGTACAAAAATTCCTTTTTTTCCTGACTTCAGTGCTCGAAGAATCTCCTTGTGCGGGCCAATTCATCAGGGGCGCTTGTGGTGGCTGTTGAAACGAGTTCTGTTGATACGGATATGAGCTTTTTTGATTAACGGTTGGAGTGGCCATCTTTCTCCCTACATACGAGGCCTTCTTAGTGTCATTCTCTACTTTTTTAGCCAACTCTTCTTCTACTTGTGACCCCATGCTTAACAGGGCCCTGAAGTGTGGGAATACATGCTTTCCCATACAACTTAATACAGCTGGAGTAAAATTCCTTTGTATGATTTCCAACTGTTCTTCTTCATCAGGCCGTTTGGACATTTGGGAGGCCATCTCTCTCCAGCGTGTGATGAAATCGCTGAAGCTTTCTTTCTCTCCTTGCTTGGTCATTTCCAGGTGTTTGCGGGTGATTTCTAAATCTTCGTTGGACCCGTATTTACTCATGAACTCCTTGACAATAGCTCCCCATGTCTTCGTGTGGTGTCTCTCCAAATCCAAAAAACCATTTCAGGGCAGCTCTCGTGAGAGTCATGTGGAAGGCCTGGGCTAATTCCGGTTCTCCACAACCGGACACTTGCATGGATCTGATGTAGGATTGAATATGAGTTTTAGGAGGTGTGGTTCCTGTGAACTTGGTGATGGAAGGGAGTTTGAATCCCTAGGGCAATCTTGCTTCTGGGTAGAGGGAAAAGGCATTCATATCTGTAATCTCATCTGCTCCTTTTATCAAGGAGACCCCCCTTTGCAGAACTTTCATCTGCTCTTTCAGTTTCTTCATTTCTTCGCTATCTCTTAACACCTCGTCGGGGTGTTTCCGAGCTATAACCGATTCTGCATACACTGCCCGAAGTCGATTGATGTCTGGGTATGCATTGGGAGGAGCTACTGGGGCCGGGGGCGGAATGGCCCTTGCAGGAACTTGTGGCCATGGCTGGTATTGGGGATCGAGGCCCGGTTGAGGTTGTGGCCAGACGATGGGTGGCTTTGGTTGTTGATAAGTAGGGCTTGAATCCGGGGCCCACTGATTCTGATTATTGGGATCGGTCTGAACGGGACCGGCTGTGACAGGACCTGTTTGTAGTGGATTGGTTCCTTGGATCGGGGGAAGCACCTGTGAAGATTGCCCTTGATTACGATCCCAATTCGGTGGTAGTCGTTTAGCTGACAATTCTTCTATTCGAATTCGGGTACTGTGTTGCTCGGTCGCAAGACTTGCTAAATTTCTGCTGACGGTCATTAGAAAATGATGCATTTCGGCTAAATCTGGCTAAGGTGCAAACGCCTCGGCTAGGCTCGGTTCAGTCTCTTGGTTCTCGTGTCCATCGACCATTGCGGGTGTACCTGGTCTTACTAATCTTCCGGTATGATCCCGACCAGCCCAACCTTCCAGACTGTCGTCGTATTACGGCTGTAGACGGAACCACAGGGCGAAGATGAAGGAAGACTATGATGTGACTCGATTTTGCCAAAAGAAACCACAGAGAAAGAAAAACAACGAAAATCAAGTTTTGAGTGTTTTATAAAGACACGTCAATCAACAACTTGAGTGAATTCCCAGTGGGAGTTTAGGATAGGCAGCAGAGTGCTCTTTGGGTTATCCTACTTGTCCCGAATTTTGAAAAGCTCCTCTTTTGATTTTATGAAAATTGGGAATATCTCTCCTCTTAAGTTGCTTTTCATGGGAGATGTATCAGGGAAAGTCACAACGAGGTGATCTCGATGCAAATTTCTACGACAGAGGTTGGTCAGCCTCCGGTCGTACTTGCCAATATCTGGGGGAGATATACATGACAAGGCCCTATGTGGTACGAACTCCTCACGGTTTGATAAAAAAACATAAGAGTGTTCGATCTTGACTCTTCCTATATGCAGCGCAAGTGTAATGCAAGGTGAAGGTTTCAGGCTCCCTCCTATTTGGCAAGACCTTGCGATATACCCCAGGGGCGGGTACGTGCAAGAATCTTTTGATATACTTCCCGGGTACGTGAGTGTTCTCGTCACTCGATATACCTCGTGGGCGTATTTGGCCAAGGAGAGTGGAAGTAAATGCTTTCGGTTTATGTTGGCCCAAGCAAGCCAACTCCTTACTCACTTATAATACTTCCGAGGGTTCGGGGTAATTTCACACTCGTAGAACCAATGCATGATTTGTGATGTGCGTGAAAACAAGAGTTTTTGAAAGATTTAATTGCAAATATCTTATCTTTGAGGTGTATTTTGAAAACGCCATTTTTATTTGAAAAGATATTTCTTTACAATCAAATACAATAATAAAAAAAAGGAAATCCTAAACATATGTCTATGTCAATGAATGGACTCTACTGCGCCTCTAGGTCAAGTCAACAATAAAATCCAGGCGCCACGTTAGAGGGGCTAGTAGGGAAAGCAGTAAAAGCATGCATATCAACATATTATAAATAAAAGTTCACATATAAGAGCCTAGTTCTCAATAATCCCCAGCAGAGTCGCCACTGTGAGAATCCGCAAATGCGACCCGCGGGTCTCCTCCCCATTCGTTGGGCGTCTGATGCGTCGGAATGGATTCCGTCGTTCCATTTGCTTCTATCTGTATAAACAATTCATATCGGGTGTCCCTCTATCCTATTTCTAGATGCAAGAGGGTTCATTCAGAGTCGCCAGTACGTTTTACGAGAAAACGGACAAAAAGGGTCGTGTAAGAGAAGAGACTACAGATAAGCCTCTCTTTACACGTTTGTCTACGAAACTAAGATTCTATAGGGTTCGGGAACTATATTACGGTTTGGGAAGGTGTTAAGCACCCATTCCGCCCTTTCGGTCTCTAGTGGCCTTATATATTTATTTTATGTTGAAAAACTTGGATGCTTTTACTGACAGTCTACTATTTTTTTGAATAAAAACCCTAATTTTTAGGGAAAGCGGGAAAGGGTATGAAAAACCTTTGTATTCCGAGATCCAATGTTTTATTTTTGAAAGATGTAAATACGAATGACAAAAAGTTGTATTATTTGTAGAGAGGGAGTTTCCCATATTATTTCTCAGATAAGGACGGGTTTCCTGGGTTTTGACTTCTTTTTGGAAAAGTTTGGATCTCTTATCGGAATTAATTTTAATATGGAATCAGAACTTTTGAGTGGAGTTCTTCCAGACATATCACAGTCTATTGTGGAGACAGGATATACCGGGTTTGGAATTCCTAAATAGGTTACATCAATCCGGGTTTTGAAAACAGAATTTTATCCGGATGATAGTGTACTTACTCTTCTGGTTTTGCAAATGATTTTATCAGGATCTTTTGTTTTGAAAACAGTAAACTATCTGTAACTTGGCAATAAGTTTATTCAAATAAAACTTGGACAAAATAACAGAAATAAAACGAGTACACAGATATCAAATGTTTAAATACTAGAAGAGATTTTATTTACCTTCCCGACGAGAATAATAATAAGAAAGAAAATATAATACAGTAGAGAGATCTCCGGCGATAATAATCTTCTCCTTCTTCAGATATTTTCGAGAATTCGATTCCAGAGACGGGACACGTCGAGTGTCGAGAATAGATTCGATAATTCTTCAGAAATAAGACGATAATCGAAAAAATGCTTGACGAAAGATCAGAAAATCAGATCATAAACTTCGCTGCCAAACTGCTCTAAAACTGCTATTTTTTGCTCTGTTTTTGGTGTTTTTGTTGCTGTCCCACTGCCGTCTAGAACCCATAGGGGTGTTGGCCTATTTATAGTGGTGAAAAGGTGTATGTCGCGCGACAATCTTGACTGTCATGCGACATTCTACTTTAATGATGATTCTGACTCACTAATGAATCAGAAAGTGGACTGGTGGGGGCATTTGTCGTGCGACATGTCCCTATATGGGGTGATTGTCGTGCGACATTCTACTTTTAATGATGATTCTGACTCACTGATGAGTCAGAAAGTGGAGTGGTGGGGTGATTGTCGCGCGACATGTCCTTGTAAAGGGGATTGTCGTGCGACACACTGCATTGTCGTGCGACATTTCACTTTTAAAACATGTTTGTTTGGCCAACAAACTCTTTCGGGGCAGTTCCGGGTGTTCGGGTGAGTCCCGGACTAAAAAAATAGTACTTTCGAAGGTCGTTAGGGTTCTTGCGGGGGTCACGAATCGGGGTGTCTACACCTAGACAAATGATTTGATTATGAAAATGGCCAACTACAAGGAGTTTAGCTCGATAAATCATAACATTTCATTTATCTAAGATTGTGAGGTCTAGGTGGAGGTCAAACCGTCTTATATAGACTTATTTGATAAATACAAATTGAATCCTTAAAATGATTAATGAAGTTGTTTATGACATAAATTTAAAAGATCCTCTTTGGCAATACTTTAACTAAGAAAATGATGAGTCTTAAAATCACATAAAGTGTAGAAAGCACTCAATATATCATTAAAATATTAAAAGATTAAAATCTCAAATTTATGGTGTTTCCATGAATATTCAAAAACTAATCATGCTTGGCAATGAAAAGTATCTCATTCAAAGAAAGAATGGACATAGGCTAGTAAGAAATACACAAGTGTATCATCTCTTCATTAATGCTTGAGATCTAAGTATACAAGGCATACAAAGTCAAATCATCATATGAAAATTATCTTACTAGCTTATGAATGGTTGAAAAAATGGAGAAGATGAAGGATTCAAAAAGTATTTAACAATACTAACAATGGAATAATAATTGAACTTACATAATTAATGCATTGCAAATTTCATCTTTTAGCCTTAGTAAAGAAATTTACTCCATAATAAATGTAGAGACAAGAATTATCAAAGTGAACTCCATTTCTCTCTCTAGAAAAAACTATTACAAGCTCTCTATAAATTAAGAAATGAGAAGTAATAAAAAGACTCCTCTCCAAAGCAACAATGAAGACTATAAATAGGAGAGTTGTGTTGGATGCCAAAAATAAACAATGCTTTTTTTATTTTTGGTGGAGAATTCCACTATCTTGGATGCTCTTTAATCACATAGACAATTCCACTTTCTTTCTTTAATCACATGGACATGAAGACTTCCACTTTCTTGGATGCTCTTTTTTCCATGGAAAATTCCACTATTGTATTAAATACAATATTTCTTGAAATCTAAAGACACCAAAATAAACACAAAATGTGCCTTTCCAAGCATTGTTAAATACAAAAGTGCTACGAGACTAATCGCGAAATAAGTTGGCAAACCGAGTAGTTTTAGATAAATAAACGCGTCAAACAACTCCGAAAATGAGCGTATGAATGACAATATTAAGCGTTTATCATCTATCCATTTATCTATCTATCTATCTATCTATCTATCTATCTATCTATCTATGTCACACACAATTTGCTCAAAATTGGTTTTATTGACTCAATCCAATTGGTTTATTAGTTGAGAAGATTAAAGGACTATGAAGAGAAATTGAGGGGTTTGTTTAGTGTAGAGAATGAATTGATGGAAAATTTTCTAATGTTTGCTTAAGGAATTAAAAGGATCGCGAATTTAAGGCTTATAATAAAAGGATGAGGGGTGTGGTGGATTTGGAGAGGAAAGTGGGGGGTGAGAAGGGAAAGGGAGTGGATCAGCTTGGTTTGGGGAACAATTTATGAAAAGTGACTTGGTTTAATTGTGTATTTGATATGTAATGTCAAAAATATCCCTGCACATGCCTTGCATGTGTTCATTTTATCAAGACTTTTAATGGGACATCCATTTTTTGACAAGTGTGGGTCGTGAAGCAAACATTGAATTTGCCTTTGCCGAATTTTTTTTTTCAAAGACGACCGTGTGACAATTGGTAAACTTTAGTGGTGAAAATTGCTAATTACCCGACTTTACAACTATCCATACTTTCAAAGAAAACAATATGGGAGCATATTTGTTATAATCAGGCTATGTACATAGTAAAGAGAGTAAGAGAACTATGCACTACTAGAAAGATATCCCTACAATGTTGAAAGGTATTTTGTAGAATGGACAATAAGGGCCCAATATTAGATGAAGACTTTGATCATTTGATTGATAAAATTTAGGGAGTATTTAATTTTTTATTTTTTTTTTTCACCAAAGAGTAAATTCATTGATGAAATATAATTACATTTCATTGCAAATACTTTGTCGCTAAAGGTGAAAATTAATTCTATGATGAAAATAAGTTTTCATCACTAATATTTATTACATATGATTCCCAAATTACTTCATATACATTGTACATGAATTGAGTTTGCCACCATGATAAGTTTGAAATAAACCCGCAATGGGTGTACTTCTTTTTATCACCTTTACTAATGGACTACTTACAGCCTTGATAACATAGTGTAGGATAATTGGGATCTTATAGGAAGTTTTAATGACTCCCACTCTTCATCCTCAAAATTTGAGAAAAATTTGTGCACCATTTCTTCGTTCACTAGCTCTAGTTTTGAAGGCACCCACTATTAGAAAAAAAGAAGAAAAATAATTATCCCACATGTAGTAAGTATGAATCTGTAAATGATGAAAACACATTTTTCTCAAAAGTAATTAAAAATTTTGCCAACTAGAATCTTAAACTCCATAAGAAATATTAATGAAACATACATGTGGATTCTTATCTTTATCAATTAACATGGCTCTGGAACCCTGCATGCAAAATTTTTAATATATTGATTAGAAAATAAGAAAACTTTGTTCAATTGATAAAAAATAATAATTCAATTTTGGATCTAACTCCTCCAAGGTTATGAAAATCACTTTAGTTGTAAAGTTATGCAATCTGGGTCGCTAATAGTAAATTGAACATTTCATTTCGAGTCCTCGCTAAAAAAAGTGTATAGCTTTAGCAAGGACTCTACTGAATTTAAGCTAATCCGAGTTGTTCAATTTAGCATTAAGGGTCCAGATTGCATAAATTTACCTATAAAAGTGACTTTTGTCACTTTAGAGGTTGTGACTCTAACACTTATAAACCAAACGAGCGATGAAAAGAACGTTCAAACAAACCTCGAAGAAATCATCACTAATTGTTCGCCTTATAATGTGAGAGATGATGTTAAATTCACGAATGAGACATTGATCAAGTTTTTGATCCCTTCCATCCCTAATCTACTCACCAAATAAAATATAAAATCAATGAGTTAATTTCAACAAACTAAACTGAATCTAAGTTTGACAAAATTAGCATTCCAAACTTAGTCATTAAATTGATGTTGACCTACCGAACGTAAAAACACTTTTAGGCTTGTCGGAGAAGCTATCTTCATTGAGTTTATCACGTCAAGGATCCAGTGGTCTTTTCTATCTGCAATAACTCCCTCCTAAGATAGCGCAAAATGAGAAAAGTATATTGGGATTTGCGTTCCAAGTGAATATTGTATTTGAATTTAAGAAACCTTTTGTTTTGAAATCCAGAATTATAACTAGCAAAAATCTTATTTGATGTTAAATTATAGTATCTTAACAATCATATAATTATTTTTATTTTTCTATAATCAAAGACTGAGCCTCTGTTTGATAACAAGATAGATAATGATAGGAAAAATCATTAATTTAGGTAATAAGTTAGAAAATAAGTTGAGGGATGTAGTGAGATGTTGTCTTACTATTTCGCTTTTTTCCATCGAAAAAAATTTCCCGAAAAAGAAAGGTTTTCCACAAGAAATAAAGAAGGATGGATAACATCTATTCATAAAAAATAGAGAGCATCTCTCCAAGTCACATAACTTATTTTCTAACTTTTCACACAAAATCAATTTGTTCCCCTTATTTTGAGACGCATTCAAAATTTATATTAGCCTTGTCAATTTTTCTTCGTAACAATAGAAAATTTGAAAAATAATCATACATCATACATCATTCATATTCAATGAATTTTATTATATTACTACATACACAATATAAGATTGAAAATATAATTATTTAATAGATCTCACAAGTTTTTGTCTAGAAAATAATTTTTTTTTTTTTGCATAAACGAAAACATACCAGTGATGATAATATTTCTTCAACAGTTTTTCTGGAAAAGCATTTATTGATAATCTCCAATCTATAATCAATACACCTCCAAGTTAGTAAAATACATATATATGCGTATCATCAATTTAACACGGTTTTTTTTCATCGTTAAAGTTTATCAATTTTGTCACTTTGGACCTGATATTTAGTTGCCCCAATGTCCTCAAAGTTTGAACTATGTCTCAGTTTCATTCAAAAAGAGGTCAAGGCGTCCAATTTTGGATGAAAGTAGAGATCGACTCAAATTTTGAGGTCTAAAGTGACAAATGAAATATCGGGGACCAATTTAAGAAAATAAGTAAATTTTAAGGGTGTAAAAGATCAATTATTGATTTACAATGAAGAAGGAAACAATACCAACCGTATATTCCTATATGTATATCATCATTTTAACATGGGTAATTGACTCTCTTTTTTACCATTATAGTTTATCCGTTTTCTCACTTTGGACCTAATATTTTAGTTGTCTCAATGATCTCAAAGTTTGAACTACGTTTCATTTTCATCCAAAACATGGTCCGGGCATTCAAATTTGGATGAAAGTAGAACTCGACTCAAACTTTTAGGTCAAAAGTTAGACAAATGAAATTTTACGGACCAAAGTAAGAAAATAAGTAAACGTTAAGGACATAAAAGATCAATTACTTATTTAACATGAAGGAAACAATGGAAACTTTTTACCTTGAGGTGATGATATCTTGTGTCAAGTCTATTTCGTGTGAAAATTTATTGACAATCTCGTATATCATAGATATGTTAAAGACATTAGATGAAGCCGTAATATCAAGTGCATTTTCGAGCAAAGCAATATCCTAGAAAAGTTGAAAACAAGTTTTAATACTATGTATTGTATGTATACATATGATAATTAGCACTAACTAATTAAGCATGCATCTTCAATTTCATTTCAAGATTGAGGAAAACCACTAAATCTTCGGTATTATGTAATTGTACATTCAATGATACTATAAGTTTGTAGAGGGTAATTAGCAAAAATGACCAATGAAGTTTGACACAATTCCCTCGCTCGTCCCTAAAGTTTAATTTTTTGTTGAAACATCCTTAAAGTTTATAATTTGTCATTCGCTTGTCCAAAACTAGATGCCTAGTTAAAAACTTGGATGGAAAACGCACATGGCTGTCACATGACTCTATTTTAATGAGTATTTTCAGTACTCTTGCTTTAGTGGGACAAAGAGGAGAGAATAAAAGAGAGAAACTGAGAGCTTGAAGAAGAGCTCGTGAGGAATAAAAGAGAGAACAATAGAGGTTGTACTCTGTTTCGACTTGTTCCTCATTGACCGCTTCAACACTAGATTGATGTTTTCCATAAATCAACGAAGAGTTAACCTTACTCCATTTCTGCGAGAACTACGATCTCTTCCCCTCAACAAGATATATAGTGATTTGGTTCGCCGATGTCCAGATCTTCTGTATGAGAATTGATTGAAACGTTTTGTATTCGACTGATGGATGGATTCTCACATTGTCGATGTTGATTTCTCTATCTTAGTCGAAAAACAAAACTAGAAAAACCACTACACCACCTTCCATTATCTCCCCAACAATTAGTCAACAGTCAATTAATATTTTTCCTTTTGATTTTTGAACAAGAATTTTAAATTTTTATGAAAGAAATTGACAAATTGTTTGCAGGAGAAGAAATTTAGTGTTAATTTGCATTGACATAATAAGGAGGAAAGCAAACAAAAATGAAACGAGTGATTAAATTTGGGGTAATTATCAAAAATATTTGTATTTTGGTAGATGGTAATTTTAGGTAAAGGGAAAGGAGGAGAAGAAGAAGAAGATGGTGATGGCGATGGGACTGTCGCTGGGGTTCCACAAGCACCATGGATCAAGTGATCATAGAGAGAGACTCAAGCGTTCTTCTTCACCGGCTCCATTTGTCGGCGTCGGAGGTTCGGGAAAGAAATCTAAGTTAGGCGAAGGAATCAAGGCGATTAGGAAGAAACTGATGTTCTCTTTTGTCGGCGCTGTTCTCTGGTCTTTTATTTTTCGAAAAACTTTCGCCCTTGTCTACTAAAGCAAGAGTACCAAAAATGCCCTTTAAAATAGAATCATGTGACAACCACGTGTGTTTGTCGTCCATGTTTTTAAAAGGACATCTAGTTTTGGACGAGCGACGGATAAATTAGAAATTTTAAGAATGCTTCAACCGAAAATTAAACTTTAGGGGTGAGCGAGGGATTTTGACCAAACTTCAGGGATCAATTTTGCTAATTACCCATTTGTAGAAGTTAATGAAAGAAACCTATCATCGGGTACACTTAAATTACCTTTGAAAGGATAAAATTAGTTGCAAGACCACATGCTAACATCGATTTCCCATCTAATCTCGCACCTGTCAACCCTAGATATTCTCCTGTATATGTGTTTGAGAAATTGTTTTATAAAATTACATCATACGTGATAAAATAATATACATTAAGCTAGCTAGATTAATCGCATTTATAGCAAAGACAAAAATTGTAATTATCTCCTGTTACCAAGGTAGCCGGGAAGTCGTGATAAAAAATGTGAGGCCCCAACATCTGGAAGTAGTCCTATTGATACTTCTGGCATAGCAAATATCTGAACAAGTTTATAAAATACAAACCTTTAATAGATTCTAGTAAACTTGTGCAGCTCTTTTATTTCATGTTATTTTACAATTACTATTTAGATATAGGGTTTCTACAATTAATTGATTCGTAATTTTTGTTTCAAGGTAGTTCATAAGAAGTTCAATTATATAGGGAAATTCTCGAGTGACTGCGATTGCCTAGGTATGCTAAAAGCGTCCAATAATGCTCGGGAGATTCCGGGTTCGTATCCCACAATGGGTCAGAGGTATTTTTTTCTAAACACCATAATACCACCAAATTAACTTTGTTTGAAATGATTTCCCTCTACCCATTGGATTTTTCCGTGAATGTAACCATGCACCCTTTAATTTTGGGTTCATGATAATATTTTATTAATCTTAATACTCGAAATGCCATATATCCATGTTTATGTCTAATGAAATAAAAATTTCGTGTTAAAAGGGATTAACGACGACTAGAGAGCGTCTAAGAAATGAGGAGATGAACAACTTGCCAAATTATCAAAACTAAACAAAATATAGTTTTTTATAGATAATTGGGGTGAAAAATTAAATCATTTAGGTGAAAATCTTTTGCATTCATTTAGTGATTTAGTGTAAGAAATAAATCACATAGGTGATTTATCTTTTTAAGTTCAGTTGCCTGCTATCAAAATAACTTTTTGTGGCAAATAAATTTTGTCACTAAAGTTAAGTTTTTCATCACAATCACTTAGGTGACGAAGGATTTCTTAGCAATCACATAAGTGACCAAATATTTCGTCACGACATAGTCGATCACTAAAAGTCTTCGGTGCAAAAAAATATTATTTTCTTCATAAAAGTTTTGATCACCATATAAAGGTTCTTAATTATATTATGGCAAATACCCTTTAATGACAAAATTTTGAGTTTTGTCACCAATTTCTTAGCTATCGCCACTATTGTGATGAAATGCAAATTTTATCAGTAAATGAATACATTAGGTGATGAAATACAAATTTTTGTTAGTATTTCTTCACTAATATTTTGTCATTAAATGTGCATATTTTATGACAAAAACACATTTTTGGTAGAAAAATCTCATCATTAATTGAACAATTTGTTGTTATACGTACAGTCTTTTCGGTAACAATTCGGAATCTCGCATTCATAGATATTCCAGCACCTCCTCCCATTACAATGCCATTTATCAACACAACCTAAAAAATTTATTGAGTCACAAGAAATTAAAGTTTTGAAATACGCAATATAGTTAAATAAATATAAAATATAAATGCCAAAATTTTTTATCTCACCACTGGTTTTTTATATGTTCCAAGTAAGTAGTCTAAGGTGAGTTGCTTCCTGTAAAAATTTGCACCAAATCTCCAATGTCCTATTTCATTCATGAATTTATGTTAGCTATACATAAATAAATATGTATGTATTTTGTGCCTCTACACGTGCATTAACCTTTCTTCAAGCAAATTAAGCGAAATAAACAACATTTTTAAAAGGAAATATATTGCGAATACGCAATGTTATTTAGAAAGTTTCTTTTTAGTACAAGTTACACAACTATATTTACATATAAAAGGTTAATTCACAGTTAACTAAATGTTATTCTAAAACAATAAACATTCCACTGGACTAAAGTGAAACAAATTGTAATTTTTTTGGCTTTATATGTGAATCTTGTAAGTTTATGGACCAAAGTGAGACTTGACCAATATTTTAGGGGGCAAAAAAGTGTCATTTACCCATCTTTTTTATTTGATTGGTACTATAACATTTTGTATAAAATATTATACATAGATGTTGTCCTCCAATTTACAAATTGGATAATTTAAACTTAATTCGTAAATTATCTAATTTGAGTGTTTTGTCACAAAAAATGAACTAGTATATAAGTCATAAATTTTAGTTAATACATAAGATATTAAATAAAAAAATGCAAAAACATATATTAGTAAAATACAAAAAAATTGACAAAAATACAAAAAAAAAAAAAGAAAAAGAAAAAGACATCCATTAAATTTGAATTTTGTGTAAAAAGATTGTGCAAAATACAACATCACTTTACATTGCTACGTTAGATTTCTCTTTCCTAAAAAAATTAATTTTTTTTTTAAATGTAATAACTTATAATACAAAATATAGATTTTAATAAAAATTATATATTTAAAATCTATTCATCAAGACACCTATATTTACTAACCATTAGTTTGAAGTCTCATGTATTTTCAAAACAAAACCTATGTAAATGGTTAGTTTATAAATAGGTGCAGGTCTTGTTTTGAAAATATGAGCGTACCCTAACCATTTACTATATGCATATGTTCAAACTCTATCTATCCAGCCTCAACTCACCCAACATGTTGTAATTGTATGATATTATAATTTTATTTGAAGAATCATTATTATATTTAAATCAAATCGGATGGATATATCAAACAGTTAATCTAATAATTTTTTACATAAAAATAAACATTACAATTGTCTCAATTTATCTAAAACTACCTAGACATGCATGTGCCTATGGCACTACTGACTTCAACCTATATCGGATTTTTGTTATGAAACTCATATCTAAAAGAACCAAAATTCAATATAAGCAGTTAGTCAAAAAGAACCCAACTCAACAGGAACTAATTTTGTTTTAATAAACCCAAATACACTCCATTTCAATATACATAAGTCCAAACTCAACCTGCTCAACCTTGGCTCACGCCCATCTTATTGTAGTTATAAGATACTATAAGAGTATTTCACCAAAAATTATTACATTTAGGCCAGGTTTAGTCAAAACGGGTTAAATTTATACAAACTTTAATCCAAGTTGTTTAATGTGACAGGCTTTGGTTGTGGAACTCATATGTGCCTTTAACTCGATTTATCACGCCCCGACCAAATCGACATATTATAATTCATAATATTATAACCATATTGAAAGAAAAATTTTTATTCTCAAATTGGGTCAAACATGCTAATCTTATAAAAATAAAAAAAGAAAAATTGTCCTAATTAATCTAATTCCATCAAGATAAGTATAAGTTTGTTCAGTAATAAAATTGTATGGAACACTATTGCATTTTTATTGATTGCTTTTTGGAAACAAAAGAAGAAGTCCATCTAGATAACAATTGAAAAAATTAATCGGTACATGTTATATTATAATAACTCTTGAAACTAAGAATTAAATAATCATGATTTTACAATTGCTCATATTTAATATTCCTCCATCAGACATATAAACTAGTTTAACTCGAAATTTGATAATAAATTAAATATTCCATTTTGGAAACTAAGAAATGAAATATTACTAATTTTGTAATTTCTCATATTGTTCATATTTAATATTCATCCATCATTAATTGCCAATATATTAGAATTCTTTGTAATTTATTTATAGATAGTTAAATAATATGGAAAGAAATTAGAATTTTGATGCAAATTGGAAACAAATATAATTGGATATCTTTAGAAATATTTTCAAATTTATTTGGGATATACATATATGTAGTCACAACTATGCTTTAAATTACAAACGTGTCACAATACCTATCAGCCAATAAATTAAAAGATAACTAGTTGAGGACAAATTATAAACACCACTTATTACATAAAAAAAATTTAGCAAAAAATATATATTTTATTAATAAATAATAAATTAATTATAAATGAGATAATTTATGCGATTGACGCGACAAAATAATATAAGTGTCATCGTTTTTACCTGCAGTAACCAAACTAATAAAAGCTGTAACATCACCTCCTGCACAGAAAGCTTTTCCGTTTGCCTGCATAGTTAAAGGTGATTTTAAGCAATAAAATAAGTTGGAAAATCAGTACAAAAAAAAATTTGTAAAATGAAAAGATATGAACCTACTTTTCTAAACTTATTTGTTAAAATAAATTAAAGAAAAAATGCTGAATAAAAAAAAGAATAAATAAATTGATATAACCATTTTCCCACCTTTAAAATAACAAGATTTACTGATGGATCGTTCTCATACAGCTCTGACTTTTTTAGCATTTGGCAAACCTGGCAGCAAAATTATTAGATTTCGTGAATAGAATAAATTTTTCTCAGTTTTGGAACAAGTGAGGTTGTAACCCATCTCACATTATCCATCTATTCTTATATATATTGTCTTGGTAGATTTTATATCTTATTTGCGAATGTGAGATTTATAGTCCTAGCAATTATATATAAAAGGGTGTGCATTGTATTTCTTTCATGATTGTACATTGCTACGACGATATAACTTGATATTTTACTTGTATGGTATAAATTTTTGAATGTTAAGTCAATTGTTGGAAATTTAAAATAAATAAATATTTCATTGTTAATTTTTTTTTATTTAAAATTAATCATAAATATCTAATTAAAAGTGAAGGGGATAGAGAGGGTTAGAAAACAAATGAAAGAGAAACACTTGGAAAAAAATAGAAGCTGCGTGGAAAATATAATATAAGCAGAGGATATGAACTCACAACCTCTCCTCGATCTAACGATAAATGAATTTATTAATCAAATTAATCAATAAGACAATCATTTATTTTTTGGCATTTTTGTGAACAATTAAGACAATGTAGGCATTTCACATAATTCTAAGTCCAAGATATACATATATATATGTATATATATGCATATATGGTTCATATTTGGTACGAATCATTCCTATATTGGCACAACCTTTAGTAAAAAAAAGGGGCAATTAAAAAAAAGGGCTTATTAGAGAAAGATTTTCACACTAAGGCCAAGGAATAATTTTTTTTTAAATAAAGGGCCTATTTTTTATTTTATTGATAATATGACATGTGTCTTTTTTTTTCATTATAAAATGACATCCCAACCCTTAAAATAAACTAAAAAAATATCAATATGCATTAAAATATGGACTGCAATATGAACTTTGCACTCTATATTTCACTGCAATATGAACTTTGCAGTCCATATTTCACTGCAATGTGAACTTTGCAGTCGATATTTTTAGTGCAAAGTTCATATTGCAGTCCATATTTTACTGCAATATGAACTTTGCAGTCCATATTTTTAGTGCAAAGTTCATATTGCAGTACATATTTCACTGCAATATGAACTTTGCAGTTCATATTTTATTGCAATATGAACTTTGCAGTCCATATTTTTTGTGAAAATTTCATTAAAAGGGGTAATTTAGGTAATACATAACATGTTTTTATTAATTAAATGATATTTAAATTTATTCAAATACATTCATTTAAAATATAAAACAAAATAGGCATCTTACACTAATTACCAATTAAAAATAGGCCCTTCGTTCAAATTACCAATTAAAAATAGGCCCTTCATTCAAAAAAATATTATTCATTGGATTTTTGGTAAAAATCAATGTATAATAAGCCCTTCTACCCAATTTCTAGTAAAAAAAAATCTTTGCAAAATCTTGGGGAGATGGTTTTAGAAATAAAATCATTTTAAAAGTGCAGTCCACTTACGAACGAACTTGACCAAATCTTGGCCATGTACATATACACTTTTGATAAATATAACATATTGTTAAGGATAGTATAATTCTCATATGATTGGGATCTTTAGCGATAGATTTATGACTCTAAAATATTAGGAAATTTTTTTTAGTTACTAAAACTGTCGGTAAAAGTCCAGTTCGTGCAGACCAGTCTTAAAGAATTTTTTTTTTTTTGTATATAAAGAATATATATAAGTACTTGAACAAATAGATTTACCATACCATCTCATGGTTGAGGCTGTTGAGTTTCTTGGGTCGATTTAATATTATTTTCCGCACACCCAAACCTTCATCAAAAAGTACCTGTTGATGCAATTAATTAATTAATAATTAGTATCATACTAAATGTCTTGGTGATAGGTTTTAAAATTAGATTTAACTTCTTTTCTTTATATTAATTCTTATTTTCTCTATGCAATATATCACTCAACTTAACAAATATCAATGAGAGATCCAGGATGATAAGCTCTTAATTACGTATTAAAATAGAAAAAAAAAATGCATAATCAGGACACACATAACTGGGTTGGAAAATTTTCCTTTTTTTTTTTTTTTTTGAGGAAAGCAACTCTCTCTCTCTCTCGTCTATACCCATCTCTCTAATGAAGCACCTCTGTATTTTCTAAAGTTGCTGCCACGACCACCGTGAGCGGCGACGAACATGACATTTCAATAGTTACCGGAGGTTACAAAACACTGGCTGTTACCGGAAGTAACAACTACCGGTGGTTACAAAACGTAGAATAAATTTGTGTATTGTATCGCTTTAACTGAAGTGCAGTACTCACCAAAAAAATAAACCAAAATTTTAATTAATTCAAAACCATTTTTCCAACGGAGAAATTTAAAGAAAGTAAATAAATGAATAGGGAGTACCTGGTTTGGTTCTTTTTCGATTGAAATGGCCATAGAGAAGTGTTTTGCAGTAACTGAGAAAATTATGTCTTTGGAAATAATGCAAAAAAGTGAAAGGTTTCTTCCTTATTTATATACACCCACATGCCCTCAAGTGCGCGCAACAACCACAAGGTTGTTTTTTCGTCATTTTTATATATGCTTAGGGAAAAGTTGGCACAATATTTAAGCTAAGATGATGCTTTTGTTATTTACCATGCATATTAAATCAAGAGGTAAGCCACTTGTTGAATATTGAAATTTTAATTGACTATTTAATCTTATTTCCACCTAATATATATTATTTATTGTAGTAATACGGAGGAAATGGTTTTATTAACTGGCATATTATTGCATTAGTAGTATATTTACTTTGTTGTCATTTATCATTCTTTAGTATTCTCAATATGATTCTTTGCATTCTAAAAATATATGTTTTAATTCGATCCTTCACCATACATCTCTCACTAATTTTATCTTCCCAGAGCAAGTAGCAACATAAATATATATAAATATATATCGGAAATTTTCTCGTGTGGAGCGGGCCTTTTATGACTTTTTTGGTCGAAAAAAAACCTCCCAATGTTTTTACGACAAAAAAAGTCATAAAAATGTTCATTCTGTATGGACAGTTCGTCCCAAAAACAGACTCATATATATAAATATATATGTGTGTTTGTTTTTTAAGACGAAAAAAGTCGTAAAAAGTTCCAGTCTATACGGACCGGTCTGCACTTGAAAATTTTCGTGTATATATATATGTGTTTATGTAATATATCCTTCATTCACTAATATTTTGTGGCAAAGTAATGCAGAAGAAGTTGATTAATGCAAAGATCAAGAACCCCTTTCCTTTATATCTTCACTAAATTATGATAACAAACGAATTGTATATATGTATATATTTAGCATTCTCCTTTTTCTTTTAATACAAAAGACTGGGTGTGGTAAAAAAAATAAAAATTTGGGATAGTTCTATTTATGCCGGGCTAGTTTCGTCCTAAATTAAATGATTGAAAATATAATAAAAAAAAATGACTTCGGAGCTTCATAAATTAAATAAAAAATATCATAATAGACCAAAATGTTAGTTTGTTTTACCCTTCTCCCACTTGTAGTTATAAAAGTAATATATATATATATATATATATGTATTATTCAATATTCAATCCCTCGGGCCTCGTCAATTAAATAATGGCCACTTTTGTATAAAGCATATTCGATTATTAAAATATGATGGCTTATATATACGATGCATATGCAATTTGTGTATAATAATAATTTATACATATAAAGCATATGCGATTTGTGTATAGAAGTAAATCGTATTTAATTTTTTTTCTTTTAATAATAGATGATTCGGTGATAATGTGTGTCTTAAATGATAACATTATTTTTAAATGAATATTATTTGTTTATTTTAAACACGCGTTAACATTATTCTTAACTAATAAAAAATAAAAAAAATTAAAGAAACTGAATAGACTCAGAAGCATGACGGATGGGAATATAAAAATATAAAATCCAACACAATTTTGTTTTTCGTTTTTTATTACTTTTTTTAACGCATTGCTGAAGATGGTCAATTTGCAGTTATCGTCAAACAACATAATAAGTAAGTTCAACAACCAACAAGTGCATCATTAATTACTTTTAATTTTTCCATTCCAATATTTGTTAAAAGCTGAAGTTTAATTTTCTTTCTTTATAGAAATTAAATCACAGAAAAAGACCTTTTATTTTGAGAGCTTGTTACATTAATTAAGGACGACACGCATGCCAATGATATCTTTCTTAATAAGAAGGATATGGATTTTATCCATAGTGATATTGAAAACTTTGATGCTGTGGGTGCCCAATTTACGACTCTCACAAAAATTTAATTTTTTAAAAACGGCATTTTGCATTTTTGAGCTTGAAAACCCAAAATATATAGGAATTTTTTTTTTAAAGAGAAATCCCGAAAGGCTTTGCATGCCACGTGTCTTGATCCGTTGATCAAGGAAGTTTGTCATCACTCATCAGAGTTCTGCTGCACACGACAAGTTTGAGAACTTATTTCATAGCTTGTGGGGCAGCCACGTGTTAGGTGACAAGTTTAAGAGAACTTGTTGCCTAGGGGTACTTCTCACATAAGGAAGGCTTTTTTCGAGTATAAATAGGAAGGACAAAGGCAAAATCTAATTTGTTATCTCTTATATTCTCTTGCCTTAGCATTTCGGAAGAGGTATATTTCTTAAATCTCTATTTTACATATCGAAATTGTGGATTTGGTGCGTAACACCTTCTCAATCAATAACTTTGTTCCTGAGCCGTATAATCTAGCTTTTACAGATAAAACGTATAATGATTCGGTTTCGAGCTTAGCAAGATATTGTCCACTTCATCGTAGAGCCGCACGGTTTTGTTTTGGCAGTAGTCACCAAGATACTCTCAAAAAGCATCTTTCTAGTTAAGAACCAAATGGGTACTTATAAACCAATGATCTATCTATTATAATACCGATGTGAGATATTTTGAATCATTACTGTGAGAATTCACAAATGCGACCCCCCGAGTCACAACCTCTAGTTTGGGAGTCTGAAACATCTAAAATGATTACGTTGTTTT
Organism: Lonicera japonica; assembly: GCA_021464415.1. Lineage (NCBI taxonomy): Eukaryota > Viridiplantae > Streptophyta > Magnoliopsida > Dipsacales > Caprifoliaceae > Lonicera > Lonicera japonica. Next base: position 53,284,046 of record CM038467.1, read on the forward strand.
ATTTCCTTCTATATGTTGATAATTCATATCAGGAGTCCCTCTATCTTATTCTAGATGCATAAGGATTCATTCAGAGTCAAATACGTTTTTCATGAAAACGGACAAATGAGTTATGTAAGGGGAAAGTCTGCATATAAACCTTTTCTTACACGTTTGTCTACGAAATTAGGGTTCAGGAACTCAGTTATAGATGGAAAAAGGTGTTAAGCACACCTGTTCCGTCCTTTTGGTTTCTAGTGGTCTTATTTGTTATTTTTTATGTTAGAGAACTTAGATGCTTTTATTGATATTCTACTACTTTTTGAAAATATCTTATAAAAAATCTTATATTTGGGGAAAAACAGGAAAAGGGATGAAAACCTTGTATTCCAAGATCCGATATTTGGTTTTGTCAAAATATGATTACTAATGAAAAAAATTTACCTTGTTTGTTTGAAATCATGATATTGATTCGATATTGTTTCCTCGAATAACAGCATCAATTATCTTGTTTGATTAATTTAGAAAAGACTAGATCTTATCGAAATTGATTTGATATGGAATTAAACTCTTGAGGATAGTGTATCAAATACATTACATTCAAATACTTGGTTTTATCCGGACGATAATGGACTTACTTCTTCTGGTTTTACAAATGATTTTTATTAATGTTTTGATAAACAGTTTGTTTGAAAATGATAGAATATCGGTAACGTGACAATAAGTTATCCAACAAGAAAGTAGATAGAGCAACATATATATATAAAAAGTCTACGTGTATGCATAATTCAAATTGTGCAATTAAGATAAAACAAGTACATAGATATATAACTTAATTTAAAAAAGAAGTTTAGGTGATTATCTCCCCGTCGATATAATATAAATAAGAGAGAAATAAAGTATTGCAAAGAAACCTCTGGTGTGTACTTGTTTTTCCTCTTTAAAATATTTTCAGTGGTCTGACTCTAGAAAGTAGCACTCCGGGTGCCAAGATTAGATCCAAGACTCTTACAGAAATAAATATTATCAAACATGCTTCTAAATAAAGCTTAAAGTTTGCAAAATATAAGAAAGAGAGAGAGAGTAAGGAATTTTGTTGTAAAAATCATGTCTCTGAACCAATGGGGTGTTGGCCTATTTACAATGCTTAGGAGGATTTATCGTGAGACAAAACCCAACAGTGTGCCGTTTATCGTGCGACATGTAATACCCTTTGGTCACTTTCCATTTGTACTCTCATCTTTCTCATTCTATTGTTAAGCACCATCTTGACTAGTCAGTCATAATATGATCCGGTTACCTTTTTAGTGGTTTTACACCTTGAGTATGTCATAGTAGTATATTTAAGTTTGCTTAAGCAGTCGTTTCATCATTTGGGTGGTCCAAATTTAAAACGAGATCCAAATCGCACTTTTTAGTTTTACTCGAATCGTAAATTTTAGCTAATTTTGAGAAGTCGTAACTTATTTGTTCCTTATATAAATGAGTCCCTATCATTAGCTATAGTTCCCTCTTGATCCCTTTTATAAGTTCCACGTTGAACTCGCACTAAGATAGCATCATCTTCGGGGCTGAAATTGAGGAAAACGTTATGGAAACTGTCATATCACATTCATGATCGATCATGCTTTTTCATGATCGATCATGCTTTTTCACGATCAATCATGAATATGACCAGAGCACAAATTCTCAAACCATGATTGATCATGGTAAGCTACCCTTGAAGATCGATTTTGACAATTTTTGACTAGATATTCCTCCATTTTAAACCTCATTCTCCCTCATTTCCGAGCACACAACTCCAAGGGGAGGAAGAGGGACTTGAGAGCTGAGTAAAGGTGAGATTTTTGAGCTTGTGAGGTACCTAATCCTTTGAATCAAGCTTTAATCTAAGGATTTCCATCTCCACTTTCTTCTTTAATTAATCTCACACACCACCATTAAAGCAAGGAGGAAGGCTAGATCTTATCTCGGAATAGAAGCTCCATAGAGGTGGGAATCTTGTATAAAAACTTAATTTATAACTTATAATTTCTTGATTTCCCATTTTACATCTTGTTTGTACAAAAACCCTAGGTTATGTACATATACTTTGGGTATATGTTGAGATTAAGATGAAATGTTAGACTTAATAAATCTAATAGCCTATTTATTGTTCAAATAACATGATTCAATGAGAAGTTTCGATAAATTACTTTTCTTACACTAAAATCCACTTAGACCATATTTTAAAGGTAATGAACCTTGTTATAAAACTTGTAATCTCTCTGTAGGTCCAAGTGGTGGGATTTTCTTTATAAGATAATTATTAAACAATTTGTTATGCTTGTCGAGTTCATCTACACGGGAAACCTCTTGCTAATTATGTTGTTGACGTTTTATACAATTATGGAGAAATATGTATATGTGATGCAATTATTTATGGAAGAGAGCCAGTTGAGATTCTTTAATCAGAGCTAGTCCATGAATGGTCCCAGGTGTGATCTCCTTAGACGGGGTCATATGTTGGGACAGAGTGCCCCTACGTGAAAGATTCGAAACCGTTCACGGAAACAAATGAGAGTCCCTGTTGCCGCGTGGGTGAAAGAAAAGGGAAATGACCAGAGGAGTATATGGGATAAGAGTAAGAAATCCCGTTCAGGTTCAGAATCGTTTAGAGGAAACAATGTGAGTAATGTTGGTTGCATTAGACCACGCACAAGGTGTTTTATTTGTAAAAGTCAAGACCATTATCGCAAGGATTGCCCAAACCGTGATTGATAAGAAAAGATGAGCCAGAATAACAAATGTGGGGGAGGTGAAAGCAACGGAAGAGGCCAACTAAGTAGGTTTGGAGGCCATTTGTCCTAGTCATCAGACCAGGACCAGTCTCCAAGTAAGAGCCAGTATCAAGGGAATCTTTAATCCTAGTAGCATAAATCTACCTAACTACTAAATCAGCCACATGGCCAAGGTAGCCAATTTTTCAATTTAACTCCGATAGCGGACCATGAGGATCATACAGTGATGGAAGGTAGTCTTGTTCTTTTTAATATTGGTGTTAGAGCTTTGTTTGATACGAGTGTACCACACTCCTCTATATCGGTTGCATGTGCTAAAAGTCTGGGTTTAAAACCGAAAAAATTAAAATTTCCCATTAGTATTCGGATACCTACGGGTAATAGTATTCATTTGAATCGTTATTGCACCATCATCATCTCTTCATTCTGACTATCACATGGAAAATAATCAAGCCATGATTGATTTCCACATTAAAAAGATCACCATCTCCCATCTATAAAGAAAGAAGGTTATTTTCTTCGGGGAAAAGTATAATTTGTACCTTGTGACTTATACCATGTAAAAGAGCTGCCTGTTTTTGAAAAATAGGCGCTTGTTGACAAACAGGAGCCTGTTGCAAAGTTGGTTTGAAAGTTTAAAAGGGCTTTTTAGAGCTTTCTTGGAGCATTTTTTAGAAAACAAAAACTGAGCTTTGAGAGCTCGTTTTTCCTCTACATTTCTCTCTTTAGAATTTATCAAAAATCACATTCTGGATTCCGATTCGACCTTAAGAAAAGCTATTATATACTTTGAAGGGATCGAGGTGAGCTAGGAATTTTAAGATTTAATCGAATGAATTTTTGAATATCATCTTTCTCTATCTTCTTTCGGCTTATAAGTTCGAGGTAGGGGTTCTCTTGCTTTCAAAACTTCATAAAATATTTTTCTACCTTAATAATTGTTGTATTTGACTTATGTTTGTTTGAAAACTCAAGAGTAATGAAATATATGGTGTTTGATGATTTCTATAGTTATATTTGCATGATTTAAGGCAAACTATGCCATACACACTTGTTGTAAATTGCTATCGGAATCATATATGGTATCTCTTGGTGGTGTGGGTATTGTTGGTTGGAAAAATTGAATTAGTAATGGTTCATACGCACCAAGGGATACGAAATAGGATTGATTTTAGTAAATATGACATAGATTGCTCGGTATATGCACGAAATTATATGTTTGCATGCCATACACATTATCACTGTGTCAACCAAACGCTTGGAGGATTATCAGCATATCTGGATTAGTCCTATGGCCTGACGTATGGGGCATATATCTTATCTTGATGATGATGGTGATGAAAGCTCATTATGATCATGATATTATTTTAAATGTGATATGATCCTGATATGGTTCTACTGTGGCCCTTCGATTGTGAATGGATGATGTATTAGTTGGTGCCTACCGGTATGGAAATTAAGTGGGGCCTGGTGCCCTTTGGATGAAAATCTCTAAAACTCCGGAGGGCAGCAACGCGTCGGCTGTCTAGAGCCAGCGGTGTGTAGTTCGAAAATCTAGACAATGGTAAGGCGCTGATGATTCTATTGCGATGATAGTATTGGCGGACTTATGGTCCAAATTGATTATGGTCTATGGATCTTCTCTGGGCCAATGAGCTAACTTATGATCATTATCGGATTATTCTCTCGGGCGGACATGCCCATGTTCTATTCTGGCGGTACGGATATATTCTAGCAAAGTGGTTCTATGGTTGACACAAGGGAGGTAACCTGCATTGGCATGTGCATGCATTTCTTATTGAATAAATGGTTCTAAACTTATTTATGTTTTATATATGATGCTTTCGTCATTACTCACCCCTACTGAGCGTGTAGCTCACCCCGTTTTTTAAAACTATTACAGGTACTCATGAGTCCTAGGGGGACAAAGAGACGACATATTCGGAGACGAAGTAGAAGCCTCTGATAGTATGGTTTATTTTTGTAATAACTATGTTGGTCCGGGAAGCCACAACTAACCCGGGAACTTATATATGTTTATTTTGAATGTTCATATGGTAAATTTTTGTATATCTATAATGCATGCTCACAATTATAGTATCAATGCATAGTCCATGCTTATCTTTGTATGATATATGTATCCTTGTTAGTTTATACTCTTCATATTTACCTATCTGAGTCTTACTAAGATGGGTTAGTGACACTCCAGGTCTTAATTAAGGGTGTTATCCTATAAATTAAGGCAGGGGTGTTACAATTAAACTTTTACCCCCCCTAAAATTTACATGTATCGTCACTTTGGTCCTCAATATTTCATTTGTTACATTTTTGCCCTCAACATTTGACCCAAGTTGCACTTTGATCCAAAATTGAATGTTGTGAGAATCCGCAAATGCGACCCCCAGGTCTCAACTTATAGTTTGGGAGTCTAAAATATCGAAAAGGATTTCATTAATCCATTTGCTTCTATGTGTTAATAATTTGTACATTCCTTTTTTCTATTTCTAAATGCAAAGGAGTTCGTTCAGAATCGCCAATACGTTTTACAAGAAAATGGATAAAAAGTTTGTGTAAGAGGAAAGGTCATAGGCAAGCCTTTTCCTTACACGATTGTCTACGAAACTGAGGTTCTATAGGATTCGGAAAGTATATTAGAGTTTAAGAAAGTGTTAAGCACCCATTCCGTCTTTTCAGTCTAAAGTGATTTTATATGTTTATTCTATGTTGAAAAACTTGGATGCTTTTACTAATAGTTTACCACTTTTCAAAAATAATTTGTAAAGAACTTGATTTTGGAAAAATGAGAAAAGGGATAAAAACCTTGTATTCCGTGATCCAATATTTTGGTTTTGTTGAAATCAAACTATTAATGGCAAAGTTTATTAGTTTTGAAATTAAAAAGATATTCCAGCATTGTTTCCTCAAATCACAATGTTGGCTTATCTTTGTTCTGGTTATTTTTAGAAAAGATCGAATCTTATCGGGATTAATTTGATATAAAATTGGACTTTTAAAGAGAGTGTATCAGATATGTCACAATTTTAAGTCCAAAGTAAGTTTTATCGATCCGGGTTTTGAAAATTTGATTTTATCCGGATGATAATGTACTTACTTTTTTTGATTGTACAAACGATTTTATCAAAGTGTTGTTTTAAAAAGGGTAGATTATTTGTAACTTGACAATAAGTTTACTCAATTAGAAAGCAGACAGAACAATAAATATGAGAAATAAAAATGACTACACATATATATAATTTTAAAGACTAGAAGAGACTTTTGTTACCTTTCCGACAATATATATAAGAAAGAAATAGAGAAAATATAATACAACAGAAGATAATCCAGAGGATATTATCTTTTCTACTCTAGATATTTTCAAGAATTCGATTCTAGAAGATAACATGTCAAGTGTCAAGAATGGATTCGATAATTCCTCAGAAATCTGATGATTATAGATTTACACTTGTTAATGCTTCATAAAATCAAAGAATAATTGAGATTTTATCCCTCAAATTGCTGTCATTAAACCCTTGGGGTTATTTTATCCCTTATAGAGCTCGGGAGTGATTTTCGCGCAACATTCTCCAAGAATAGGGAAATGTCGTGCTACAATTAGCCAGATGTCACACGATAAATGGCTGAAATAATGTCTCTGACATACTAATTTGTTAGGAAGTGGTTGGTCTGTGTTTGGGGAACTTGTTTCCCAATACATGAGGGTTTGTCATGCGAGAACCCTATTAGAAATAGGTTTGTTTGGACAACAAACTTCCTGAAGTAATTTCTAATGTGTAGGTGAGTCCCAGACTCACAAAAGGTGTTTTTTTCGATAGTTTAGGGTTCTTGCGGGGGTCACGGATTGAGGTATCTACAAATGCATCATCAATTATTTGGATGAAATTGCAACTCGCCTCTAATCTTGAGGACCAATATAAATAACCAAAATGAGAATCCCTGTAAACTTCAGGAGGGGTAAAAAGTTCAATTACCCTTCTAGTACTATATTAGTGTTTATCTTTTTGGATCGTCGTGTCTGATGTGTTAACTGTAGAGATTTTGTAGGTGCATGCATTTGTAGTGTAAGAGCCGTAGCGTACTTGTATTTATTTATTTTTATTTAAAAGGAAGGTCTAAGTCTCAGTTTTCTTATTACAATAACAAAAAATCCAACCTCTCCTTTTTCTTGGTGTGATTCAAACCCGGGACCTCCCGGGTTCAGGTGAGTGCCGTTCTCAATTAGGCAACCCAATGATACATGTATCTATTTAATACAAGTGCATGAATGAATTTATCTCAACCAATTGAATTGAATATAAATAAGTTTGAGAATATACATTCCAAACATAATGGTAATTAATGTGATAGTTATCCTACCCAAGATCCTTTTGTTTATTTATCTATTTGCAATATATAACCCCCTTTAAAATAGTTCAAAAAATGGGGAAGAATTGGAATTTACTTTTTAGTAATTATTTTGTATGTGAATTTAATAAATCTTTATAAACAATGAAAATGTTATTTCATGCTAAAGTAGAATACTTATAAAAAAATAAAATAAATAAATAGAAAGTATTTTCTACTACAATGAATCCCAACTAAACAAACAAAATCTTTAAATTAGGACACACTAATATATTTACGATAAAATTTTCAAAAATAACTGATTTTCTGCCTAAATATTAATTTCATGAATTACAGTGCATGTGCTTGTAGTACTACATACATCCACAAATTCAAAGAGGCATTAATGGAACAACTACGTTAGTACAAGGAGTATTAAAATATTGCACATGCACCACCAACAAGTTTTATTTTTTTCCCATGGTTGACTTTGATGGTGAACTCTATTTGCTCTTATTCAAAGAACAATAAAGTAATAAGTTTGACTAGTACCAATGTGATGATGGCACTGCTTGTACTAATTTAAATGATTAAATTATTATTTTAAAAATATTGTGTTAGAAAGTGCGTAAGTGATTGTGTAAAGCACAAATGGTTGTTTTTTTTAGTAATGCACAATGTGCTTTACTAACTAGTAACAAACAATATTTTAACATCCCATCAAATTCAATTGTATTGGTTCAATTTTTTTTTTTTAAAGATTATTCAATTTTCTCAAAACAAATATAGTTAATAATATAAACACCATACAACATAAAGTATTAAATCAAAAGGTACGATTAGAGTTTATTTAGTAGGCTCATTTATATATAGCAATATTAAAGTGCAACAGGGTAATATTATATATTTAGTGTATAAGGATAATCAATTATGTGGTGACATGTGTGATTTTAAAGTGGGTTGGCCGAATTGGAGTAAACGTCCATGGGCAATTCAAGTTGAAATTAGAAGAATCTTTGAGAAAGTTTAAGTATGATGGACTTTAGAGGGTAGTTAGCACTTTTCACTTTTCACCTTTAAACTTTGTTAGAAAATGTATATCTATAATAATATTGTATTCTAGATTAATCTTGGATTAAGCTAGATTAATCCAAATGTTAGAAATAATTCCATGATTGATCTAACAAAAAGCTAGATTGATCTCACATACTTTTTATCAACTCTAGATTGATCTTGGAATGAGCTAGATTGATCTAGCTCTTTGACTTTCTATTGACTTTTTGCTTTAGAGTCCAAAATTGCTTGGTTGTTTTTTCTTCCTTTCTCCAATTCATTTCATGAGATCTAAAGACACCAAAATAAATACAAAATGTGCCTTTTCAAGCAATGTTAAATACAAAAGTGCTACGAAACTAATCGCGATAAAAATTGGCAAACCGAGTAGTTCTAAGAGAAATAAATGCACCTTCAAAAATGAGCATATGAATGACAATATTATGCGTTTATAAGTCTAGAAGATTTACAAGCTCATAAGGTGTATTGCTTCAAAAAAAATCACAAAGTTTCAATGTGGGATATAAGAATTTTGATTTCTTAAACTCTCCTTTTCCCATTTCAAGTAACTCACTTTGGATGACAATTTATCATTCACCCGCTATTCATTTTGAGCAAGTAAATATATAACTTAAATGTACTCATGGAGGAGAACACGAATCCATAATTATTTTCTAAAATCGATCGCACGATTTTAAATAAACTTGCTCTTAAAATGGCCAAAAAATTAACTACATTTTCAACAAACTTTACTAAATATGTCCTTTAAATTTTTTTGGGCAGAGGCAACTTCAAAATTTTCTTTGCGACCCACACTCATTGATCAAAATTTGCTTTGCCTCCCACACTCATCGAAAAGTGAATGTCTCGTTAAAAGTATGTATAGAAAGGACAAGTGCAAGGCACGCTCAAATTCCTATCTATCAATCTATCTATCTATGTCACACACAATTTGCTCAAAATTGGTTTTATTGACTCAATCCAATTGGTTTATTAGTTGAGAAGATTAAAGGACTATGAAGAGAAATTGAGGGGTTTGTTTAGTGTAGAGAATGAATTGATGGAAAATTTTCTAATGTTTGGTTAAGGAATTAAAAGGATCGCGAATTTAAGGCTTATAATAAAAGGATGAGGGGTGTGGTGGATTTGGAGAGGAAAGTGGCGGGTGAGAAGGGAAAGGGAGTGGATCAGCTTGGTTTGGGGAACAATTTATGAAAAGTGACTTGGTTTAATTGTGTATTTGATATGTAATGTCAAAAATATCCCTGCACATGCCTTGCATGTGTTCATTTTATCAAGACTTTTAACGGGACATCCATTTTTTGACAAGTGTGGGTCGTGGAGCAAACATTGAATTTGCCTTTGCTGAATTTTTTTTTTTGAAAGACAACCGTGTGACAATTGGTAAACTTTAGTGGTGAAAATTGCTAATTACCTGACTTTACAACTATCCATACTTTCAAAGAAAACAATATGGGAGCATATTTGTTATAATCAGGCTATGTACATAGTAAAGAGAGTAAGAGAACTATGCACTACTAGAAAGATATCCTTACAATGTTGAAAGGTATTTTGTAGAATGGACAATAAGGGCCCAATATTAGATGAAGACTTTGATCATTTGATTGATAAAATTTAGGGAGTATTTAATTTTTTTTAATTTTTTTTCACCAAAGAGTAAATTCATTGATGAAATATAATTACATTTGCAAATTCTTTGTCGCTAAAGGTGAAAATTAATTCTATGATGAAAATAAGTTTTCATCACTAATATTTATTACATATGATTCCCAAATTACTTCATATACATTGTACATGAATTGAGTTTGCCACCATGATAAGTTTGAAATAAACCCGCAATGGGTGTACTTCTTTTTATCACCCTTTACTAATGGACTACTTACAGCCTTGATAACATAGTGTAGGATAATTGGGATCTTATAGGAAGTTTTAATGACTCCCACTCTTCATCCTCAAAATTTGAGAAAAATTTGTGCACCATTTCTTCGTTCACTAGCTCTAGTTTCGAAGGCACCCACTATTAGAAAAAAGAAGAAAAATAATTATCCCACTTGTAGTAAGTATGAATCTGTAAATGATGAAAACACATTTTTCTCAAAAGTAATTAAAAATTTTGCAAACTAGAATCTTAAACTCCATAAGAAATATTAATGAAACATACATGTGGATTCTTATCTTTATCAATTAACATGGCTCTGGAACCCTGCATGCAAAATTTTTAATATATTGATTAGAAAATAAGAAAACTTTGTTCAATTGATAAAAAATAATAATTCAATTTTGGATCTAACTCCTCTAAGGTTATGAAAATCACTTTAGTTGTAAAGTTATGCAATCTGGGTCGCTAATAGTAAATTGAACATTTCATTTCGAGTCCTCGCTAGAAAAAGTGTATAGCTTTAGCAAGGACTTTACTGAATTTAAGCTAATCCGAGTTGTTCAATTTAGCATTAAGGGTCCAGATTGCATAAATTTACCTATAAAAGTGACTTTTGTCACTTTAGAGGTTGTGACTCTGACACTTATAAACCAAACGAGCGATGAAAAGAACGTTCAAACAAACCTCGAAGAAATCATCACTAATTGTTCGCCTTATAATGTGAGAGATGATGTTAAATTCACGAATGAGACATTGATCAAGTTTTTGATCCCTTCCATCCCTAATCTACTCACCAAATAAAATATAAAATCAATGAGTTAATTTCGACAAACTAAACTGAATCTAAGTTTGACAAAATTAGCATTCCAAACTTAGTCATTAAATTGATGTTGACCAACCGAACGTAAAAACACTTTTAGGCTTGTCGGAGAAGCTATCTTCATTGAGTTTATCGCGTCAAGGATCCAGTGGTCTTCTCTATCTGCAATAACTCCCTCCTAAGATAGCGCAAAATGAGAAAAGTATATTGGGATTTGCGTTCCAAGTGAATATTGTATTTGAATTTAAGAAACCTTTTGTTTTGAAATCCAGAATTATAACTAGCAAAAATCTTATTTGATGTTAAATTATAGTATCTTAACAATCATATAATTATTTTTATTTTTCTATAATCAAAGACTAAGCCTCTGTTTGATAACAAGATAGATAATGATAGGAAAAATCATTAATTTAGGTAAGAAGTTAGAAAATAAGTTGAGGGATGTAGTGAGATGTTGTCTTACTATTTTGCTTTTTTCCATCGAAAAAAATTTCCCGAAAAAGAAAGCTTTTCCACAAGAAATAAAGAAGGATGGATAACATCTATTCATAAAAAATAGAGAGCATCTCTCCAAGTCACATAACTTATTTTCTAACTTTTCACACAAAATCAATTTGTTCCCCTTATTTTGAGACGCATTCAAAATTTATATTAGCCTTGTCAATTTTTCTTCGTAACAATAGAAAATTTGAAAAATAATCATACATCATACATCATTCATATTCAATGAATTTTATTATATTACTACATACACAATATAAGATTGAAAATATAATTATTTAATAGATGTCACAAGTTTTTGTCTAGAAAATAATTTTTTTTTTGCATAAACAAAAACATACCAGTGATGATAATATTTCTTCAACAGTTTTTCTGGAAAAGCATTTGTTGATAATCTCCAATCTATAATCAATACACCTCCAAGTTAGTAAAATACATATATATGCGTATCATCAATTTAACACGGTCAATTGACTTTTTTCATCGTTAAAGTTTATCAATTTTGTCACTTTGGACCTGATATTTAGTTGCCCCAATGTCCTCAAAGTTTGAACTATGTCTCAGTTTCATTCAAAAAGAGGTCAAGGCATCCAATTTTGGATGAAAGTAGAGATCGACTCAAATTTTGAGGTCTAAAGTGACAAATGAAATATTGGGGACCAATTTAAGAAAATAAGTAAATTTTAAGGGTGTAAAAGATCAATTACTGATTTACAATGAAGAAGGAAACAATACCAACCGTATATTCCTATATGTATATCATCATTTTAACATGGGTAATTGACTCTCTTTTTTACCATTATAGTTTATCAGTTTTCTCACTTTGGACCTAATATTTTAGTTGTCTCAATGATCTCAAAGTTTGAACTACGTTTCATTTTCATCCAAAACATGGTCCAGGCATTCAAATTTGGATGAAAGTAGAACTCGACTCAAACTTTTAGGTCAAAAGTTAGACAAATGAAATTTTACGGACCAAAGTAAGAACATAAGTAAACGTTAAGGACATAAAAGATCAATTACTTATTTAACATGAAGGAAACAATGGAAACTTTTTACCTTGAGGTGATGCTATCTTGTGTCAAGTCTATTTCGTGGGAAAATTTATTGACAATCTCGTATATGATAGATATGTTAAAGACATTAGATGAAGCCGTAATATCAAGTGCATTTTCGAGCAAAGCAATATCCTAGAAAAGTTGAAAACAAGTTTTAATAATATGTATTGTATGTATACATATGATAATTAGCACTAACTAATTAAGCATGCATCTTCAATTTCATTTCAAGATTGAGGAAAACCACTAAATCTTCGGTATTATGTAATTGTACATTCAATGATACTATAAGTTTGTAAAGGGTAATTAGCAAAAATGACCAATGAAGTTTGACACAATTCCCTCGCTCGTCCTTAAAGTTTAATTTTTTGTTGAAACATCCTTAAAGTTTATAATTTGTCATTCGCTTGTCCAAAACTAGATGCCTTGTTAAAAACTTGGATGGAAAACGCACATGGCTGTCACATGACTCTATTTTAAGGAGTATTTTCAGTACTCTTGCTTTAGTGGGACAAAGAGGAGAGAATAAAAGAGAGAAACTGAGAGCTTGGAGAAGAGCTCGTGAGGAATAAAAGAGAGAACAATAGAGGTTGTACTCTGTTTCGACTTGTTCCTCATTGACCGCTTCAACACTAGATTGATGTTTTCCATAAATCAACGAAGAGTTAACCTTACTCCATTTCTGCGAGAACTATGATCTCTTCCCCTCGACAAGATATATAGTGATTTGGTTCGCCGATGTCCAGATCTTCTGTATGAGAATTGATTGAAACATTTTGTATTCGACTGATGGATGGATTCTCACATTGTCGATGTTGATTTCTCTATCTTAGTCGAAAAACACAACTAGAAAAACCACTACACCACCTTCCACTATCTCCCCAACAATTAGTCAACAGTCAATTAATATTTTTCCTTTTGATTTTTGAACAAGAATTTTAAATTTTTATGAAAGAAATTTACAAATTGTTTGCAGGAGAAGAAATTTAGTGTTAATTTGCATTGACATAATAAGGAGGAAAGCAAACAAAAATGAAACAAGTGATTAAATTTGGGGTAATTATCAAAAATATTTTTATTTTGGTAGATGGTAATTTTAGGTAAAGGGAAAGGAGGAGGAGGAGGAGAAGAAGAAGAAGAAGAAGAAGGTGATGGCGATGGGACTGTCGCTGGAGTTCCACAAGCACCGTGGATCGAGTGATCATAGAAAGAGACTCAAGCGTTCTTCTTCACCGGCGCCATTTGTGGCGTCGGAGGTTCGGGAAAGAAATCTAAGTTAGGCGAAGGAATCAAGGCGATTATAAAGAAACTGATGTACTCCTTTGTCGGCGCTGTTCTCTAGTCTTTTATTTTTCGGAAAACTTTCGCCCTTGTCTACTAAAGCAAGAGTACTGAAAATGCCCTTTAAAATAGAATCATGTGACAACCACGTGTGTTTTTCGTCCATGTTTTTAAAAGGACATCCAATTTTGGACGAGCGACGGATAAATTAGAAATTTTAAGAATGCTAAAAACCGAAAATTAAACTTTAGGGGCGAGCGAGGGATTTTGACCAAACTTCAGGGATCAATTTTGCTAATTACCCATTTGTAGAAGTTAATGAAAGAAACCTATCATCGGGTACACTTAAATTACCTTTGAAAGGATAAAATTAGTTGCAAGACCACATGCTAACATCGATTTCCCATCTAATCTCGCACCTGTCAACCCTAGATATTCTCCTGTATATGTGTTTGAGAAATTGTTTTATAAAATTACATCATACGTGATAAAATAATATATATTAAGCTAGCTAGATTAATCGCATTTATAGCAAAGACAAAAATTGTAATTATCTCCTGTTACCAAGGTAGCCGGGAAGTCGTGATAAAAAATGTGAGGCCCCAACATCTGGAAGTAGTCCTATTGATACTTCTGGCATAGCAAATATCTGCACAAGTTTATAAAATACAAACCTTTAATAGATTCTAGTAAACTTGTGCAGCTCTTTTATTTCGTGTTATTTTACAATTACTATTTAGATATAGGGTTTCTACAATTAATTGATTCATAATTTTTGTTTCAAGGTAGTTCATAAGAAGTTCAATTATATAGGGAAATTCTCGAGTGACTGCGATTGCCTAGGTATGCTAAAAGCGTCCAATAATGCTCGGGAGATTCTGGGTTCGAATCCCACAATGGGTCAGAGATATTTTTTTCTAAACACCATAATACCACCACATTCACTTTGTTTGAATTGATTTCCCTCTACCCATTGGATTTTTCCGTGAATGTAACCATGCACCCTTTAATTTTGGGTTCATGATAATATTGTATTAATCTTAATACTTGAAATGCCATATATCCATGTTTATGTCTAATGAAATAAAAATTTCGTGTTAAAAGGGATTAACGACGACTAGAGAGCGTCTAAGAAATGAGGAGATGAACAACTTGCCAAATTATCAAAACTAAACAAAATATAGTTTTTTTATAGATAATTGGGGTGAAAAATTAAATCATTTAGGTGAAAATCTTTTGCATTCATTTAGTGATTTAGTGTAAGAAATAAATCACATAGGTGATTTATCTTTTTAAGTTCAGTTGCCTGCTATCAAAATAACTTTTTGTGGCAAATAAATTTTGTCACTAAAGTTAAGTTTTTCATCACAATCACTTAGGTGACAAAGGATTTCTTAGCAATCACATAAGTGACCAAATATTTCGTCACGACATAGTCGATCACTAAAAGTCTTCGGTGCAAAAAAATATTATTTTCGTCATAAAAGTTTTGATCACCATATAAAGGTTCTTAATTA
Organism: Lonicera japonica; assembly: GCA_021464415.1. Classification (NCBI taxonomy): domain Eukaryota; kingdom Viridiplantae; phylum Streptophyta; class Magnoliopsida; order Dipsacales; family Caprifoliaceae; genus Lonicera; species Lonicera japonica. The sequence goes on from CM038467.1 coordinate 53,299,276, forward strand.
TATTATGACAATTTTGAGCAAAATTAAGAAAATACCCTTTAATGACAAAATTTTGAGTTTTGTCACCAATTTCTTAGCTATAGCCACTATTGTGATGAATTGCAAATTTTATCAGTAAATGAATACATTAGGTGATGAAATACAAATTTTTGTTAGTATTTCTTCACTAATATTTTGTCATTAAATGTGCATATTTTATGACAAAAACACATTTTTGGTAGAAAAATCTCATCATTAATTGAACAATTTGTTGTTATACGTACAGTCTTTTCGGTAACAATTCGGAATCTCGCATTCATTGATATTCCAGCACCTCCTCCCATTACAATGCCATTTATCAACGCAACCTATAAAATTTATTGAGTCACAAGAAATTAAAGTTTTGAAATACGCAATATAGTTAAATAAATATAAAATATAAATGCCAAAATTTTTTATCTCACCACTGGTTTTTTATATGTTCCAAGTAAGTAGTCTAAGGTGAGTTGCTTCCTGTAAAAATTTGCACCAAATCTCCAATGTCCTATTTCATTCATGAATTTATGTTAGCTATACATAAATAAATATGTATGTATTTTGTGCCTCTTTACGTGCATTAACCTTTCTTCAAGCAAATTAAGTGAAATAAACAACATTTTTAAAAGGAAATATATTGCGAATACGCAATGTTATTTAGAAAGTTTCTTTTTAGTACAAGTTATATACACAACTATATTTACATATAAAAGGTTAATGAGACAATTTTTATCTAGTTAATTCACAGTTAACTAAATGTTATTCTAAAACAATAAACATTCCATTGGACTAAAGTGAAACAAATTGTAATTTTTTTGGCTTTATATGTGAATCTTGTAAGTTTATGGACCAAAGTGAGACTTGACCAATATTTTAGGGGGCAAAAAAGTGTCATTTACCCATCTTCTTATTTGATTGGTACTATAACATTTTGTATAAAATATTATACATACATGTTGTCCTCCAATTTACAAATTGGATAATTTAAACTTAATTCGTAAATTATCTAATTTGAGTGTTTTGTCACAAAAAATGAACTAATACAGTCATAAATTTTAGTTAATACATAAGATATTAAATAAAAAAATGCAAAAACATATATTAGTAAAATACAAAAAAATTGACAAAAATACAAAAAAAAAAGGACATCCATTAAATTTGAATTTTGTGTAAAAAGATTGTGCAAAATACAACATCACTTTACATTGCTGCGTTAGATTTCTCTTTCCTAAAAAAATTAAATTTTTTTTTTGAAATGTAATAACTTATAATACAAAATATAGATTTTAATAAAAATTATATATTTAAAATGTATTCATCAAGACACCTATATTTACTAACCATTAGTTTGAAGTCGCATGTATTTTCAAAACAAAACCTATGTAAATGGTTAGTTTATAAATAGGTGCAGGTCTTGTTTTGAAAATATGAGCGTACCCTAACCATTTACTATATGCATATGTTCAAACTCTATCTATCCAGCCTCAACTCACGCAACATGTTGTAATTGTATGATATTATAATTTTATTTGAAGAATCATTATTATATTTAAATCAAATCGGATGGATATATCAAACAGTTAATCTAATAATTTTTCACATAAAAATAAACATTACAATTGTCTCAATTTATCTAAAACTACCTAGACATGCATGTGCCTATGGCACTACTGACTTCAACCTATATCGGATTTTTGTTATGAAACTCATATTTAAAAGAACCAAAATTCAATATAAGCAAGTTAGTCAAAAAGAACCCAACTCAACTGGAACTAATTTTGTTTTAATAAACCCAAATACACTCCATTTCAATATACATAAGTCCAAACTCAACCTGCTCAACCTTGGCTCACGCCCATCTTATTGTAGTTATAAGATACTATAAGAGTATTTCACCAAAAATTATTACATTTAGGCCAGGTTTAGTCAAAACGGGTTAAATTTATACAAACTTGAATCCAAGTTGTTTAATGTGACAGGCTTTGGTTGTGGAACTCATATGTGCCTTTAACTCGATTTATCACGCCCCGACCAAATCGACATATTATAATTTATAATATTATAACCATATTGAAAGAAAAAATTTTATTCTCAAATTGGGTCAAACATGCTAATCTTGTAAAAATAAAAAAAGAAAAATTGTCCTAATTAATCTAATTCCATCTAGATAAGTATAAGTTTGTTCAGTAATAAAATTGTATGGGACACTATTGCATTTTTATTGATTGCTTTTTGGAAACAAAAGAAGAAGTCCATCTAGATAACAATTGAAAAAATGAATTGGTACATGTTATATAATAATAACTCTTGAAACTAAGAATTAAATAATCATGATTTTACAATTGCTCATATTTAATATTCCTCCATCAGACATATAAACTAGTTTAACTCGAAATTTGATAATAAATTAAATATTCCATTTGGGAAACTAAAAAATGAAATATTACTAATTTTGTAATTTCTCATATTGTTCATATTTAATATTCATCCATCATGAATTTCCAATATATTAAAAAATTTTGTAATTTATTTATAGATAGATAAATTAATATGGAAAGAAATTAGAATTTTGATGCAAATTGGAAACAAATATAATTGGATATCTTTAGAAATATTTTCAAATTTATTTGGGATCTACATATATGTAGTCACAACTATGCTTTAAATTACAAACGTGTCACAATACCTATCAGCCAATAAATTAAAAGATAACTAGTTGAGGACAAATTATAAACACCACTTATTACATAAAAAAAAATTAGCAAAAAAATTATATTTTATTAATAAATAATAAATTAATTATAAATGAGATAATTTATGCGATTGACCCGACAAAATAATATAAGTGTCATCGTTTTTACCTGCAGTAACCAAACTAATAAAAGCTGTAACATCACCTCCTGCACAGAAAGCTTTTCCGTTTGCCTGCATAGTTAAAGGTGATTTTAAGCAATAAAATAAGTTGGAAAATCAGTCAAAAAAAATAAATTTGTAAAATGAAAAGATATGAACCTACTTTTCTAAACTTATTTGTTAAAATAAATTAAAGAAAAAATGTTGAATAGAAAAAAGAATAAATAAATTGATATAACCATTTTCCCACCTTTAAAATAACAAGATTTACTGTTGGATCGTTCTCATACAGCTCCGACTTTTTTAGCATTTGGCAAACCTGGCAGCAAAATTATTAGATTTCGTGAATAGAATAAATTTTTCTCAGTTTTGGAACAAGTGAGGTTGTAACCCATCTCACATTATCCATCTATTCTTAAATATATTGTCTTGGTAGATTTTATTTCTTATTTCCGAATGTAGGATTTATAGTCCTAGCAATTATAAAAGGGTGTGCATTGTATTCATTTCATGATTGTACATTGCTACGACGATATAACTTGATATTTTACTTGTATGGTATAAATTTTTGAATGTTAAAGTCAATTTTTGGAAATTTAAAATAAATAAATATTTCATTGTTAATTTTTTTTTATTTAAAATTAATCATAAATATCTAATTAAAAGTGAAGGGGATAGGGAGGGTTAGAAAACAAATGAAAGAGAAACACTCGGAAAAAAAAATAGAAGCTGCGTGGAAAATAAAATATAAGCAGAGGATATGAACTCACAACCTCTCCTCGATCTAATGATAAATGAATTTATTAATCAAATTAATCAATAAGACAATCGTTTATTTTTTGGCATTTTTGTGAACAATTAAGACAATGTAAGCATTTCACATAATTCTAAGTCCAAGATATATATATACACGTATATATATGTATGGTTCGTATTTGGTACAAATCATTCCTATATTGGCCCAACCTTTAGTCAAAAAAAAATCATTGCAAAATCTTGGGGAGATGGTTTTAGAAATAAAAATCATTTTAAAAGTGCGGTCCACGTACGAACGAACAGGACCAAATCATGGCCATGTACATATACACTTTTGATAAATATAACATATTGTTAAGGATAGTACAATTCTCATATGATTCGGTTCTTTAGCCTTAGATTTATGTCTCTAAACTATTGGGGAGATTTTTTTAACTACTAAAGCTGTAGCTAAAAATCCAGTTCGTGCAGACTGGTCTTAAAGAATTATTATTTTTTTGTAAATAAGGAATATATATATAAGTACTTAAACAAATAGATTTACCATACCATCTCATGGTTGAGGCTGTTGAGTTTCTTGGGTCGATTTAATATTATTTTCCGCACACCCAAACCTTCATCAAAAAGTACCTGTTGATGCAATTAATTAATTAATAATTTGTATCTTACTAAATGTCTTGGTGATAGGTTTTAAAATTAGATTTAACTTCTTTTTCTTTATATTAATTCTTATTTTCTCTATGCAATATCTCACTCAACTTAACAAATATCCATGAGAGACTCAGGATGATAAGCTCTTAATTAAGTATTAAAATAGAAAAAAATATTGCGACGCAATTTAGGACACGCATAACTGGATTTGCGCAGGTCAATCTGCGTTGGAAAATTTTCCTTTTTTTTTGGAAAGCAACTCTCTCTCATCTATATCCATCTCTCTAATGAAGCGCCTTTGTATTTTCTAATGTTGTTGCCACAACCACCGCGAGCGGCGACGAACACGACGTTTCAATAGTTACCGGAGGCTACAAAACGCTGGCTGTTATCGGAAGTAACAACTACCGGTGGTTACAAAATTTGAATTTGAATTTTTTATTCAACTTTAATAGTTTCAAACAAATAAATATCTCACGTTGTATTATTCGAGTAGTAGAATAAATTTGTGCACTGTATCGCTTTAACTGAAGTGCAGTACCCACCAAAAAAATAAACCGAAAATTTAATTATTTCAAAACCATTTTTCCAACAGAGAAATTTAAAGAAAGTACATAAAAGAATAGGGACTACCTGGTTTGGTTCTTTTTCGATTGAAATAGCCATAGAGAAGTGTTTTGCAGTAATTGAGAAAAGTATGTCTTTGGAATTAATGCAGAAAAGTGAAAAGTTTCTTCCTTATTTATATACACCCACATGCCCTCAAGTGCAACAACCACAAGGTTGTTTTTTCATCATTTCTATATATACTTTTGTTATTTACCATATAAAATCAAAAGGTAAGCCACTTGTTGAATATTGAAATTCTAATTGAATATTTAATCTTATTTCTACCTAATCTATATTATTTATTGTAGTAATATGGATGAAGGGCTTTTTATTAATTGGCATATTATTGCATTAGAAATATATTTACTTTGCTGTCATTTATCATTTTTTTTTTTGTATTCTCAATATGATTCTTCGCATTCTAAACATATATGTTTTAATTCGATCCTTCACCATACATCTCTCACTAATTTTATCTTCCCAGAGCAAGTAGCAACATAAATATATATAAATATATATAGGAAATTTTCTAATGTGGATCTGGCCTTTTATGACTTTTTTCATCGTAAAAAAACTTCCCAATGTTTTTATGACAAAAAAAGTCATAAAAATGTTTGGTCTGTATGGACGGTTCATACCAAAAACATACTCATATATGTGTGTGTGTGTGTGTGTTTTACTACGAAAAAAGTTGTAAAAAGTCCCGGTAAGTACGGACCAGTCCGCACTTGAAAATTTCCGTATATATATATATGTTTATGTAATATATCCTTCATTCACTAATATTTTGTGGCAAAGTAATGCAGAAGAAGTTGATTAGTTCAAAGATCAAGAACTCCTTTCCTTTATATCTTCACTAAATTATGATAACAAAGGAATTATATATATGTATATATTTAGCATTCTCCTCCTCTTTTGATATATGCTATTTTTTTTCATGTATCTTTTTGCTCTTTAATTATGTTAAGGAGATTAACAAGTGTTCTATTTCTTAGTTGTTATAATAAGTATGTATATTTTTCATTATCCCGTTTTAATATGTTATTGGATACATTAGGATACATCAAGAGTGAAAGCACTATAACATTTGTATTCATTGTAAGACATAACTAATATAATGTTCCATTATATAATAAAAGTTTGGTATTTATAGTCCTTCACTAGAGTTTTATAAATTTTTAATTAAAAATACAATATTTCCTCGAGATCTAGCGGATTCAAAATACATGTAAATTTTCAGAGGGTTCTCTTAATTTTATCGCGCAATATTAACCCCATGAGAGTTCAAATCCCTGGGTCGAACTATAGATAATGGAGGGTTCTCTTAATTTTATCGCTCAATATTACCTTTTCCTAACAAAATTTCATACTAATTCATATATACATAGGGTCATTTTAGCGTGTACACTAATGGCATATACTAAATACCTATAAATATAAAGAATTAAATACCGACATGCATTAAATAAGGCACATAGTTAACATATATGCTTAGGGTACATTAACGCTTTTCCATATATATATAGAGTCGCAATGAAAGGTACTTCCATTGATATATGGTATAAATGCTTATATACAACATACTCTATAGAGAACGCTCTTTTGTTTAAGAAACATAATGATTGTCCATGATGAGTGATTGGATAAATTTTTCTATGAAATTTGGTATATAATCTCCCAATGATTAGATTAATTACAACAAATTTCATCAAAAACTTTAATTTTGAGACCCGGTGTAGTAAAAAAATTATTTTTAGATATATAGATGGAAGTTCCTTCTTTTCTATAAAGATAGGATAGTTCTATTTATAGCCGGGGTAGTTTCGTCCTAAATTAAATGATTGAAAATATAACAAAAAAAATGACTTCCGCGGTTCATAAATTAAATTAAAAAAAAATCATAATAGACCAAATTGTTAGTTAGTTTTACACTTCCTCCACTTGTAATTATTAAAGTACTACAACTTACTTCAATATTCAATCTCTCTCCTTAGTGTCATCTATGTATATATATATATAGCGTGTGTGTATTATTCAATATTCAATCCCTCGTCGGTTAATTAGTGGCCACTTTTGTATAAAGCATCTTCAATTATTAAAATATGATAGCTTACACATACGATGTATATGCGTTTCGTGTATAACAATAGCTTATAGAAAGAAATTAGAGCTTGTATGAAAATCAGTATGTATAACATTAAATTCATGTTGGGCTTTTATTATTTCTAAATTTAAGTCTTTAACATGTGCCCTAAGGGCACATGTTATCACTACCCCTAGTAGTATATTTGCTTTGTTGTCATTTATCATTCTTTCGTATTCTCAATATGATTCTTTGCATTCTAAAAATATATGTTTTAATTCAATCCTTCACCATACATCTCCAACTAATTTTATCTTCCCAGAGCAAGTAGCAACATAAATATATATAAATATATATCATAAATTTTCTAGTGTGGATCGGGCCTTTTATGACTTTTTTCGTTGTAAAAAAAACTACCAATATTTTTATGACAAAAAAAAGTCATAAAAATGTTTGGTCTATACGGACGGTTCATACCAGAAACATACTCATATATATATATATATGTGTGTGTGTGTGTGTGTGTGCGTGCATTTTTTACGACGAAAAAAGTTGTAAAAAGTTCCGGTAAGTACGGACCAGTCCGCACTTGAAAATTTCCGTATAGATATGCTTATGTTATATATCCTTCATTCACTAATATTTTGTGGCCAAGTAATGCAGAAGAAGTTGATTAGTGCAGAGATCAAGAACTCCTTTCCTTTATATCTTCACTAAATTATGATAACAAAGGAATTATATATATGTATATATTTAGCATTCTCCTCCTCTTTTAGTATATGCTAATTGTTTTCATTTATCTTTTTACTCTTTAAGTATGTTAAGGAGATTAACAAGTGTTCTATTTCTTAGTTGTTATAGTAAGTACGTATATTTTTCATTATCCCGTTTTAATATGTTATTGGATACATTAGGATACATCAAGAGTGAAAGCACTATAACATTTGTATTCATTGTAAGACATAACTAATATAATGTTCCATTATATAATAAAAGTTTCTTATTTATAGTCCTTCACTAGAGTTTTATAAATTTTTAATTAAAAATACAATATTTCTCGGGATCTAGCCCATTCAAAAGACACGTAAATTTTCAGAGAGATCTCGGGGCAGCAGATATGCATGCTGACATCAAGGGGTTAATTATATTAACCCCATGAGAGTTCAAATCCCAGGGACGAACTATAGATAATGGAGGGTTCTCCTAATTTTATCATGCAATATTACCTTTTCCTAACAAAATTTCATATTAATTCATATATATGGGGTTATGTTAGCATGTACACTAATGGCATATATTAAATACCTATAAATAGAAAGAATTAAATTTTGACAAGAATTAAATAAAGTGCATATTATCATGCAGTGTATTGTTCTTTCTATTAATAATATAATTAACATATATTCTTAGAGTACATGTTAACATTTTCCATATATATATAGAGTCGCAATGAAGGGTACTTCCCTTGATATATATTTGTATATATACAACCTACTCTATAGAGAATGCTCTTAATTTTTTTTAAGAAACATAATGATTATCCATGACGAGTAATTGGATAAATTTTTCTATGAAATTCGGTATACAAACTCCCAATGATTAGATTAATTACAACAAATTTCATCAAAAATTTTAATTTTGAGACTGGGTGTAGTAAAAAAATTATTTATATATATATAGAAGGAAGTTCCTTCTTTTCTATAAAGATAAGATAGTTCTATTTAAAGCCGGGCTAGTTTCATCCTAAATTAAATGATTCAAAATACAATTAAAAAAAATGACTTCCGAGGTTCATAAATTAAATAAAAAATAATCATAGTAGACCAAATTGTTAGTTAGTTTTACACTTCTTCCACTTGTAATTATTAAAGTACTACAAGTTACTTCAATATTCAATCTCTCTCCTTACTGTCAATTATGTATATATATGCGTGTGTGTATTATTCAATACTCAATCTCTCTCCTTACTGTCAATTATGTATATATATGTATATATAGATATATATATATATATATATGCGTGTGTGTATTATTCAATATTCAATCCCTCGTCGGTTAATTAGTGGCCAGTTTTTTATAAACTATCTTCGATTATTAAAATATGATAGCTTATACATACGATGCATATGTAATTTCTGTATAATAATAATTTATAGGGTCATGTTAACGTGTGCACTAATGACATATATTAAATACTTATAAATAGAAAGAACTGAATTCTGACATGAATTAAATAAGGCACGTATTATCATATAGTGTATTTTTTTTCTATTCTTAGTATAGTTAACATATATCCTTAGGGTACATGCTAACATTTTTCATACATATATAGAGTCACAATGAAAGGTACTTCCCTAGATATATGGTATATATGTATGGAAAATGATAATGTGTGCTCTTAGGGCATATGTTAATCCTACTATAAATAAAAATAATAAAATCTTGTATGAGAATTTGTGCCATATTTAATGCATGTTGGGAGTTAATTATTTTTAAAAATGGTTATTTAACATGTGCCTTTAGGGCAGACGACGTTAATATGACCCAATTCAATATACAATCTTCTAATAATTAGATTAACTATACCAAATTTTATCAAAAAAAAAATAATTTTAAGACGGGTGTAGTAAAAAAAAATTAATTTTGTGATAGTTCTATTTAAGCCGGGCTAGTTTCGTCCTAAATTAAATGATTGAAAATATAATAAAAAAAATGACTTCGGAGGTTCATAAATTAAATAAAAAATATCATAATAGACCAAATTGTTAGTTAGTTTTACCCTTCTTCCACTTGTAGTTATAAAAGTAATACATATATATATATATATAAATGTCTTATTCAATATTCAATCCCTCGTCAGTTAAATAATGTCCACTTTTGTATAAAGCATCTTCGATTATTAAAATATGATAGCTTATACATATGATGCATATGCAATTTGTGTATAATAATAGTTTATATATATAATGCGTATGCGATTTGTGCATAGAAGTAAATCGTTTTTAATTTTTTTCTTTTAATAATAGATGTTTCGGTGATTATGTGTGTCCTTATATTGTCTGAAGACGAATGTTTGACTCTCGTTGTAAGAAATTTTTTATAGAGAAAAAATCATTGAGATAAAATTAAAAATAAAAAATATGACCGCTAGAGTTTAATGAGGTTAAAATTGGTTTTGACATTATAATATTGTATATATAATAACATTATTTTTAAACGATTATTATTTCTTTATTTTAAATACGCGTTAACATTATTCTTAATTAATAAAAAAAATAAAAAATTTTAAAGAAACTGATAGACTCAGAAGCATGACGGATGGGAATATAAAAATATAAAATCCAACACAATTTTGTTTTTCTTTTTTTATTATATTTTTTAACGCATTGCTGAAGATGGTGAATTTCCAGTTATTGTCAAACAACATAATAAATAAGTTCAACAACCAACAAGTGCCTCATTAATTACTTTTAATTTTTCCATTCCAATATTTGTTGAATGGTGAAGTTAATTTTCTATTTTTATAGAAATTAAAACACAGAAAGAGACCTTTCATTTTGAGTGCTTGTTAGATTAATTAAGGACGACATGCATGCCAATGATATATTTCTTAATAAGGAGGATATGGATTTAATCCATAGTGGTATCGAAAATTTTAATACTGTGAGCACTTAATTTACGACTCTCGCAAAAATATGTTTTTTCAAAAATAACATTTTGCATTGGGCTTGAAAACCCAAAATATATAGGATTTTTTTTTTTATTTTTTTAAGAGAAATCCCGCAAGGCTTTGCATGCATCCAAGCGTGTATTTGTCGCGATACAAGTCCTTGAACTTTTCGCGTGGCCTGTAAGGAAGCCTCGTGTCTTGAGGAAGTTTGTCGTCAGAGTTCTGCTTCACACGAAAAGTTTAAGAACTTATTTCGTAGCCTGTTGGGCTACCACGTGTTAGGTGACAAGTTCAAGAAAACTTATCGCCTCGGGGTACTTCTCACATAAGGAAGGCTTTTTTCAAGGATAAATAAGAAGATAATGAGTTATAAGTAAACGTTTCATAATGTTTTATAATATTAAAAACGATTTTATGTTTAATAAAGAGAAGTAGTATTAATTTTGTAATTTAATTTTATGATAAGGACATTTTTCATAATATTAATTTATTTTAAGAAAAATAATAAATGTTGATAGACAAAAATATTCTTAATACAAACATCTCTTAGTGGCTCCTCTCCCAAATAAACTTTCAATACCTCATCTCTCTCTCTAGATTCCATTCAACCATCAAATACTCTCCTCTGTCTCACCAACGACTTCACCTCCTCTACCACAACCACCACCACCACAACCACCACTTGATTCTCCGATCATATTGCCGGGAAGAGCGCCGTTCTTATCTTATTCTTTTTATTTTTTCTGCAGGGGCAATCAAAAAACATATATAACTTTCGATTAAACCGTTGGATTTAGCTGAATTTTGGATATGTTATTCGGAAGACAAAGTTACTACACTCACGAAAAAAATCAAGATGATCAGAGGTTGTTTTGCTATTGAAATCGACTAATTTTGACAGCCCAGAGGGAATTTGAAAAAAAAATCTTATCGTTCTTTTTTTTTTACGAACCCTACGTCGATCTATATATACATATACATACATATATATAAATAGAGTGGATGTTGATCTCATTAATTTTGTTATTCTATATTTTGTAATGGTGCTAAAATAATTTTAGCACCTTCTGGTTGTTGTTCAAGTGCTGCTACCTTCTGGTTGTTGTCCAAGTGGTGCTAAATGCATTTAGCACCACGGTTGTTGTCCAGGTGGTGCTAAATGCATTTAGCACCTTCTGAACCAGAAGGTGCCAGGTGGTGCTAAAATGTTTAGAAGGTGCTAGGTGGTACTAAATGCATTTAGCACCACCTGGACAACAACTAGAAGGTGCTAAATGCATTTAGCACCAACCAGATAGACATGTAAATTGCTATGGCCGACCTTACATCGAAGATTATACTCGAAATTATCGACGTCTACAAATTATCATACAGAAAATTGAGACTATAAAGAGAATAGTAAAGAACAAAGTAAGGAGATCAATAATTAAACAAAACTCACAATGATTTTTACAAAACCCAATATTATAAGGCATTTCATCAAGAAGAGAGGGAATTACAATAAGCAATTAGCTTATTAACAAAGCTCAAGCTTCCAAACTCGAATGACTAAAACTAAAAACAAGAGCTCCTTATATAGGCAGCTCATACAAAGCTTAAGCAAATTGCATCCACACAAATGAGACAGCTGGAAAGCTAAACCAATAATATAGCCGACAGGATAAAAGGATAAAGACAAAATGTGAAGAATACAGCTCACCAAAAGCAAAGGAAAGAAAAACGTGGTGTAAACAGTACCAAAAAAGGAATACTATCTACTTTTTTGTCACATTCTGCCGACACTGGGTCTGGGATACGAGTTCATGAATTCACCAAGTTAACTCATATGCCTGAGCTTTCATCTGAGTCTGTATGTTCAAACTTTGGTTCTTGTTCCATACCAACAAAATCTTCTGTGTCCGAACTTCAAAAACCAGTGTCCCAAGAACTTACTCCATGGAAGGTGAGTGACGCGATCCCGGATCATCTTTTCTAGCCAGTCTAATAGATCATCAACCCTTAAACTACAAACATAGCAAGAACCTTGAAATACGTCGAAAAGATGGAAGGCAGAAACCTCAACCCAACGCTTAAAGAAACGCAAACATCGGTATAATGAATGACGCCACAATCTAGTGTGGTTGCTAGATTGATAAGTCAAGAACAATTGAATTAATCAATTCAACATGTTCAACATGCTCTTAGAGAACACAAAGAGAAAACTCTCAATTTAATTAATCATCAAAACTCTTAACAATAAAACAATAATGTGCATCCTTTAAATAGGAGTAAACAAAGTCTTAATCCTAATTCAAAAAGAAAACTATTTCTTACTTACAAAAGGAAAATAATAACACCTAGAATATTCCTAATATAATAAGGAAATTAATAATAAGACAATAAAAAGACTATTCAAAAAGAAAATTACTAATTCTAATTCCTAATTGAATAATGAGACTCAAAAAGCCCACTAATTTAAAAGCAAATTAAATTAATATATACTAGATTATTCCAATGGGCCTTCTTGCGGTTCTAACCTCTTGAACTTCCACGCCCAATCTTTAGGAATCCCATCTAATACTTGATCACCATTTAAGCTTCTTGCATCTCCTAGTATGATTAATTCAAGGCTTAGACACTTGTATTTCCATGCTCAATCTTTGCACATGAGCATAATCAAGCCTCCATTTAGTAACTCACAATTTCCTTTGGTTGAATATAATGGAGGACTAGACGAGATCATATCAGTGAGTGCTACCACCAGCAATCTTTCAGCGGTTGGGTGAAGAGTAGCATTAGCCCAAGGGGACTGTCCAAACTTAATATTTTCAGGAACATCATCAATGGTGACACCATTCAAATTATAAATCCATTGGAGAAAGAATACCTAATTGACATTATAGGGTTCTAATGCTGATTTCGAAAGATTGTACGAGTACCATTCAACAATTTCAGCATTTCTGTGATTAACATCATCTGGGTGGTGTCTTTAAGGTTCATGGAATTTTATCAGAACATATCTGTGGTGATGAATGTAAAATTATTCTTGCCAACGATGAAGAGGCTTGAACCATGAGAGAAACATAGCAAGATACCAATTTGCGGGTCCACTAAGCATATAATATTTGATTTCTGGGTCACCTATGATAAAGTTGAGGCAATGAAGCAACTTCGGAGCATCAAAGATAAAGGCAATCTTATACCTTCTTATGAGATACCAGAGAAATATAATGGTTTCAGGGTAGAGGCGATTGAGGTAATGAAGTTAAAACAATGAGCAGAAGGGATATCAGGGGTCAATTTTGAGACCTCGAAAATATGCTCCATGATTTCGTGAGGTGATTTCAAAATTTTTTTGCATCATATCTTGGAGATGGGCTGGTAGCAATTGGATAGCATCAAGGATATTCATATTGAGAAAAAGGATTTGGGACTGGAGTGAGAGGACAAATACAAGGAATGACAGTAGGAGGCTGGTTTATTTGTACTAATTTATGAGGGATATGGGGTAAAGCAGTAGCAATGTGGGATGAGAGGCTTTGAGGTCAAGAAAAGAAGTCGGCAATCACATTGTTTTTTCCCTTAATGTTGATGACATCAAAGGACCATTGAGAAAACTATTCAGACCAACGAAGGAGTTGGGCATTAGAAACCATTTTTTGTTTGAATTGGATTATCTTTGGGAATGAAGACATATCCATTTCAATGAGGAAGTGATAGCCAATCAAATAGAACAGAAATTTTTCAATGCCTCTTTTAACTGCTAATACCTCTTTAAAAGTGGAATGGTATTGCATTTCTGCCTGTTTAAAATTTTCACTCTTGTAACCACAAACATGTCGTTTATGATCAACTTTTTCAAAAATTATTACGGCCCAGTATTCGTTAATAACATCTATTTGGAGAACACGTTTGCCAATGGAGGGAATCTTTAATAGAGGAAGATTCATTGTGAGAGCTTTCAAGGACTGGATGCAATCTGAGTGAACTTGTGACATGGCGGTGTTCTTTCTTGAGGAGATTTTTAAGTGGGGTTGTAAACTTGGCGACTTTTGGAATGAACTGAGCCATGTAGTTCACGAGACCAAGAAATTGTTGAACTTACTTTACAAAAGTAAGCAAATTAGGGAATTTAAGCAAGTCTCTTGCAATATGGGACAGAAGGATGAACTTTCCATCAATAATCTTCATGCCAAGTAAATCAATTTCCTTTGTTGCAATGACCATTTTCTTTTCCAAGAGCATAATACCATGCTGAACAACTAATTGGAAAAAATGGTGGAGCAATCTTGCATGAGAAGTTTCATCAGGAGAGAATATCATAATATTGTCAATGTAGATTAAAGCATTTAACAGTAAAGGATGAAAAATCTTGATCATGGCCTTCTAAAAAACTGCTGGAGCATTTTTTAAACTGAACAGCATTACGGTCCACTGAAAATGATGATCAGTGATACAAAACGCTATCTCGTGACGATCTTCTTATTGTATTCCGATTTGCCAAAATCCTATTTTTAAATCAAACTTTGAGAATACTTTGGCATTTGAAATCTGGCCAAATAGAGAATGCTTCTGTGTGAGCGAGAATTTGTCGCTAACCAGAAAATGATTGAGGGGCTGATAGTTGATTACTAGCCTGAGTTTTCCACATACTTGTTCTAAACGTTTGTTTACGTAAAACGCTTCACATGCCCATGGGGAATTTATGTCTTCAATAAACATTTGACTTTTGAGAGTATTGACTTCTTTACGAGCTAAAGCAAGGCGCTCAGGATTCATTCCTGAATGTGTAGCTCTGGTTGGATTAATATCTTCATTTTTCTTGAAAGGCAGGGTGATAAAGAATTATGGATTCTGCCAAAGGGAATTTTTGCGTTTGAGGAGAAACTCAGAATGAGAATCTGCACATGAAGTTTCAACCAATTGTCTTTTAATGGAGTCAATATCAATATTGTGGCAATAGGCTGTGGTATCTGTGGAATTTTAACTTGTGCATCATGAAGGAGAGTAGGGCTTATTTGAAACAGGTTCTGTGGAGGAATCCACAGAAGAAAGTAATTCTTGTAACATAAGCCTTTTGCTAACCATCGCAAGTTAGGAATTTCGCATATAGCATCAAATCCGAGTAGAAGATCACGTTCGATGAGCTCTGTGCTGTAAGCTCTGTGCCGTATGGAAACACCGGAAAATATTTGGAATGTAACGGATTTGCTTATCTTTGTAACCAAAAAGATCTGACCATTTGCCATTTTAAGGTAGACTGAACATTTATTCCAATGGTTTGCTGGTAAGACTTTTGGAGTAATGAGGGTTCTCATAGCGCCTGTGTCAAAATAGGCGACTATTGGTGTTGACTTATCAAAAGCTTCTACCAATAAAATGATTTTTGCAGTGGGGGACGATGTTACTTCAAAGACTGCCAAGGCGGGATTGTCATTATAAATTGATATTTGTTTAAAAGACTGGATGAGAGGAAGACTTTCATCATCATCATCAGACCAGTTGCTTTCATCATCACTTTCGTAATTTGAATCTGAGTAAGCAATGACATGATTGTATTGGATGAAGTTGATAAACGCATAATATTGTCATGTCTAAGCTCCTTCCCGGAGTCGCTTGACGCGTTTGTTGCTTTAATTCTGCCTAATTATCCACTTATCTCGAGATTAGTGCCTTAGCGAGTGTTGTATCTAACATGGCCCAAATTGGTGTGTATTTTGTAGTATTCCATGTGTTTGTAGGATTGGGATACAATGGCATTGCATGAAGTGATCAAGAGTAAGCTCGGAGGCTTGCAAAGTGCTGAGTGAACAAGTTCCAGACCCATGATCGATCATGGGCAAAGCCATGATCGATCATGGTTGCAAAATTTTCTGGCAGAGCACTTCCATGATCGATCATGGGCATAACCATGATCGATCATGGCCCTTGCAACTTGGCCATTTCACACCCAAAATGGGCTATTTTAGTGGTTCAAGCTATTTTAGATATTTAGTTAGATATTTTGCAACCTTTTAATATATATTATTTCTCTTAGCTTCTTGGCTAAGATATCTAAGTTTTTGTACAAGTTCTAGAGAGAAGGGGGAGCTAAAACCTTGTAATTTCTTCTTCTTCTTGTAAGTTTACTTTGATTTTAAGAAATGAATGCTTCTTCTATAATTCTTGTTTCGAGTATTATGGAGTAGTCCTTTACTAAGGTTACGGAGGTGAATCGCGATATAATATTCGGTGATTTATGGCTCAATCCATGTTTAAAGTTTGATAAATATTTGTGAATCTTCTTCTTCTTCATCATACCCTCCATTATTTCAAGCTTTCTAGGTATTTTCATTCTAAGTTAAGACTTTACATGCCTTGTATATTTAGTTCTTGGTTGTTAATGAACATACAACATATTTCTATGGTTCTAGAAAGCTTGTAGTCTTTTTCCCCCATCCATGGAGTTTTTCCCTCTTCATAGAATTTATGAATA
This sequence comes from Lonicera japonica, assembly GCA_021464415.1. Lineage (NCBI taxonomy): Eukaryota > Viridiplantae > Streptophyta > Magnoliopsida > Dipsacales > Caprifoliaceae > Lonicera > Lonicera japonica. The sequence continues at coordinate 53,316,367 of CM038467.1, forward strand.
GTTCTCAAAACTCCATAGATGGATTATAAATTTGTTTAGCTTATCTTTGATTCATTTATTGATATATTGAGTGCTTCTTACACTTTATGTGATACTTAGACTCTTTATTTTATACCATAAGTGATAAATGATGAGATGACAAATTTATCCCATAAACTTCATTCCGTTCCATTGTTAGGATTCACTTTCTAATTTTCATTCTTTAAATCATGAGATTACCACACTTGCTTTATGTCAAATCTTTTAATGATGAGTTTGTCATATCTATCTCGGATTAGCTTCATTGGGAATGGGTTGCCTTGCTTCACACCCGTAGCTAAGAAGTAGGAATGATAACCTCGTCTATGGTGGAATGTTGTTTGTCTCTCTCTTGATATAGCTTTAACTCGGGAATGAGTCGCCTAGCGTCGCACCCTTTGCTATTGAGAGAAACACCAACATTCCCCATATCTTGAGAAACCTAGTGTTGTAATCTTTGTATGAGCTAGTGATCACCGTCTCTCTTATATTGTAAATAACCTCCACCTACCTTAGTGCTTTCTTATTAATTTTCGCAACCGTTTTACATTTACGTTGTTTCACAACAAATCCAACTCACACAAAAGCTGAAAACCACTTAATCCGTAATCCATTCCATTCCTTTTCACTTATCCCTGTGGTTCGACACTCGGACTACCGAGACTATATTACAACTTGACGTGCCTGCACTTGGGCTGTATCGCAACGCGTTATTTTAAGCGGCGTCAGAAGTATCATCTCCTAATGACAGAATATACTCTAGATCAGAGTCATTGATTGTTGGATCAATCTGCTGTAGACATCCCATGAATTGCTGTTTCTTTGACGTTTGAGGGACGGTAATTCTTGGCATAGTGACCTGTATTTTTGCATATGAAACAATGATCTGAACGCTTTCTTCAAGCATTGCATTTTTTCACATACTTCCAAGTCTTCTTTTTGTGGAATGGCTTTGAATCACCATTGTCAGGATGGGTTCGCTTGTGCTTGTGCTTATGCTTGCTCTTTTTGGAGCTAACATGATTCTTGAAGTGACTCTTGAAATGATTCTTCTTCTTGCTTTTGCAATTGCACGAATTTTCATCTTTGCATTTGATCTTTAAATGATCTTTGTTGCACGAAGAAGAGAGCATATTTCTTGCTTTTTCAATATCTTCAAAGAGTTGCTTTTGGTTACATAATCATTCAATAGCATCGTTCAGATGTTCATATAGATGTGCAATGGAAAGATTCTGGATATCGAAATTTTGAATCTTCATTATCTTCTGAACTTCAGTAACCAACATTGGCGAAAAAGAATTTAGAAAAGCTTGTCGGATATTTACGTCATCAATGCCACCGATAGCAAAGTACCACTGGGACATTCGATTGTAGTGTTTTTCTAAATCTTTCTTTTTTAGCGAACAACACTTTATTTGCATAAATTCTTCTCGAGCTAGACCTTCATATCTTCCTGGCTTGCTGATGAACTGAGGATAAATATTGCCAAGAAATAGGTCAATTGAAGTGAACTGGTGCATCTGGAGTTTTTGATATGCTTCTAAACTTTCGTACCATTCTTTCAATCTACTTTCCATTTCGGATATAAATCTTGTAAACACGGTTGGTAACTTGTAGTATTGAGTATTGACGATGAGCATGTTACCGAGCTATCCAAAAGACCATTCTTTCTCTCCATTTAGCGGGAGGGATATTTTCAAATGTAAAGACTTGATTTTTCTCATGGTTTGGCATATGAAACCTAGCTTGGTTAATATCAATAGTTTCAATATCATCCTCGGGATCTTCAAATTAAGGTTCACCTATTTCTATTTATTGCTGGGGCGGCTGCTGTTATTACTGTTGTGGGGGAACTTGTTGAGCGAAAAACACTTCTTCAAAATTTTTGAATAAATCTTCATAAGAGGTATTCACATGAGGAATAACCACTGGTGGTTCTTCACGGGGTTGTGAAAGAGTTTTTAAGAAAGAAGAAATGTGATTACTCATTATTCAAGAATAATGAGTCCATAGGTTGAGACGATGCAGCAACTATAGGATTTGGAGGGTATTGCAATTGTGGGGAATGAGCAATAGATGTGAGTGGCTTAGGATTCAAAGATTTTCTTATCTTTAAATAAGGTGAACGAGGAAAGAATCTTTCATCCCATGAAACACAAGGATGCTTGTAGTTTATTGGAGCCTTTTGCTTAAACATTGAGCCTGAATTGATTAGTGGCTGTTTAGGCTTTTGACCTGAATATTTTGACCAATTTGGAAGAGCTCGTTTTGTTGGAGGACTGGTTGGCTAAACATCTGTAGTAACAATATCAGTAGCAATCAACGGAGTTGACGGGGCACTTTGAATTGTCCACGAGTTTATCATAAGGGGAGGCTCTGGTGGAACTATGGTCCATGGAGTGGTATCATATACCGAAGAATGAGGGAGAATTAATGGAGGCATATTCCGCTGGATATCACAGAGTTGAGCTTTCAAATGTTTCTTTTCTTTGTCTTTTGCTAAATAATTTTGTCTGCAACAGCAAAGTCCTTAATAGTTGTAGCAACATACATTAATTGTTCATGTAAAACTTGGATTCTTTGTTTCAAATCAGGAATTGTAGTATCCATTTATCATTTTTGACTCAATTCATACTTGAGATTGAGCAATCTTAGACAACACACGGTTTTGGGCAATGATATTTTCAGCTTGCTAATTTAAGGCTGCTGCTGCTGCATTGATCTGGTTCATTTCACCATGAAAACCTGTGGTGAGTGGATTTTTAACCTTCCACATATGTTTGGTTCTCTGTTCAAGGTAATCGAATTCTTCAAGAGTAAAAAACTGAGATTCATACTCAGGAGAGACTAGTTCAAACATATAACAGGGGATAGGCTAAGGAGCTGGTGGTGTAACAACAGGGGGCTGATTTGGCTGTCTGGGTAGGTTAGATTTGGGAGGAGGTTTATTTTCGGCTTTTGAAAGGGCTTTAAGGGCCTGTTGGTAGTAAGGAGAAATAACGGGTAGTTTTAGTTTAAGGAGTTCTGGCTTTGGCGATGAGGGTTTATAGATGGTAATTTTTGGAGGAGGGTTAGGTTTGGGATTACCATATAACCCATAGTAATCAAACTTTCCCGAAGGTTCACCAAGGAGACCAACGTTTGGATCATTTGCCTCAAACCGTTCTCGCAACGTATCTTGAGAGGTTTAAGTGCCTTTCTGCTTTCTTTGAAACATGCACTGTCTTTTCCTTTCATCGTCATCCCATTGATCTTCTTCATATGCTTCTTCACAAGCATCACAATGGCATATATCATACCAGATGTGACCTTTCTCATATTTACCTTGATAGCATGGAGTGCCATCTTGATTGAACAATATAATCGACATGGGCGGATTCTTGAGCGTAGGATCTATAGATGAGGATATATGGCACGCTTTCCCCTCTTTAGCCACAATAATATGCCTTATCCCTTATAGGGGAATATGAAGAATGCAGATTCTCATAGTGGCGACTTTGTCGGGGACTATGGTCGCATACCAGAATTTAAAACTAGACACTTATCAAAAAGTGGATTATGCATTGTTAGTTTTAATCGGATTCGCATACTACTTTATCTCTTTCCTTATCTACTTCATATGTTGTTTACTCTTTTATTCTTTGTTGAGCCATAGCCAAGGATATCATATATACTACCCCGCTTTTTCCTGTAAAGAATGCTCAAGGAAAACATTTTCATAAATAAAAGTTAGGAAAATATTAAAACACACCATAAATGCAAAAAATTATGAAATGACAAAAAGACTTATATTTTGCACTCATTAACTATTGTCATGCATATTCGCGAGTATAAATTTATCCTTGAAAAAACGGAAACAAAGTAATTACTAAGGAGTTGGGTTTCGACATTAATCTCAATCGAAAGCTCTTATTTCCGCTCTCATTGGCCAAGTAGTTATTGAGGTATATCGAGCGACGAGAACACTCAAGCACCTAGGACATATATCAAAAGTTCCTTGCATGTACCGCCTTGAGGTATATAGTTAGACCAAGCCAAATATATGCCGTTACGCGATTCAAATCACATTACATGTAACGTGACTCAGTTTAGTACACAAATTTTTGCTTGATTCTTTTGACCATCAGTCATGAGGAATAATGAATAAGAGGCCTTGTCAATCATACTAACATTGTTTTGCTAAGTATGGCTGAAGGCTAACCAACTTTTGACATAAAAATTCATAAGCAAGGATTTCCTAACAATTTTCCTTATCACATTTCCTTGGAAAAAGTAACTCAAGATGAGAACTTCCCGAAATGTTTAAAAAATGATTGGAGGAAAATGTTTTCGAAGAATATTTTCAAAATAATTTTAAAAAATTAGAAAGATAAAAGGATCCCAAGGAATTTATGTTCCTACCATATGATGCTTTTTGCGGACTTTTAAATTGTTACTAAATATTTGATTTCAATCTCACTCAGAAAATGGTTTTCAATTTTTACAGTTTTCAATCATGGTTATTTTTTTTTTTAAAAAAAAATCTGGTAATATACTTGAGAAAATGTTTTCTTTTCTTTCCTCGGACATTTTTTTGTTGTTCCTACCTCTTTCTTGCCAAACATGTACACTTGGATCAAACAATCTTTCCGGCCATGATAAATGCATAATGTTGTTATTCATACGCTTATTTACGAAATTGTTTAACGCGTTTATCTCTTTAAAACTACTCAGTTTGGCAACTTATTTTGTGATTAGTCTCGTAGCATTTTTGTATTTAACATTGCATAGAAAGACATATTTTGTGTTTATTTTGGTGTCTTTAGATCTCAAGAAATATTGTATTTTTATCCAAGATAGTAGATTTATCTATGAAAAATAATAAAAAAAAGCATTGTTTATTTTTGGGTTTTTAGTGGAAAGATGGGAGGTAGACAACACAACACTTCTATTTATAGTCTTCATTGTTTTATTGGAAGAGATAACTTTTATTACTTTTCATTTCTCAATTTATAGAGAGTTTGTAACAGTTTTTAGAGAAAGAAATGGAGTTCACTTATATAATTCTTCTCTACATTTATTCTGGAGTAAACTTCTTTGTTAAGGTTAAAAGATGAATTTTGCAATGCATTAATTATATAAGTTGAATTCTCATTCTATTGTTAGTATTGTTAAATACTTGTTAAATCCTTCATCTTTTTCATTTAATCAACTATTCATAAGTTAGTAAGATAATTTTCATATGATGATATAACTTTGTATGCCTTGTATACATAGATCTCAAGCATTAATGAGGAGATGATGCACTTGTGTATTTCTTACTAGCCTATGTCCATTCCTTATATGAATGAGATACTTTTCATTGCCAAGTATGATTAGTCTTTGATTATTCATGGAAACACCATGAATTTGAGATTCCAATCCTTGAATAGTTTAATGATATGTTGAGTGCTTTCTACACTTTATATGATTTAAGACTCATTATCTTCTTAGTTAAAGTGTTGCCAAAGAAGATATTTTAAATTTATGTCGTAAATAACTTCACTAATCATTATAAGAATTTAATTTGTATTTATCAAATATGTCTAAATAGGATAGCTTGACCTCCACCTAGACCTCCCAATCTTAAACAAATGAAATGTTATGATTTATTGAGCTAAACTCTTTGTAGTTGGCCATTTTAATAATCAAGTCAATTGCCTAAGGGAAATTAACAATGAGTTTTCAAATGCGTAGTTTAAATTTATGCCTTTTTCTTTTGGGGTATCTTAAGTTTGTATTTTGGTTGAACATTATATAGGAATGGGTTGCACTTGCTTCATACCCTTTGTTACAAGATAAAAAGGAGAGATACACTTGTGTTGAGTTTTGCTTACACCTTTTCTTTATATGGCATTTATATAGGAATGGGTTGCTTTTGCTCCACGCTCTTTTGCTTAGAAAAATGTAAAATACTCAACACTTAAGAATTGCATTGAGAACTTTGAATGAGATTGATTCGACATAACTTTGTAAAGTAAATGAATTCTATAATGCCTTAACCTTTTCTCATCAATTAATACATCAATTTAATTTTTATTGCAAGACTTTAAAATCAACCAATCAAATTCTTTTAACAAAGCCTTGGACTTGTAATTACTACATCGTCTTTTCGACTATCCTTGTGGTTTGACACTTGGACTTACCAAGTATTATAACTTGACAACTTACACTTGGGTATCTAAGCGCGGAAGTATTTTCTCCGCGTTAGGCCACTTAGGCAGGGAAAGATATCACTAGTCGTTTGGTTAGGCCTAATTCATCAATGGACAACAACCATCAGAATATATTGATTCTGGAAACAACTAATGAACCATTTGTAGTGGATCCGTCGCCAGGTCCATATTTCTTGTCCACAGTGGGCATGCTGCTTAGTCCCTCTTACCAACCTTCAACTAACCCACCTACTAGTCATGCAGGGGATGCACTACCAAATCCATAATCTCTTAGCTAGGAACATATGTTGATGAATATCTTGAGCGCATTGGTCACAGTTCAACAAAATACCAAAGCCAGAGTTGAAGAGTTATTAACATAAAGATCACCGCTGGGCTATGAAAGGAAAAACAGGGAACCACCCATGGGGAAAGATGATGTGCCAAAAGTTTCACCATAAGGGCTGCCATTAGACCACACTGGAGCTACAAACATGCTACCACAAAAACAACCCTTGCAAGCGTGGGCTCCACCACTACAGCTAATCCCAATCTTGTTACTAATTGGTTACAACAAAAAAGCCTCTAAGAACTTGTCCCCCGAGTACTTTAACTTCAGTGGCCATAGTACTATCAAGGATACCACCATCAAAAAGCATATTAGGAAGTTATTTTTATCAAGAACATGTTTGCCATCCGACTAGTGTCAGTTGTGTCGCATAAAGAGACCTTGGCAACATCGATTGATCTGCTAAAAGAGGATAAAGCCATCATTAAATTAAAAGAAAAATTAAAAGATTTAACCTATAAAGTAGTGGAATGAAGGAATAACATGACCTATCTAGAGAATTATAACATTTATCCTGAAGCCCGATACCCCCCGGAGTCCAAAATGATACCAGTTGAGAAATTATCTGGAAATACTGTGAGAACCCGCATTTTCTTCGCCAGTCCTTGTGGGCGGCGATTTCTTCGATTTTCCATTTATTTGTAAAATGGTTCATTTTATTTGGAGAAAAAGTAATGGTTTGTAAAGGAAATAAGAGATTTCAATTTTTTTACGAAACAAACAAAGGTTGGTGTGATAGAACTACATTTATATATTAAATTACTTCTTAAACACAATTAATGTAAAATTAGTTAATTCAAAGGTTTGGGGATTAAGTCACAAATCGGGGAGGCGTTAGGCACCATAATTCATCCTTTTAGTCTATAAGTATGATATGTGTGTATTTATAATTCAGAATCCGCATGCATGCTCATTGATATTATTATGTATCAATCTATAGTTTCAGAAAAACGGGATTTAGGGTGGGGATAAAAAGGGTATGCTTCATATTTCACCCATTTAATTTCGAAAATCAGTGTGTGTGATTGAAAAAGTGATTTTGATAGTGATAGATAGAAAAACACAGATAGAAAAACAAGTGTTTTTTTTATAAAGTTCAGGACTTTTCGAAAGCTAAGTCAATTTGGAATTGGATATTCGATAGTCCTCGAAATTCGTTCGTCAATAGCATATTGCAGTTTAGTGATTTAAATCGGCATTGACGTCCAATACTCTCGTATCAAGTGTTTTCAATAGCGTATGGATTAAACCAGATACAAATGCCAAATAATTCCTTCATGGAACGAGAGTGATAAAACTGGGATTTTGCGAAATTAACAAATAAATATATATATATTTTAAAATGGTTATAGCTTGCTCCATGCTTTAGGTTTTAAAAATGGGTTTAAAATATGAATTATGAAATGATTTTGAGATAACAACAATTTAATCATGCGCATAATTGATTATAATAAAAAAATCGAAGACAAATAAATAAATAAAGTTGGATTGAGTTAAAAAATATTTGAGAGATTTGAAAATAGAGGAATATTATTTTATGGTACTATTATCGACGTTTTAGAGATATCTGATGATCATAAATAGTATAGTGTAGAGGTATTTATAACTAAAAAATATTGCAAAGTAATGTCCACAAGACATTAAAGGATTTTGTCTGGTGGACAAACCCGTGGGGGAGTGTCCAGTAGTGTCTATAGACACTACTCTTCAAGGTTTTCTCTATACTGCCCTTTTTATGTTTTCAGCCAAAAAAACATTGGATTGATCTTATGTCTTAGTATTTTGTTATTAATGATAAAAACACATACCTATTGACCAAAATTAAGCTCAATTGAAGTTTGGGAAGATTTCCGTTTGATTAACCAAAGTGAATTGCTGGTCGGATCAATTTTCGAAGATTCTACCGTGGGATCAAGTTGATTTTTGAGTATTTACTCATGATAGCAAAGTATAACAACCTTCCAATTTTGAGGATGATCAGAAGCTGGGAAGATTTCCTTTCAGAGATCTCACAAGATTGACAGTTTTCGATTTCTAAAAGCTTCCTATTATCCTCAAAGCATGATGGATGGGAATATAAAAATATAGCATCTAACATAATTTTGTTTTTTTTAATTACTCTTTTGAACACAGTTCTCCAGATGGTCAATTTATAGTTATTGTCAAATATAATAAAAACGTTCAACAACCAAGAAATGCATCATTAATTACTTTTAATTTTCCATGCCAATATTTATTAAACAAGGAAGTTAATTTCCTTTCTTTATAGAAATTAAATCACAAAAATAGCCCTTTTATTTCGAGTGCTTGTTAGATTGATTAAAGATACGCATGCCAACGATATCGATCGTTTATCCTCTTAGTAAAGAGGTTATGGATTTGGTTCACAAAAGTTTCAAAAACTTTGATGTTGCGAACATAAGAGAATGAACCCAGCCTTTTGCCTAGCTATAGAATTAAAGCAAGGAGAGCTTATTGATCCTTGTACTTGGCATTATGACATATTGAACTGACTCTAAGGCAACTAGTATCCTAAAAGGGCAGACAAATGAACCAAGATTGCGCTCCGAAGGTTGGCTTCGCAATTCATTATATGCGCAGGAAGGCTATATCGGCCAAATCATGATGGTATTCAGTTGCAGTGTCTGAAAGAAGATAACTTTAGCCTACGATGGAAAAGGTACACAAAGAGGAATGCAGCCTCATATGTAGTCATACGCTTGCAAGAAAAATCTTATGATAAGGGTACCATTGGTCTGCTATCCAACAAGATTGCCATAATCATGTGCAATGCTGCCATCAATGTTAGGTTTACGCCAAAAATTAAAAGCTTCGTCCAAAAGAGTTATATTACATGACCGCTTACTGGCCGTTTTTCAATATGAGGTACTAACATTATTAAGAAAATCTTGCAAAAAGGTAGTACTAGGCACGATTTCATCAAGGTAGCTGTTATTTACACCACAAAGTGGGTAAAGGAAGAATCATACAGGGAGTTGAATATCATTTGTAGCAATGCGCGGCTAAATACAACAAAAATATGTTTAAGTGAAGAGGTAAGCATTGGCTACAAAATATGGCGGAAAGTACCCACCATCGCCCTATATATATACACTATCATCTAGAGTTACAAGGCATTTCAACGATTATTAAAATCATGTCAAATTTTTTTTTTCCAGACAACAAATTTGGATTCCCAGTACATGCAAATTAAGTGGAAGCATCTATTTGAATTTTTAATCTCTGAATGTTGAGTCACCACTTAATGATGAACGAGATATTTGAAAAATATATTTGATTTTATTTGGCTCTTAATGCTAAATAGATTTAGTTTTATTATACTAATGTGTATCGATATTCAATGAAGGAAAAGAACACGGACATTAATGGAATATATTTTCATTAAACTTAACCAAAACATTCAACACCATACTTGCCTTTTAATACTGAATGTTGAATTTTAATATAATTAGACATTAAGAGGGGAATAAATAAATAGTAATTATACCTCTTAATTCTGAATTAGCCTTCTATTGAAACAGCAAATGCCACTTGAACCTTAAAAAATGGAAGTGATGCATGATGACAAAATTAAAGAGAGTAAATAAAAGATGAAGGACCACCTGGTTTTGTTCCTTTTCTATTGAAATACCACATGCATGCCCAGAGCTGTGACAACCACAAATTTGTTTTTCCTCATTTATATGCTTCAGGGAAACATAGGACAAGTGCATATATAAACTAGAAGTTTATGGATTCGATTATGACATTAAACTCACGACCTTTTGGTTAATTATTGAGATTACTTTACTCAACGAGATAGTTCTTTTTTCATCTATTCTTTTTGTGTAACATAGATTTATCAGCCGTGTATACACATCGCGTGTATTTTGTATCTAATATTTTATAGAAGAAATCAATTTTAAAATGGGTGTCACGAAATCATTTCTCTTTTTCTTTATTATGAAAATGGTCATCTACTCAATATGGAGACAATTTCACTCAATTTAAAATATATTAATATACACTCATATAAATTACTGGTTCACCTCTCAAAATGTTGGTACTTCTAATTCGCAAAGAGATGACTATTTTCTTTAGAGCGAGATTAATGTTAGTCAAAATTAATTATTTAAGGAAAAATATATATATTGAGGAAGTTAATAAATTAAATTAAAAAAAAAGTCCAATGCTTAAAATTTTAGAATTGTATTAAAATTGTAGTGAAGAACCATATTCAGTTTATTTTATATCATTGTTTAATCAAAGTCCAATGCTTGGGCATTCTGACTCTCATGTCTATTCATAAAGAGTCCTGACTTATTAAATAAATAATGACATTAATTTATAATATTATTATTCTATAAATAAGCCTCCTGGCCTTTAAAATATTACATTTGTATCTCTCTAGTCCTTTAATATTTTTTGTACCCATATGCCATTAAACTATTCCCATTATACCCCAGCCCCCCCTAGAGGTTTATCGCTATGAATTTACTATTAGCCTTATGACATTCGTCGCTAAAAGTATAATATAGCAACAAAATATACAAATTTGTCACTAAAATATCATTGCTAAAGATACAATTCTAGCGACGATTGCATATTTGGTCAATCTATGTACACTGTAAGCGACAATTGCTTATTGCTTTGCAAAAAAGCATTCATAGCTAATCCTCTTAGGGCCTCTTGGGTACAAAGTACATGCTTTAAGGGCTATCTTTTCTTTTCTGATGCCTGTCTATCTTAAGACACGCATCAGCACAACTTGACGCCGCTTAAATAGCGCGTTGCAATAGAGCCCAAGTGCAGGCACGTCAAGTTGTAATATAGTCTCGGAAGTCCGAGTGTCGAACCACAGGGATAAGCGAAGAGGAATGGAATGGATTACGGATTAAGTGATTTTCTGGTTTCTGTGAGTTGGTTTGTTGTAGAACAACGTAAATGTAAAACAGATGCGAAAATAAATAAGAAAGCACTAAGGTAGGTGGAGATTAGTTACGATTTAAGAAACGGTGATCATTAGCTCATACTAAGATTAGAACACAAGGATTCTCGAGAAATGGGGAATGTTGGTGTATCTCTCAATAGCAGAGGGTGCGACGCTAGGCGACTCATTCCCGAATTGAAGCTATATCAAGAGAGATACAAACGACATACCACCAAAGACGAGGTTATCATTCATACCTCTTAGCTACGGGTGTGAAGCAAGGCAACCCATTCCCGATGAAGCTAATCCGAGATAGCTATGACGAACTCATCATAAAAAGATTTAACATCAAGCAAGTGTGGTAATCTCATGATTTAAAGAATGAAAATTAAAAAATGAATCCTAACAATGGAACGGAATGAAGTTTATGGGATAAATTCGTCCACTCATCGTTTATCACTTATGGTAGAAAATAAAGAGTCTAAGTATCACACAAAGTGTAAGAAGCACTCAATATATCAATAAATGAATCAAAGATAAGCTAAACAAATTTATAATCCATCTATGGAGTTTTGAGAGCTATTCATAAATTCGATGAAGAGGGAAAAAGCTCCATGGATGGGGGAAAAAGACTACAAGCTTTCTAGAACCATATAAATATGTTGTATGTTCATTAACAACCAAGCACTAAATATACAAGGCATATAAAGTCTTACTTTATTATGAATATACCTAGAAAGCTTGTAACAATGGAGGAAATGAAGAAGAAAAGGATTTACAACTATTTTCTCAATCTTTAAACATGGATTGAGCCATAAATCACCGAATATTATATCGCAAACAACCTCCGTAACCTTAGTAATAGACTACTCCATAATAGATGCAAGAACAAATATTATAGAAGAAGAAATCATTCTTACAAATTAAAAACTTACAAGAGAAATGAAGAACAACACCACAATGAGCTCTCACCTCTCTCTAGAACTCTAAGTGTAAAAAAAAACTAGATATCTTAGCCTAGAAGCTAAGAAAAATAACATATACTAAAATATTGCAAAATATCTAACTAAATATCTAAAATAACTTGAACCACTAAAATAGCCCATTTTGGGTGTGAAATGGACAAGTTGCCAGGTCCATGATCGATCATGGTTATGCCCATGATCGATCATGGAAGTGTTCTGCCAGAAAAAATGGTTTCATGATCAATCATGGTTATGACCATGATCGATCATGGACATGCCTATGATCGATCATGGTTATGCCCATGATCGATCATGGTTCTGGAATTTCTTCACTCAGCACTTTGCAAGCCTCCAAGCTTACTCTTGATCAATCTATGCAATGCCATTGTATTCCAATCCTACAAACACATGGAATACTACAAAGTAACACACCAACTTGGGCCATGTTAGATACAAAACTCGCTAAGGCACTAATCTCAAGATAAGCGGATAATTAGGCAGAATTAAAGCAACAAACGCGTCAAGCGACTCCGGGAAAGAGCTTAAACATGACAATATTATGCGTTTATCAACTCCCCTCAACTTATCTCTTGCTAGTCCCTTAGCAAGACAAAAAAATATATAATTACAAAAATAAAACACTATACAAAAAGATGTTAACTTCTAAGTTCCCAAAGAAGACGAGTTGCATCTCGTGAAGGTTTTCAGAAATGATACCTACAAACATTGGAAGTTTGATCATGATGAATGGTGAGAATGAAGATTCAAGTTTCAATTTGCAAAGCAAGAGGCATTATTATCAATTTTCCAGAATGACGGACTTTTGAATGATCATCTAATTCACCTATCTCCTTTAGAACACAATCCCATATTCTCCAATGCTCAAATACCAGACTTCGATTCAAACAATTCGATATAAACACAAAGAGTCATAACCATTCAAGAAGGAAGAGAGAACTTTTTCAAAAACAAAAGCTCCAAGATATGTCGATTTTAAGCACTTTCTTTATCTTTTACTTGAAAATTTCGCTAAATTAGATCAGGGTGGTTTTCGTCTCTATGGGGGGCAGCGGTCTCACTTATGAAATTTTTCAAAATTCTGCTCATTCATTGGCGCTCAAAGGAAGCTATTCACCCTTTCCCATATGGCAACCTATACCCATCCATAATATTAGACAAAGAGACTTAAGATTTAGTCAAGTGAAGCTTTAAGTCAATATTAGGATAAAAGTCATCCAAGTTATCAAAGTGCTATGCTTTTGTCCTCTCATTGGAGGATCTTTTCGAAAGAGCTTCCATTATTTTTGGACAAAAATTTCTCTTCTCTCAATGAAAATAAATCTAAGTGTTATTACCGAATTGAAAACAACCGAAGCAATCTAGCATGTGGAGCATGAGAATATAACGGGATATGAGACTAAGTGGAGCAAGGCAATTTAGATTATCATTCAAATTCCTATCTAGATCAAAGAATTCATGCCAAAAGCTAATGAAACAATAATCTTCATCGAACAAAATATCAATCAATCATCAATTTTCAAACTTCTAAAAAAAAAAATTGAACAAATCTCTTCTACTCATGGGAATGACTGATAGCAAGCAAACAAAATAAACACAAAATAACGTACCCCCCTCCACTTGAAACACACATTGTCCTCAATGTAAAGAGAACAACAACAACGCACGGAAGGGCTACAATGGCTTTGCTCTCCATGAGACAAAAATAAGAGATAAACAAAAACTATTCACAAAACGGGTTAGAATTAGAATTCAAAAGCAAAAACTATAATATTCAATCATTAAAACCAAGTTCTAGAGTTAACATCAAGTCTCAATTCTAATACAACCCAAAAGAAATAAAATAAAACTAAGCATAAATATAGGTACTTAAAGAGTTTTCAGGCTATCACATCATCATCACATATCAGAAGGTGGGGGTGGTGGAAAACGACCATACAACGCCTCGAACTGCTGGCGTATGAACTCCTGCTGGGTCGTCATCTGAGCTGCAACTCGTGCCTCGACCTGAGCTGCAATATCTGCCTCCAAACGGTCCTGACGCAATACCATAATCTCTACCCTCTCGTTGACGCTAGCAAACCCGGTCTGCATCAAAGCAGTCATCTGCTCAAACTGCTCTCTAATGAACTCCCTATTGTCATCCACAGGCCCAGAGCTTGCCCTTCTTCTACGCCTTGACTGACCCGGAACATCCGCTCCTGCTTCCTCTGCCCTTTCTTCTTCGCTATCCCCCTGTTGTGGTGCGGCTGTGGAAGAACTTGGCCTATTTCTCAGTTGTCCGGCGGCTCTAGCCTGGGTGGACCTGTTTATCGGGACCCGCTGTATCTTTCTGACATCGGTGTCCCTTTCTTGGACACCCGCCTCCAAACAAATGCGGGTCAGAAGCACACCAAATTTTATCGTTTCGTTATGGGCTACCGTGTCATAGACTTTCATGATTTTCCGCATTATGTAGCGAACCAAACAACACGGCCTATTGCGAGCAATTACATATAGAACATAGGCATGATAGGTGTACAAATGTTGAATGTGCGAGGTGGGATCTAACGCATTGGCTACAACAAGCCACAGGGTCCTGAATTGTGGTGCTAAATTGTTCCTATCGAATTGCGTGCCAATCCAAGTCATTGGACGACCGGCTAAGAACGTAGCCAATGTGTTATCAGTGGGGTATAAAATACGGGCTGAATGAGGGAGGTCATAGCTGCCATCCGGCAATGCCGGAATCCCCGTGACTCTACTAACAACCTCGAGGTTGAAAGGAACAGTTCTCCCACGTACGTGGGCAACATAGGCATAAGCAGCATTGGGCACACGCACCAAACTTGCTACAAATTCACGACATAGAGTGAGATTACATTGATTACCTGGTTGTCGCAAATATTGAACCCACCCCTCGTGTCTTTCGAATGTTCCCATTTGAGGGAAATCGTCCAAGGCACCAATAATCACAGGCCTCTCGATCATCACAGCCCGGTTCCTGAAAGCGTAATTCCACCAATCGTACTCCTGACGGCTACGGAACCCGCGGTACCCACCCCTCGCGGCTTGAAGCTCTTCTGGCTTGTTAACTGGAGTAATGGCAGCCATTGATGTGGGGAGAGGGGAGAAATAGAGAGAAATTTCAAAAATTTGGGGAGTAGGGCTCGAAATTGGGGTTTGGGGTTTTAGAGAGAGAAAGAGGTGTTGATGGTAGATGGGTTTGGAGTTTGGGGGTGAAATTGAGAGTTTATGGAGGTGGAAAGGCTAGGGGAGGGTTTGATATGATGATTGTTGAAGGTTTGAAGAAGGGAGATGGAGAGAAATGGGAGTTAGAGAGAAAATGGGGCACGATTTTTGGGGTTTAGAAACGGCTGCTCTGTTTTTAGAGGGACCATGATCGATCATGGCTTTTGCCCATGATCGATCATGGAAGTCTACTGCCGCAGGAAAATTTCACCATGATCGATCATGGTTTTGCCCATGATCGATCATGGAAGTGCACTGCCTCCTCAATTTGATCCCATGATCGATCATGGGTATACCATGATCGATCATGCCTTCAACAAAAATTCTCCCATGAGATTTTTCACTTGAAACACTTTTCCACTCCCCCCAACTTGGTCCAGCTCGATCCAATCTCGTCCAAAAATTCCTGAAACTCAAAAATACTACAAAAAACATTATTTACAGAATCGACCTATGCTTGTTAGGCATAAGTCGGGTCTTCGAAAGGGGTGGACTCCTCTCGAATTGGGAATTCTAAAAATGGCTTTAAACGTTGTCCATTTACTTTAAAAACATAGCCGGTTTTGGGATCCTCAACTTGCACAGCCCCAAAAGGAAAATACATGACGGACAATGTATGGGCCGGTCCAACGAGACTTCAATTTCCGGGGGAGAGATGCAGCACGACGAGTATCATAAATAAGAACTTTGTGCCAAGTTTGAATTCTTTCCTTAAATAGATTTATCATGAAAAATTTTGGCACGTTCCTTGCTTATCTTCGCATTATCATATGCATCTCTTCTCTATTCCTCGATTTCATCAATTTGTAACTTACGGTCAAGCCCGGCTTTTTCGAAATCACAGTTAACCATCTTAGTTGCCCAGTATGATTTGTGTTCCAACTCTACTGGCAAATGACATGGTTTTCCATATACAATGCGATGGGAGACATATCTAGAGTTGTTTTGTACGCAGTACGGTAAGCCCAAAGTGCATCAGTCAGTTTAACGACCAATCCTTGCGGTTCGGGTTTACCGTTTTCTCTAGAATCTGTTTGATCTCCCTATTTGCCAGCTCGGCTTGACGTTAGTCTGAGGGTGATAAGCGAGCGACACTTTGTGATTTACACCATACTTTTGCATTAATGATTGAAATGGTCTGTTGCAAAGTGAGTACCACCGTCGCTTATTATTGCCTTGGGCGTGCCAAACGTGCAAGAATGTGTTCTTTCAGAAATCGGATCACCACTTTGTGATCGTTTTTCTTACACGCTTGGGCTTCCACCCCATTTCGAAACATAATCTACGGCAACTAAAATATAAAGATTACCGTAGGAGGATGGGAATGGTCCCATAAAATCGATGCCCCAGCAATCGAAGATTTCAATCATCAGGATTGGATTGAGTGGCATCATATTCCTCTTGGAGATCCCTCAAGCATTTGGCATCTTTGACATGCCTTGCAAAAGCGTTGTGCGTCCTTAAAAAGCGACGGCCAATACAATCCACTTTGCATAATCTTCGCGGTGGTCTTCTTTGCTGAGAAGTGTCCTCCGCAAGCCTCAGAATGACAGAAAGTAGAACTCTCTCCACTTCTTCCTCTGGGATGCACCGTCTGATAATCTGATCCGCACAATACTTAAACAGGTACGGTTCATCCATAGAATCGACCCACTTCACTCAAAAACCTTTTTCTATCTTGTGCGCCCCATGACTTTGGTATCTTGTCAGTTACAAGATAATTTACAATGTCTGCATACCATGGGAGCGTCGAGATTGCCATAATTGTTCGTCTGGAAACGATCTTGGATCGGGCTTTCTTCAATTTGTTCGTTAAAGTGAGTCGAGACAGATGATCGGCCACGTTCTCGACTCCCTTTTTGTCCTTGATGCTTAAATGAAATTCTTGCAAAAGAGTATCACCTCAAAAGCCGCGGCTTGGCATCTTTCTTTGTGAATAGAACTTCACACGCGTGATCCGTGAAAATCACAATTGGCGATCCTATCAAATAGGATCGGAACTTGTCTAGGGCGAAGACAATTGCTAGAAGCTCTTTCTCTGTCGTGGTGTAGTTCATTTGCGCATCATTCAAGGTCCTACTTGCATAGTATATCACACCCGGTTTCTTGTCTTTTCGTTGACCAAGAACGCTCCCACCGCATAGTCACTTGCGTCGCACATAAGCTCGAATGGCAAGCTCCAGTCCGGTGTCTGCATAATCGGCGCAGTAGTAAGCATATGCTTCAGAGAGACAAAGGCTTCCTCGCACTTGGCATCCCACTGAAAGGGTGCATCCTTGAGAAGTAGACTACACATGGGCTTGGAAATGGAACTGAAGTTCTTGATAACCTCCTATAAAACCCGGCATGTCCTAGAAAAGATCGAACATCTTTGACATTCTTCGGTGTAGGAAGTTTAGCAATCAACTCAATTTTAGCTTTATCCACCTCGATTCCTTCTGAAGAAATGATGTGCCCCAAAACAATTCCTTTGGTAACCATAAGATGGCACTTCTCCCAGTTCAATACCAATTGTTTTTCCACGCATCTTCCCAAGACTGTTCCAGGTTAGCCAAGCAATTGTCGAATGACTTACCATAGACGGTAAAGTCATCCATAAAAACTTCCAAAGTCCTTTCCACCATATCGCTAAAGATACTTAGCATGCCACCGTTGGAAAGTGGCCGGTGCATTACATAGACCAAAGGGCATTCTTCGATAAGCGAAGGTACCAAAAGGACATGTAAAAGGTGTTTTTTCTTGATCATCTAGGTCAATCTCAATTTGATTGTACCCGGGAAAAACATCGAGGAAAGAGTAATATATCATGACCCGCTACCCTCTCTAGAGTTTGATCCAAAAAGGGGAGGGGAAATGATCTTTACGAGTAGCCTCATTGAGTTTACGGTAGTCAATACACATTCACCACCCGGTGGTGACTCTTTGTGGAATCAACTCGTTTGAGTCGTTCTTGACTACGTAAGACCCGATTTTTTCGGTACCACTTGAGTTGGACTAACCATTTACTATCCGAGATTGGATAGATGATCTTTGCATCCATTAATTTCAACACCTCGTTCCTTACCACTTCTTGCATGTTAGGATTCAAACCGGCGTTGAAATTGCCTTGATGTTTTTGCCCCATCCTCCAAGTGAAATTTTATGTGTACAAATCAAAGGGCTTATTCCTTGGAGGTCGGCAAGAGTCCAACCAAAAGCTTTTTTATATTTACCAAGCAAATGAACTAACCTTCCTTCTTGGTCATCCGAAAGTTCGGACGAGATGATAAACTGGGAAGGTATCTGAAGCTCCCAAAAAGGCATACTTCAAAATTGCTCGGCAATAGCTTGAGATCCATTTTTCCTTCAAGCTTTTTGGTGGGAGATTGTGTGTTTTCCTCTTTCTCCAAAAACTCAACCTGTTTGTCACACAAAGGAAAACACTTGCATACAATCCTCGGGTTCATCGGAAGTGGTTAGATAACCCTCCATTGACTTCGATTCGAAATTTGCACAAAGTGGTCTTGGATACATGACTCTATCATGTTCACGTGTTCACTTTCCTCATCATCATCGTCGTCTCTTTGATTGCTCAAAAGAGAACACGTTTAGCTCTAAAGTCATGTTTCCAAATGCTAACTTCACAATTCCATTCTTGCAATTTATTATGGCATTAGAAGTAGCAAGAAATGGTCGCCAAGGATAACTGGAATCTCCTTAGCGGGATTCGACACGGGTTGCATGTCGAGGATGATAAAGTCAACGGGAAAATAAAACTTGTCAATTTGAACAAGCACATCTTCGACTATCCTCTTGGTATCTTAACGGATCGGTCCGCTAATTGAATAGTAACCCTCGTGGGTTTCAACTCACCCAACCCCAATTGTTGATATACAGAATATGGGAGTACGTTCACACTTGCTCCCAAATCTAGCAAAGCATTTTTGATCCTACAATTTCCTATGACACACGAAATTGTGGGGCAACCGGGGTCTTGAACTTAGGGGCTCTCATGCCTTGCATGATGGAGCTCACTTGCTCCGCCATAAAGGCCTTCTTCTTAACATTCAACCTTCGTTTTGTCGTGCATAAGTCCTTGAGGAACTTAGCATACGAAGGTATTTGCTTGACCGCGTCAAGCAATGGAATGTTGATTTTCACTTGTCGAAACACATCCAAAATCTCAGTATTAGATTTGGATGGTTGGTTCAATCTCTCGGGAAAGGGACCTTAATTCCGTTCTTGATTTTCTCAAGATCCTCCTTTCCTTGTCTCTCTTCCTCTCTCTTCTTCTCTTCCACTCACAACTTTTTCAACCTCCGACTCCTCAACATGCGTGGATTAAACTATGTCCGCCACCTTGGGGGTTTTAGGAACAATAGTTTTGTCTACCTCCTTACCACTTCTCAAGATTGTGATAGATTTGAGTTCTTCTATCTTGGAGCTAGACTCTCCTCCCTCTACTACTTGAACTTGACCTCTAGGATTCGCTAAAGGTTGAGAGGGGAATTTTCCCTTCTCTTGGGTAGCTAGGGCGGTGGTGAGTTTAGACATTTGAGTTTTAACTCACCCACATCACGATCCGTTTTGTCCACAAATGATCTCAACAAAGCTTCCAAGTTTTGGTTGGGATTTTGATTCTGAGGTGGAACAAAAGAGTTTTGAGGTTGTTGTTGTTGCCTTTGGTTCTGATTATATTGGTTGTGGTTCTGACTTTGATTTCCTCCCCAACTGAAATTGGGGTGATTCTTCCATCCTTCATTGTACCTTTGAGAATAAGGATCGTTTTGGTTACGGTTTTGGTTGTACTGGTGTAAAGCATTGACTTGGCGGGATTTTTGAGGACTTCCCGGAAAGCGGGAATGGTAGGACAATCCTCGGTAGTGTGTCCTGAATTTTCACAAATGACACACAACTGACTCGAGGATACTACGTTGACCTCCTTAAACTGACTTGCTTCCATTGCCTCTACTTTCTTAGACAATTGGAATAACCTCGCACCCATGTCATCCTCATTAGACACTTGGTACAACCCACCCTTCCTTGAGTTTTTGCTTTGGGTTCCTCGGAATAGGTGTTCCAATTTTGGGCACCTTCCGCTTAATTCATCAAAATACAATAAAGCCTCATCGGGATTCTTCTTAAGAATTGACCATTACACATGGTCTCAACAACGTACGCATATCAGGGGTGAGAGATTCATAGAAAAAACTAACAAGGCTCCACGTTTCGTGACCATGGTGTGGGGCATGCGTTTAGAAGTTCCTTGTATCTTTTCCAACACTTATAAAAAGTTTCATTTTCTTTTGGCGAAAAATTAGATATCGCCCTTCTTAAAGCATTGGTTCTATGAACGGGAAAGAATTTTTTTAGAAATTCCGCTTGAAGTTCTTGCAAGACCGAATTGATTGTGGTCTTTGAGCATTTAGCCAAATCTTTCCTTTATCTTTTAGGGAGAAAGGAAAGAGCTTTAAACGCATGACATCCTTATTAATATTTGCCTCACGAAATGTGGAGCAGACTTCTTCAAAGTCTTTCAAGTGCAAGTATGGGTTTTCCGACTCCATACCATGAAAAGAAGGGATATGTTGAAGCATACCCGGTTTGAAAGAGAATGCTCCGGCTTGGCCAGCGGGAAGCACAATGCACGAATTCGAAGTTGCCGAGGCGGTTGAGGTAGTCTCTCATGGTCCTAAACATGAGGAACATTGTTGGCACCTTCCCTTCATTATCGCTCTCGTGATCCGCGGCTCTACCTTGGTTTGCCATTCTTGGAGATGTGGGAGGGCTAATTCGAATATCCACAAACAATCGCCTTGCATGGGCTTGGACAATGATTCGAATCACTCCTTGGGAACTCTACAAAATATAAACAGAAAATAAGGGAGAAAAATAAATTAATCAAATAGAGAGAAATACTTACAGAATGGTTTTATACAAAACCCAGAATCCGCCTTTTGCCTTATCCCCGGCAACGGCGCCAAAAACTTGACGCCGCTTAAATAGCGCGTTGCGATAGAGCCCAAGTGCAGGCACGTCAAGTTGTAATATAGTCTCGGAAGTCGAGTGTCGAACCACAGGGATAAGCGAAGAGGAATGGAATGGATTACGGATTAAGTGATTTTCTGGTTTCTGTGAGTTGGTTTGTTGTAGAACAACGTAAATGTAAAACAGATGCGAAAATAAATAAGAAAGCATAGTAGGTAGTAGGTAGAGATTTAGTTTACGATTTTAAGAAACGGTGATTCATTAGCTCATATAATTAGAACACAAGGATTCTCGAGAAATGGTGGAATGTTGGTGTATCTCTCAATAGCAGAGGGTGCGACGCTAGGCGACTCATTCCCGAATTGAAGCTATATCAAGAGGAGATACAAACGACATACCACCAAAGACGAGGTTATCATTCCTACCTCTTAGCTACAGGGTGTGAAGCAAGGCAACCCATTCCCGATGAAGCTAATCCGAGATAGCTATGACGAACTCATCATAAAAAGATTTAACATCAAGCAAGTGTGGTAATCTCATGATTTAAAGAATGAAAATTAAAAAATGGAATCCTAACAATGGAACGGGAAGTGAAGTTTATGGGATAAATTCGTCCACTCATCGTTTATCATCATTATGGTAGAAAATAAAGGTCTAAGTATCACACAAAGTGTAAGAAGCACAAAATATATCAATAAATGAATCAAAGATAAGCTAAACAAATTTATAATCCATCTATGGAGTTTTGAGAGCTATTCATAAATTCGATGAAGAGGGAAAAAAGCTCCATGGATGGGGGAAAAAGACTACAAGCTTTCTAGAACCATATAAATATGTTGTATGTCATTAACAACCAAGCACTAAATATACAAGGCATATAAAGTCTTACTTTATTATGAATATACCTAGAAAGCTTGTAACAATGGAGGGAAATGAAGAAGAAAAGATTTACAACTATTTCTCAATCTTTAAACATGGATTGAGCCATAAATCACCGATTATTATATCGCAAACAACCTCCGTAACCTTAGTATAGACTACTCCATAATAGATGCAAGAACAAATATTATAGAGAAGAAATTCATTCTTACAAATTAAAAACTTACAAGAGAAATGAAGAACAACACCACAATGAGCTCTCACCTCTCTCTAGAACTCTAAGTGTAAAAAAAAACTAGATATCTTAGCCTAGAAGCTAAGAAAAAATAACATATACTAAAATATTGCAAAATATCTAACTAAAATATCTAAAATAACTTGAACCACTAAAATAGCATTTTGGGTGTGAAATGGACAAGTTGCAGGTCCATGATCGATCATGGTTATGCCCATGATCGATCATGGAAGTATTCTGCAGAAAAAATGGTTTCATGATCAATCATGGTTATTGACATGATCGATCATGGACATGCTTATGATCGATCATGGTTATGCCCATGATCGATCATGGTTCTGGAATTTCTTCACTCAGCACTTTTGCAAGCCTCCAAGCTTACTCTTGATCAATCTATGCAATGCCATTGTATTCCAATCCTACAAACACATGGAATACTACAAAGTACACACCAACTTGGGCCATGTTAGATACAAAACTCGCTAAGGCACTAATCTCAAGATAAGCGGATAATTAGGCAGAATTAAAGCAACAAACGCGTCAAGCGACTCCGGGAAAGAGCTTAAACATGACAATATTATGCGTTTATCACAACTCCTTTTAAATCTGATCAAATAAAAAAAATAAATTTTTTACCAATATTCATATAATTATTAAAGATAATTTTGGAGTACTATAATATTCATCTGAAGTGCTAGCAACGTTAACCAGATTATAATGAAGATAAACTAACTTAACAATTGACAAAATGGTAATTCTAATAGTCTTAAATTGTGTTTGACATTCAAGATTAGAGGACGGAATAGGATTAAGATATCCTATTCCATGTTTGGTTGGTTCAGAATGGATATTGGTGTTGATTATTTATACTACAAAGACTATCTCTTATTCCATCAATCCCACCTATGTAGATTAGTTATCTTACGGTAGTAGTGTTGGTTGACATAGAGATTGAGAGGGGAGGATCAGAGGTTCGAACATAACCAACTAGAACAAATTGTTTAACGTACAGTGATGAAAACACAAACTTATAATTAGTGGCAAAAGTTGCAACAACCAAGAAATTTGTGACGAAATTTAGAGTTTTGTCATTAAAGAGTATATATTATCTTAAATATGGAGCAAAATTTTAATATTGCATATAACCAAATCTTTATTATTTTTTCCCTCTAATATTTATCGCCCTCACTGAAAATAATTTCTGCCTAGGTTCCTGGACTGATCACATTGTATTTCACACTAAACAAATTGTCCAACCTCCGGGGTATGCACATATATTACCCAAAAGTAAATAATAAAAATAATAATAAAACTTAAAAAATAAAATAATTAGGGTAATTGACTTTTTACGCCCCAAAGTATTTATTTTCTCACTTTGGTCCTTAATGTTTTTTTGCTACAGGTTGTTACTAAAAGTTTTAACCGAATTGCATGTTTATCGAAGACATGGATGCCTTGTTCCATATTCTGAAAGAAAAATGAAAAATCCATTTTTGGACTTAAAATCATTGTGCCACCAAGATTTTCCATCCAAAAAATTGAAACGCATCCAATTTTGATGAAAGCAAAACACAATTCAAATTTTAAGGATCAAAATATAATAAAAGAACTCTAATTCCGAAAACATAGTTTATATGTGTACACGCCAACATGAAATTAAATAATGCATGTTTAGTACAGAATGAAATGTCAATCCATAATAATTTATTTTATTTGTTTGCTAAACAAGAATGTTGTTATGTATTTAACTAATAAAGTGGCTCTTTATAAAAAGACTATAAAAGTCTTGGATGCCTGGTATATGACATGTTATGCATTGAATACTTCCTTGGTTGATTCCAATATTCCTTTTTCCAATTTTTTGAATTAAGAGTTTAACTATAAATTAAAGATTTTTATAAATTATTGATTGTGCTGAATTACACATTTATCTATATTATTCCAAAATCTACTCATAAAACTATAAGCTTTCAGACGTGTCTTAGTTTTGTCCAAAGTAGGATGTGATGGCAAAACACCTAATTAATTGCAGAGGTCCTGTGCTACACTCATCTTTGGGGCATAATGGAAATGACATGTACAACTTCATAACCTCTCTCTTCCAACCCCTTAACCCACAAAACCAGACCCTTCCCCTATCCTCACCCCCCCCCCCCCCCACCCCCCCCCCCCCCCCTCCCCACAAAACCCCAAAACAAATAAAAATAATAACCCTAGATTAGTCACAAAAGTGATCAGCAGCAACCAGAAAAAAACCTAATCATCTATGACTAGCCCTTGACTTTCTCTGTTAGATTTCTAATTTTTCACTAAAGTGAGACGTGGTTGAATGTTTATGGCTTTTTGACTACATTTTGAAACAGCATAGACAAAAGTATAATTTGGTATAACTTTAGGGTCGTTACTCGTATTTAACTCTATTAGTTACTTCTTGTTCTATCATTAAAGAAAGCTTAGTGTTTTCATTAAAACTTCAAAGCAATGCTAAACGGGCATACAATTACAAGCAAATTGTGCGAAGTGATATCTTATCCCCCACAGAAAGATGCTAACCAGGTTGCAGCATATATCTTAAGACCCTTTGATATATTTTTGTAATAAATAAATAAATCGTGCTATATAATTTAGGAGTTCACTTTGTTGTTTGCGAGCGCATCGTCCCGCAGTTGGGGTCTAAATCTGCTATTCGTGTCATTGCCCGGAGCAATTGTGTGAATATACGCATTAGCGATGGCAATTGGTCATGATTGGCGCAAGTTGGGCAAAAACCAAGACCCTCCCCATTGCTTGTACACTTGGAACTAAACCCGCCCAGACTTATTGGTATCGTAGGATATTTTAAGCATATTTAATGAGAAAAATATTATGTTTGGGCGGGGTGCAAGGTCAAATAGGTTTGTTTTACGAAAATTTGAACCCACTTGGTTCAAAAAATATCCACCTCATTAGGGTTGAGTTGGCCATTTAATCATTCTTAACTCGCATGTGAAATAAAGGTAAAGTCGTCAATTTGTTTTCCAAAAATGGATGAAAGTGAACAGTTTAAGAGACCTCTTTCAAAATAAAAGAATGGATCCGGGTTTTATCAGTTTGTAGAGAATTCGCACAATGTTAATATAGCATACAAGACATTAAAAAATTCTACGCAAATGAAATGCTATAAAATGCGTTGCTCAGCCATCAACACTTAAGCCCTACATGCATTATTATTTTAAGCAATTATGGAAGTGTTGGGCATCTATTTTTGCATTATTTGTCGTATAAAAATTATTAGTTACTTCAAATTAATTTAGTTAAAACTTATAATCTCCAACCATAAAAAAAATAAAAAATAAAAAACTAATGTTTATCATGAGTAAACTATATATGTCTACTTTAACTCTATTTTAATTTGTACGGTTATTATTTCTCATGTCATTTTACGCAATACTCTTATTTTCAACTACCAATTTTTTTGTACAATATTTAATGTGCCGTCCACCACGAATACTACCCTATTGTTTTATGAAAAAAAAAAACAGAGAGTTAAACTTTATGTTTCTAAAATACGATTCAAAATGATGCCTGCAATTAAACTCTTTCCTTCTCTCTCTCTCTCTCTCCCTCTCTCTCTCTCTCTCTTTTAGTCACCCAAAGACACAACATAAAATAAACTATTCTAGGAATAAGGCGTCTCAGCACTCCTAAGTATGAAAAAGAAAACCCTTTCTTTTTAATAGTAATAGATGTGTAGTTGGCCACCATAGCAACCATGAAAACTGCCCCTGCCCATATTACAATGTTGGATGGTCTCATTGCGTTTCACACTGAACAAATTGCCCAAGAAGCAGAATATGTATTTTTTTACTCTATATAATCTCTTAAGTGAATAATAATAAAAATAAAAAAATAAAATAAGGAGTCAATATTCTAGACTAAGTTTTTATGTTATCTCACTTTAGTCCTTAACGTTTAGTTTTGTATGTTTTAAGTTTCAAGTTTGAGCATACTTTTTGTCAAAAATTGAACGCCCTTGTCCTTTTCTTTTAAAAAAAAAGAAAGAATAATTCATTTTTGGAAGGAAAATATACATGCCACCTGGATTTTCCATGCAAAAACCAAAAATAAAATAAATTGATGGAGCGTGTAACTTTAGATGAGAGTGCATGAGACGCGACTTAAACTTTAAGTATCAAAAACTAGTAAAAGAAACTTTTAGTAGCAAAGTGAAGAAATTGGCAAACTTCAAGGGCAAAAGGTGAATTATCAAAATAATTAAGAAAGAATAAGTAAACTCTAAATTTAAGTACTTGTTCTTTGTTAAATGTCTTATGAACAATTAAACAAGGAGTACAACAACCCAAATTTCTGTTGGTGGCTTTGGATTAATTCGGAACACATAGTCTATATGCGTACACACTAACATGAAATTAAAATAATGCATTTTTAATAAACAATCAAATGTGAATCCATAATTTTTATTTTATTTTATTGGTAAACAAGCATGAAGTTATTTATTTAATTAACACAGTGGCTTTTAAAAAAAGACTTTAAAAGTCTACAAGTTGTATGCCATATCATTGTATACGTGGTCAACTCTAATATTATTTTTTCTAATCTCCTAAGTTAAGAGTTTACTTACTTCAAACTAGATTGGAAGATATGTTTTATTATAAACTATCGATTGTGCAGAATTACACTTTTGTGCATGACGTTCGAAAATGCACTCATATAACTATAAATTTTTAGACGTGTCTTAGTTTTATTCAAAATTAGATGTGCCATAAAAAACCTAATTATGAAGATCATATATATGCTACTCATGTGAGGGGCATAATAGAAACTACATTTACAGCAAAATAAATTTTGTGAGACGACCAAGAGTTTTAGACCCGTGATTGTTTCATTAATTAGCACATGGGATTGTTTCACTAGCATGTTTTTAATGAAAAAGAAGTTTCATTTTATGGACCACATTCCTAATTAATAAATGAAAAGCCAGGAATATTGACTAGGTATCCAAGTTTTCTCTATATAAAGGACGCTACATTTTCAAGGGATTTAAAAGTTAAAACCAAGCTAAATTTTGGGAACTGCACCAAGTTTGCAAAGTAGTGCCATTGTTTCACTAGCACTTATTGTTAAAGTAATTGTTGTCTCAAAGAGTGTGAATATGGCATGCCTTACACCTCCAACAACTGCAAGGTATGTATTGTTTCCGCAATACTATAGTTAAGAGACTTTTTCAACATGTTATTAATATCGGATTTAGATTTGGTATGAATTGTTTGTATATGGACTAATTTTTTAGTGACAAATTTCTGTCGCTAAAACATCGCCAGATGTTTTCAGTGACAGAAATTTGTCAATAATGGTGCAGACTAAATACCGCACCATATGCTAACTATATTAATATTAACTAAATGCATCGAATGGTTGTATATTTTGAGAAGGTAGAACTCATTAATACACCCGTTTTGATTATCCGGTTGGTAAAACCGATGAGAATATCATTTTCCATATTGTTTTTACAAAATTCATCTGCTAGATTTCTCGGCTATTTAATCGAGAGAAATGTTAGGAAGCATATTATTAATATAAAGAAAAACACTCGGCATAAAAATCTGCACCTAATTTATACGTTAATACCTTGTAATCAATGCATTATTTGATCCCATTGTCACTATAGCCAGAATCCAATTATCGTTTGTTTCTTAGATAAAAAATAGCACGCTTCACTTTAATAACCACGTTAACTGTATGTAGCATTTTTCTTCCAAGAAACAAACGGCGTGTTATATTTTAGACTAAACTAACAACATAATCAAATTAAACGATTGGAATTAGTAAAAGTGCATGAAACTTAATAGAAATCAAAGAGAAAGTCCAGCTAAGCTCCAGTGGACGAAAATATAACTAACTCTAGAATGTTTTAAAACGGATCGTTAAATAAATTTTTAGTCACAAAGTAAATGAAAAAAAATGTTGCTAAAAAATTTGAAGTGAAAGAGAGATATGGTTAGAAAAATTCAAAATTTCAAAATCATAAAAGTATTAACGCTTGACGTTTAGGTTGGAAAAAGAATTTCTTATCACTAATTAACTACAATATTTATTATAGTTTCTGAAGTCATATGAAACAGTTGCATAAATATAAAGCATACACAAGGAAAAATTAAGCCCGTTAAAAATTACAAAAACATATTCGCAGTATAATAATTTTTTTCAATTGGCACGTTTTGGTACAAAAATTTGGCGATGGGTTGCCAAATATAGCATGATGTTTCAGCGCAATCTTCACATAATAATGTATTTCAAATTATCATACAATATTCGCCAGGTGGTTGTTGAATGATTGTATCAAATTTGGCACTACACGATGGCCGAGGAAAAGTGATTATGCATATAGAGTCTCACTCTACTTTTAATCTCTGAACAATTTATAACAATCTAACCGTTTTACTCGAACAAAAGTATTAATAGTTTGCTTATGCATAAACAACCTTAAACCATATGACTTAGTGTATGTAAACGTTCAATTTGAGATTTTACATTTTATTTTATGTAAAGTTTGATTTTGTTAAAAAGTGTTGTGGTGTATTTAGTGGTGTTCTAAGACTTCTAGTATACTTTTTTGGTTGTATTAACTATGTGGTGATTTTAAATTATTTTGTCAGTGGAAATAGAAGTTTTCCATTTTGATATATAAATTGTGGCACGATAAACGTAGATGACACACTTTACTACTATATATGTAGATATATAGACACGTCTCCAATTTAATTTGTGTGATAAATTAGAAAAAGAATATATATTTAAACAATGAATAATGTTTTTTAAAGTATTTCAAAATACACCGCATCAAAGTAAGTCTTCAATGAAAAAAAATTTGTCTTTCGAGACAAATCACAATAGCGATAGAAAATTTCTTCACAATCTAGTCCCAAAAAGTCTCTACTCACAAAAAAAATATTTTCTACCAAAAGGTTTTATTTCACTAAAATTCTCTACTTTAACAAATTTGTGGGGCACATTATAAAATTACCCTTAAATGATAAAACTCGAAAGGAATAAGTTGAAGTGTGAAACACTTAGGTAACGGTGATGTCATTCGATCTTCATATACTATTTTGATGTGTGACAATCATTTGATCATTGTCAATGCATGCATGTATGCATACTTATTTATAGGTGTCGATAAAAACGCTCTTAATTATCAATTTAAGTATCCACTACTAAGGCACCCTTCGAATTAAATTGGAAAATGTTGCTCATATAAATTTATATCCAGTGGGCTTGTAATTTAATAAGCTTCCACAACACCCATGATCAAACTGTCTCCTCAGTCCTTTTTAATAGTTAATTGACTAAATTTCATATTAAAAATTATAATTGTTTTATGATTAATTATTACATCCAAAATCAATATCTTTTCAGCAAGTATACAAGTTAGAATCGAACTCTTAATCTGAGAGTACCATTTTTTTCCTTTCTAAATTTGAGTTATGCACCCACAAAATAAAGAGGAAACATTAAAAGAGCTGCAGAATTTTTTAATTATTTGTAGATTTTTTGATACAATAATCAATTGTAGAGGTAATAACACTTGTGACCTCCAAAGTATGCCCATAGTTTCACTTTTATTTTTGTCCCCATTGTTTCGATTTAGGTGCATAAGACCCCAGAGTTTAAAAATTGTTCCATAGTAATCCAACTAGTAATGGCCATTAAATAGGTGACTTGACTGACATGCTAATTATGGTTGTTCAAACTATAAATTATGGGTGACTTTACCAACGTACCTCTTATTTAATTGTTTGTAAAACTCTTTGAAACATGTATTAGATTAGAAGGTAAGGTGGCATTGATCACTGGTGGAGCTCAAGGAATTGGAGAGTCTACTGCAAGGCTATTCACTAAACATGGGGCCAAAGTAGTTATCGTTGATATTCTAGACAACTTGGGTCAATCAGTTTGTGAGGACATTGGCCTTGAACGAGCTTCTTTCGTCCATTGCGATGTGTCTATTGAGTCAGATATCGAACGTGCAGTTAATGCCACGATTGCCAAGCATGGCAAGCTGGACATAATGGTCAACAATGCCGTAGTTATAGATGAACCAAAACCTAGCATTCTTGAAAATGAAAAGTCCGCCTTTGAGCGAGTCATTAACATAAACCTAATAGGTGTATTCTTAGGAACCAAGCATGCAGCGCGAGTGATGATCCCTAATTGTAGTGGTAGCATCATTACCATTGGAAGTGTTTCTTCTAGTGTTGGTGGGGTTGCATCACACGCATACACGAGTTCAAAGCACGCAGTGGTAGGACTCACTAAGAATGTTGCGGCAGAACTTGGGCGGTTTCGAATTCGTGTCAATTGTATATCACCTTACTTTATCGCAAATCCAATAGCAAAGAATTTCTTCAAGTTGGATGATGATGCTACCGCAGGAATTTATTCCAACCTCAAGGGTCAAACTCTTCAAATGCAAGATGTGGCCGAAGCTACTCTTTTCATTGCTAGTGATGAGTCAAAGTATATAAGTGGGCATAATCTAGCAGTGGATGGAGGATTTACTGTTATAAATCCCGCTTTTGGCTTATATGCGCGTCTCTAGTTTATAAATTCATTGTCACTTGCAATTTAATTTTGTATCTCTTTAATTTCATTGCATCAAATAAACAAATTAAGAGCTTCAATTTGGTTAAGTGACTCTTGAAAAAAAAAACTTTTTTTTCTTTTTGGACAAAACAAAGCCTACAAGGGGCAGGAATCGGTCGGTTTGGTTTGATACAAGGTATATACCAATACCAGAACCGTTCCTACACATGTGTACCAATTTTACCAGTCGATTTTGGTGGATGGAAACCAAAACTGAACCAGCCGATATTTTTGGTATTTTTCGGTATTCTTTATTTTCGATAAAATCGGTATCATTTATGGTTTTTTTGGCTTCGACATTCATATTTTAGTAGTTAGTTTTTTTGGATTTAATTTTTGGTATTTCATACGTGCGTGCTTGTTTTTTGAGAAATTGGATTCTTGCGATGGTCGCAAAATAGGTGTTCTCACCCGGCCTTCAAGAATGGTGAGGGTCGTCAAGTGAGAAGGAGAATCTAAGAGAGAGGGAGTCTAACTGTTTGAATGTGCTTTGAAATTTCGTGAGAGGGTGAGGAAAATATGTTATATTTAATCTAAAGAGTTAATGTGAATCAGTGTAATGGTAATTAGATTAATTAAGCTGAAGTGGTCAAGATTAAAGTGTAAAAATGAATGTATGTGTAGATTAGATTAATTACAAACTAAATAAATATATAAAGTATATGGTATATATTTCGATATTTTCGATATATATATATAATGGGTATTTTCTGTCGATATTTACCATTTTTTAAAATGTAAAATCCAAACCAAATAAAAAAAATATCAGTATTTTTGGTTTTGGTTTTTTAAAATGTTAAATTAAAATAATTTTTTTCAATTCAATTTCGATCAGTTTCAGATTTTTACTTTACCGATTCCCACCCCTACCTATAAGGCAACCTAAACAAGAACAAACTAGCCAATACCGGAGGCAACCAAATCAGCCCCTAAAAGAAAAGAAACTGCGGAAGGGACATTAAAGCCCTCTTCTCTCTGAACATAGGACAAATAGATTGAATTAAAGTGGCTCTTGAACAATTCTTGTCTTTTCACTTAAATTATCATTCGTTTTTGAAGTCCCCTAAAATTATTTTAGTAAAAGAATATTATTATTTTATTAATTAAACTATTTCAGCTAAAAGAAATGCTTGCTTGGCATAAAAAATGATCAAAATCAATTGCACTACTTTCTGGTGTGAAGTTAGTTAGAATCAACATGTATAAAGCGTGTAAAAATAACTCAACATTTTCATTAAATTTACAATGCCGATCAAACAGTCTTACATTTTTCTTGCAAACATAATCTTTTAGCAGAACTTACAAACAATCAAACATACTTTAAATGAATTACTGAATCAATTAATTGACAAAATTCAACCTCAAAATTTATTCTGGAAACTTTGTAGAATTTGTGAATACTATTGGTCAATTCATCAAATCAGAGTTTTATATACTGTGGCAAAATTTTATTCAGCTAGTTTATGAGCCAAAACCCAATTAATAAACAAAAACAACCTCAAAATGTAATTGACCAAGGATTGAACAGATTCAGAGGAAATGAAGGAAAAAAGAATAGAGAACAAAGATGTCAATCCTATTTTACCCATTACTGGCCTCACAACACACTCTACACTCATGCATAATAAATTTAGAATTCATATTCCAGTCCCAAATAAATAACTTTATAAATATATATATATATATACATATCACGTTTGATTATCAATTAAACAACAATAGTAGTTCTCTTGATAGAAAATAAGCTCTAACATTTTTACATCATTAAGAAAATGATAAATATTGATGTTCAAATTTGAATGACAATCTATCTAAATCAAGAATGCTAAAAGAGGTTAAGTGAGGCTTCCATCTGGCTAATTGACGCACCAAAAATACTTCCGTGTTTAGGTACCCAAGTGCAGGTTGTCAAGTTATAATACTTGGTAAGTCCAAGTGTCGAACCACAAGGATAGTCAGAAAGACGATGTGGTGATTACGAGTCCAAGGCTTTGTTTAAGAGAATTTGATTGGTTGATTTTAGTTGTTGATTTTAAAGTCTTGCAATAAAAATTAAAATGATGTAATAATAGATGAGAAAAGGATAAGGCATTATAGAATTCATTTGTTTTGCAAAGTTAAGTAAAATCAATCTCATTCAAAGTTCTCAATGCAATTCCTAAGTGTTGAATATTTTACCCATTTTTAAGCAAAAGGGTGTAGAGCAAAAGCAATCCATTCCCATATAAATGCCATATAAAGAAAGGATGTAAGCAAATATCAACACAAGTGTATCTCTCATTTTTATCTTGTGACAAAGGGTGTGAAGCAAGTGCAACCCATTCCCATATAATATCAACCAAGATTCAAACTTAAAATACACAAAAAGAAAAGGCATAAATTTAAACTAGGCATTTAAGAACTCATTGTTAGTTTCCCCTAGGCAAATGACTTGATTATGAAAATGGCCAACTACAAGGAGTTTAGCTCGATAAATCATAACATTTCATTTGTCTAAGATTGGGAGGTCTAGGTGGAGGTCAAACCGTCCTATATAGACTTATTTGATAAATACAAATTGAATCCTTAAAATGATTAATGAAGTTGTTTATGACATAAATTTAAAAAATCCTCTTTGGCAATACTTTAACTAAGAAGATGATGAGTCTTAAAATCACATAAAGTATAGAAAGCACTCAACATATCATTAAAGTATTAAAAGATTAAAATCCCAAATTTATGGTGTTTCCATGAACATTCAAAAACTAATCATGCTTGGCAATGAAAAGTATCTCATTCAAAGAAAGAATGGACATAGGCTAGTAAGAAATACACAAGTGTATCATCTCTTCATTAATGCTTGAGATCTAAGTATACAAGACATACAAAGTCAAA
This sequence comes from Lonicera japonica, assembly GCA_021464415.1. NCBI lineage: Eukaryota > Viridiplantae > Streptophyta > Magnoliopsida > Dipsacales > Caprifoliaceae > Lonicera > Lonicera japonica. The sequence continues at coordinate 53,350,649 of CM038467.1, forward strand.
TCATCATATGAAAATTATCTTACTAGCTTATGAATGGTTGAAAAAATGGAGAAGATGAAGGATTCAAAAAGTATTTAACAATACTAACAATGGAATGAGAATTGAACTTACATAATTAATGCATTGCAAATTTCATCTTTTAGCCTTAGCAAAGAAATTTACTCCATAATAAATGTAGAGACAAGAATTATCAAAGTGAACTCCATTTCTCTCTCTAGAAAAAAACTATTACAAGCTCTCTATAAATTAAGAAATGAGAAGTAATAAAAAGACTACTCTCCAAATAAACAATGAAGACTATAAATAGGAGAGTTGTGTTGGATGCCAAAAATTAACAATGCTTTTTTTATTTTTGGTGGAGAATTCCACTATCTTGGATGCTCTTTAATCACATAGACAATTCAACTTTCTTTCTTTAATCACATGGACATGGAGACTTCCACTTTCTTGGATGCTCTTTAATCACATGGAGACTTACTTTCTTGGATTCCTTTTATCCATGGAAAATTCCACTATTGTATTAAATACGATATTTCTTGAAATCTAAAGACACCAAAATAAACACACAATGTGTCTTTCCAAGCATTGTTAAATACAAAAGTGTTACGAGACTAATCGCAAAATAAGTTGGCAAACCGAGTAGTTTTAAAGAAATAAACGCGTCAAACAACTCCGAAAATGAGCGTATGAATGACAATATTAAGCGTTTATCAACTCCCCCCGACTTATCTCTTGCTAGTCCCTTAGCAAGATAAATAAAAACAAAATAATATTATCCGAAAATGCATTGACAAAATACACTAAGCCATTTTAAAAACTCCCAAGTTCCCTTAGAAGACGAGGTTTGTCTCGTGAAGGTTTACAGTGATGATACCTACAAACATCAAAAGTTTGATCATGCTGAATGACGAGAATGATGATTTCAAAAGTTCAATTTGCAAAGCTTATGACATTACTATCACTATTTCTAGACTTGTGGGTTTTGAATGACTATCTGAATTGCTTATCTCCTTTAGAAACTTAACCCATACTTCCCTTTAATCACATGCTAAGCCTTATATTAGCAAAATTCTCATTTAAACACAAAGAGTATTGATCATTAGAGATGGAAGAGGAATTTCCTTCAAAAACGAAAGTTTCAAATTTTTGTCCATTTCTAAGCACTTTTCTTATATTTTCTTGGAATTTTTGCTAAATTAGTTCAAGACGGTTTTCATCTCTATGGGGGCAGCAGACTCACTATATAAAATTTGACATTTTATGCTTATTTATTAAGCTTGAAGGAAGCTATTCACTCTTTCCCATATGGTAACCTTTACATATCCATAATATTAAACAAAGAGACTTATGATTTAGTCAAGTGAAACTTTAAGTCAATATTAGGATTAAAAGTCATCCAAGTTTTTCAAAGTACCATGCATTTGTCCTCTCTATTAGAGGATCTTTTCGGAAAAAAAATTCATCATTTTTGGACAAGAATTCCCTCTTCACAAAATAAAAATTACTCTAAGTGTTACGAAAGAATTTCTCTACTTGAAGGATTTACACATTTTAAGGGACGCTTCTAGGGTCATGAATCTAATTGAAGCAAAGCAAGGTAGATTATCACTCAAAATTCCATCTAGATCAAGGAATTCAAGCCAATAGCTAATGAACCAATCATCATCATTTTTCAAACTTTCAAAAAAAAATTTTAAGCTCTAAACACATGAAAAATTCAGAAATTGAAAAGCCATTAAGGTTTAAGTACATTACCCCCTAACTTGAAGAACATATTGTCCTCAATGTGAAGAGAACGAGAAATCGACAGTCTCCCATTTGGCTTTTCAATTTTCATGAGAAAAAGAGAGCTATTTTTCAAAGCAAAATTACTATATGTACACGCTAACAAAAACAAACGGGTTAGAATTAGATAAAACATAATATGCATGCATTGCAATCACATTTCAATCGTAATATCATGTTTATCAAATCAAACCCAAAAAAGAAGGAAATAAAATAAAACAAATTTTTTTCTTTTTTTTTTATAAAAGTAAAAATTATATACAAACAACACCTATGCTTGTTAGGTATAGGTCGGATCTTCAAGAGTGGCGGACTCCTCTTGAGGTGGGAATTTCAAAAATGGCTTAAGGCGTTGTCCGTTCACTTTGAACACAAAGCCGATTTTGGGATCCTCAACATTCACGGCCCCAAAAGGGAATACATGTCGAATAATGTATGGGCCGGTGCAACGTGATTTCAACTTTCCCGGGAAGAGATGCAAACACGTGTCATAAACTAGAACATTGTGCCCGAGTTTAAATTCTTTTCTTAAAATAGATTTATCATGAAAAAATTTTGCACGTTCTTTGCTTATCTTAGCATTTTGGTATGCACCCCTCCTTAATTCTTCCAACTCTTCAAGTTGTAACTTTCGGTTGCTTCCGACATTTTCAATATCAAAATTCATCATTTTAATTGCCCAAAATGATCTATGTTCTAACTCAACGGGAAGATGGCAAGGCTTGCCATATACTATCCGATAGGGAGACATTTCTAAAATTATTTTAAAAGTCGTACGGTAAGCCCAAAGTGCATCGTTAAGACGCAATGACCAATCCTTGCGATTTGGATTTACCGTCTTTTCAAGAATTTGCTTTATCTCCCTATTGGCAAGTTCGGCTTGGCCATTAGTTTGCGGATGATAAGCTAGTGATACTTTGTGATTTACCCCATATTTTTGCATTAAAGATTCAAAAGGTTTATTGCAAAAATGAGTACCACCATCGCTTATAATCGCTTTGGGAGTGCCAAACCTTGCAAGAATATTTTCTTTCAAAAATCGGATCACCACTTTGTGATCATTTTTCTTGCAAGCTTGGGCCTCTACCCACTTGGAAACATAATCAACCGCTACTAAAATATAAAGGTTACCGAAAGAGGATGGGAATGGTCCCATGAAATCGATTCCCCAACAATCGAACACTTCAATCACCAAGATTGGATTAAGCGGCATCATGCTTTTTCTTGTAATCCCTCCTAACATTTGGCATCTCGGGCAAACTTTGCAATGTCGGTAGGCATCTTTGAACAATGTTGGCCAATAAAGGCCACTTTGCAAGATCTTGGCGGCCGTCTTTTTGGCTGAGAAATGTCCACCACAAGCTTCATTATGGCAAAAGCTTAGAACTCTTTCGAACTCGTCATTAGGAATACATCGTCGAATAATTTGATCCGCCCCATACTTGAACAAGTACGAGTCATCCCAATAGAAACGATTGACCTCGGACAAGAATTTTCTTCGGTCTTGGGCATTCCAATGGATTGGCATCTTTTCGGTGACAAGATAGTTCACGATATCGGCATACCATGGTGAGGAAGAGATTGTGAATAGTTGCTCATCCGGAAAAAAGTCTTTAATAGCACTTTCTTCAATGTGGTCGGTGAATGAAAGGCGAGATAAATGATCTGCCACCACATTTTCGACACCCTTCCACATTACTTCCTCGTTGGTGTTTGCCTCACGAAACGTGGAGCAAACTTCCTCGAAATCTTTCAAATGTAAGTACGGATTTTCGAATTCCATACCATGAAAAGAGGAGATATGTTGAAGCATACTTGGCTTGAAGGAGAATGTTCCCGCTTGTCCGGTGGGGAGAATGATGCAAGAATTAGACGTCGTCCGAGGTGGTTGAAGATAATCCCTCATTGTTCGAACCGGAGGATGGTGATTATCATTTTCTCCGGTATTTGACTCATTGTTCTCGTTAGCCATTTCAGAAGGAGTAGGTGAAGGACTAGGATGCCTTGGTAGTGGTTGGCCTCTTGGTGGACTTATGCGAAGATCAATGTACAAATTTCCGGGCATAAGCCCGGAAGGGTGATCTCGAATAAAAATTTCCACCTAAAAAAATAAATAATAATAAGTAGGAAAAGTAATTTACAAAGGGAGAGAATACTTACAAAGTGATTTTTTTAAAAAAAAAAACCCGTAATCCGTCTTTCGATGTATCCCCGGCAACGGCGCCAAAAACATGACGTGCCGAAAATACTTCCATGCTTAGGTACCTAAGTGCAGGTTGTTAAGTTATAATACTTGGTAAGTCCAAGTGTCGAACCACTAGGATAGTCGGAAAGACGATGTGGTGATTACGAGTCCAAGGCTTTGTTTAAGAGAATTTGATTGGTTGATTTTAGTTATTGATTTTAAAGTCTTGCAATAAAAATTAAAATGATGTAATAATAGATGAGAAAAGGCTAAGGCATTATAAAATTCATTTGTTTTGCAAAGTTAAGTAAAATCAATCTCATTCAAAGCTCTCAATGTAATTCCTAAGTGTTGAATATTTTACCCATTTCTAAGCAAAAGGGTGTGGAGCAAAAGCAATCCATTCCCATATAAATGCCATATAAAGAAAGGATGTATGCAAATATCAACATAAGTGTATCTCTCATTTTTATCTTGTGACAAAGGGTGTGAAGCAAGTGCAACCCATTCCCATATAATATCAACCAAGATTCAAACTTAAAATACACAAAAAGAAAAGGCATAAATTTAAACTAGGCATTTAAGAACTCATTGTTAGTTTCCCCTAGGCAAATGACTTGATTATGAAAATGGCCAACTACAAGGAGTTTAGCTCGATAAATCATAACATTTCATTTGTCTAAGATTGGGAGGTCTAGGTGGAGGTCAAACCGTCCTATATAGACTTATTTGATAAATACAAATTGAATCCTTAAAATGATTAATGAAGTTGTTTATGACATAAATTTAAAAGATCCTCTTTGGCAATACTTTAACTAAGAAGATGATGAGTCTTAAAATCACATAAAGTGTAGAAAGCACTCAACATATCATTAAAGTATTAAAAGATTAAAATCCCAAATTTATGGTGTTTCCATGAATATTCAAAAACTAATCATGCTTGGCAATGAAAAGTATCTCATTCAAAGAAAGAATGGACATAGGCTAGTAAGAAATACACAAGTGTATCATCTCTTCATTAATGCTTGAGATCTAAGTATACAAGGCATACAAAGTCAAATCATCATATGAAAATTATCTTACTAGCTTATGAATGGTTGAAAAAATGGAGAAGATGAAGGATTCAAAAAGTATTTAACAATACTAACAATGGAATGAGAATTGAACTTACATAATTAATGCATTGCAAATTTCATCTTTTAGCCTTAGCAAAGAAATTTACTCCATAATAAATGTAGAGACAAGAATTATCAAAGTGAACTCCATTTCTCTCTCTAGAAAAAAACTATTACAAGCTCTCTATAAATTAAGAAATGAGAAGTAATAAGAAGACTACTCTCCAAATCAACAATGAAGACTATAAATAGGAGAGTTGTGTTGGATGCCAAAAATAAACAATGCTTTTTTTATTTTTGGTGGAGAATTCCACTATCTTGGATGCTCTTTAATCACATAGACAATTCAACTTTCTTTCTTTAATCACATGGACATGGAGACTTCCACTTTCTTGGATGCTCTTTAATCACATGGAGACTTACTTTCTTGGATTCCTTTTGTCTATGGAAAATTCCACTATTGTATTAAATACAATATTTCTTGAAATCTAAAGACACCAAAATAAACACACAATGTGCCTTTTCAAGCATTGTTAAATACAAAAGTGCTACGAGACTAATCGTGAAATAAGTTGGCAAACCGAGTAGTTTTAGAGAAATAAACGCGTCAAACATCTCCGAAAATGAGCGTATGAATGACAATATTAAGCATTTATCACTAATTTATGCTTTCTCATTGGATGGTCACACCATGTTAACAAGATGACATGGTATAAACGTTATAGTGAATAATTTCTTGTGAGTTCTTTCAACTTTCAAGCTTTTCTTCTTCATCGTTATCATCACTACAAGATTGGAACCGAACTTCACGTACTCCTAACTCCCTAATGTTGTTAAATTAAGGAAACAACCTTGAAGAGATACTATATGGCTGGATTCGAACTCGAAACTAAAAATTTCGTGTTTGGTGCAAACAATGTACAAGTCGGTTCAGCTAGATAGTCCGTCTCATCAACCATGCGATGCCACAACGTATAACCCATATATGCCAATTTCCCAAGATGGACCTTCGAAGCATAAATTCATGATGAGTGATGAGCAGCCAAAATTTTTGAATCTGATGAGAGGAGCTATCATACTGGTACCAGAAAACATTTAAATCGCATGTAATAGATAAAATGTTAGAGAGAGAGATAAAGTTAAGTAAAAAGGAATTAAATGGTTCTAGTTTTTTGAATGAACCAAAATATGTTAAGCGTGCGTTTGATTAGCTAACATCTGCTACAATTGGATAAGTGTTGCTTGTTTGACGTGGAAATTTTTTCCATAGAGAACAAAAACATGTGGTAGAAGTGCTTTTTTCTGATTTACAATGAAAATGATTCCACGAAAAACTATGCAATCAAAACAACACTAAAGATGGAAAAATGTAAGTTTAAGCATACTTGATCAGAAATAAGCATTATCAAACACCCTAACATATTAAATACTTCAAAAATAAAAATTTATGCTTCGATCCACCCATCCCCTTTCCTTTTTTTTTTTTCCCTTTTTCATAAATTAAAAGGTTGGAAATTATTAATTGACTGATAAATGCATAATATTGTATTTAACATTGCTCATCGATCTAGCTTTTTTGACTTATCTCACGATTAGTCTCGTAGCATGTTTTGTATTTAACATTGTTTGAAAATGCATGTTTTATTGTTTTTATGTGTCTTTAGATCTCAAAAAATGCATTAGACAAGAAAAATAATAAGTAAACCAATAAATCTGATCTTTTAAATCAGAAAGTTTACAAAGTCAAAAGCCCTAGATCATTCTAGCTTCAACAACATCGATCTAGGTATGGCAGAACACAAACAAGATTGATCTAGCTTTGACCAAGATCAATCCTAGTCTAAATCAAAAGGACCGATCTAGCTCCCTACTTTTTGCTTTTTGCTTTTTGTCACATCACAACTTTTTCTTTTTATTTTGCCTAGTTTTGGGAGATTATTCAAGCAATATTTTCTCAATCTCAAGGGAGCTATATTTTTTTTTATAAATAGAGGTCATTACCCACATGTTAAAGGGTTAATTACTCTTTGGTTTAAGCTTGGATTACAGGGAAGGATATCTCTTGTACTCATTTTTATTTTGCTTAAAGTTTGTAATTTTCATTTGAAGAGAAATGGAATTCACTTCTATAATTTTTGTCTTTACATCTATTATGGAGTAAATCATTTGCTAAAGCTAAGGATGAAGTTTGCAAAGTGATTATTGTGTGAGTTTGATCTTATTTCTTGGTTAGTGTTGTTAAATATTTATGAATCCTTTCCCTTCTCCCTTTAATCAACCATTACACAATCTTACAAGATATCCCCTATATAATGATTTGACTTTATATACCAACTATATCTAGTTCTTAAGTATAAATGGGGACATGGTACACATACTTGTGTATTTCTTGAAATGTTGTGTTCTTCCGATCTATAAAAGATTTGTCTCTTTATATCAAGTATATTGAGTTCTTACTTTAATAGAATCGCCATAAATTTGAGATTCAATCATTGATATTCTTGAGTGCTTTACACATTTTATGTAATGTTTTAGACTCGTCATCTTCTTATTTAAGGTATGGCCAAAGAAAATATTTAAGGTTATGTCATAAACAACACCACATCACTAATCAAGGATTCATTGTACATTTATCAAGCAAGTCTAAATCGGTTGACTTTGTCTTCAACTAGACTTTCCAACCTTAGACAAAGGAATTGTTAAGATTTTTGAGTTAAGTCATTAGTTGATCACTATCTCAAACAAATTAATTGCCTAGAATGTAAACTAACCATGAGTTCTCAAATGCTTAGTAATGTTATATCTTTTTTACAGAATTTCAAATCAATATCATTTTTAAGTTGCTCATGCTGCACACCCTTTGCTATGAGATAAGAGTTAGAAATTCGTGCCCAGTTGAGTCTTGATTACGCATTCTCTTAGTATGGCATTATATGTAAATGAGTTGATTTTGCTTCGCACCCTTAGTTTAAAGAAGTGTAATGCACTCTCCATTTAAGAAATACATTTGAGAACTTTGTATAAGATCATCCTCACTTAACTTTGTAGCAAACCGATTCCAATTGCCTTAACCTTTTGTCAAACTTTGTTACACTCAATATCAATTTACATTTACTATTCTAAAATCAAACCACTTTATAAAAAAAAGAAAAATCTATTAATTCGTGATTTATTTCACATTTTTTTGACTATCCTTGTGATTCGACACTTGGACTTACTAAGTTATATTTGAAAAGGCTAGCACATGCGGAAGCGAATAAATAAATTAACCATAGGTTTGTTATTTAGCTGTTTAATTTTCAAAAAAAATAAAATTAATCGAATCAAAAAGTAAACGCTAGAAGTCTATGGATTTTAATTTTGAAAAACATGTTTAATCTTTTCTAATACGCAATAATAAATTAAGCAATTAAACAGATAAGCAAACACTAGAATTAATGGGGTATTCCTACAGTACAGGACTAATCCTCAACAATCTATTATATGCACAAAAGTTTACAGACTCAATTAATCACAAATCACACAAACTTACAAAACATTAATCGCATAAGCGGCCTACAAAAGTCTCCACCTTCTACGCATGTAGTCCTCATATCCAAATCGCACAAACTTGTTCACAACAAATCACTCGTCACGATATCACACCGTTCTTCAACACTGTTTGACAATCATACACACTTTGGGATTGAATTTGCTCTTTAATGAAAAAACGCTTACTTTGGCATGAATTAAAAACCCTAAGGTAGTTTTATGTTTTGATATTTTAATCTCTCTCTAATGTATCAAAAACTCTCTCAAAACATGTGTAAAAGTCCCATACCCTATGGATTTATTTATATAAAAATATAGAGACCAACTCCTTTAGGAAATTGTTAAAAATAATTAAAATAGGAATTTTTACGATAAAAATACACTTTCCAAAAATAAAGGTTGAACCGGTCCAAGTACAAATCTTGTACCAGTCCAAAATTTCAAAATCAATTCTACTTGCTAAAAATGTACTGGACCAGTCCAAGTTACAAAAGCTTGTACCGGTTCAGCCCATCATTCAATTCATGTACACTTTAGATTTTAGATGGACCCCACACATGTTTCTTTAAAATGAAAGTAACCACACATTTATAAAGATGCTCATGTGGGTTTTAAAATGGTGTCAGAAGATTTGACTTTTTCAAAATTTAAAATTCCTTTATTTTATTTATTTAAATTTCTTTATTTTTATTTTTTTTATTTTTTTATTTTTTTATTTTATGTTTTTATTTTTCTTCGTATTAAATTCATTTGAGCTCCAAAACCCAAATTTTTGGGAAAACTCTAAAACTATATTAGAAATATAATTCAAGAGTTTTTTCATTAATTCGATTCGCTAAAGTATTACATATATGGGGAAAAAAAGCTAACAAAAACAGTAAAAAAATATAATTCAACCCAAAAGGATTTTGTAAAAATACCACTTAGAAAGTTGAATTCAAATGCCAATGCTCACTGCATATATCTTGGCATAATCCTTCAATGCATTGCTTTGGTAGCTTAGATTGCTTGAAATTCTTTAAATGTAATCTTGAACGACTCAAACAATTTACAAGCAAACGTGTTTTTGTCGAAGGAATAAAGCCAACTAAAACTTAGACTTTATAATCTCCCCCTTTGTCTCTTCCCAGGCAAAACGCCATATAGCGTAACAAATTTGAAGACTTGATCACTATAACTACTCTATCCCATGTGCAATTACAATAAAGGAATTAATGCTCTCATATTACAAAACAACTAAGGATGCAAGACATGCCAACACCTTGAATCTCCAGCTGCTTCAAATTCATGCTTCTCATCATCTTGTACTTCAATCTAAAACATCAAAGCTCAAACAAAACCTTTGAGAAGCATCTAGGTTTTTAGAGAGATTATTAATGGAATGAAGTAAAATAAAAAAAAAACCTTCCTTGACTCAACAATTCCCTTTATAACTTCTTCTCCCCCTTTTTGTGAGGAATGGACAAGCAAAACAATAAAATACGCAAGGAATTTAAATTTTTCCTCCTTTACTACTCTCCCTTTCTATGTACTCTCTTCCCGAAACATATGGAATCTCTTCCCCAATGTCAAGAAAAGATTGGAAAATCATGGAATGGAATACATGGAAAGTAGTAAAATAAGGAAACAAACTATCTCCAACTCGAAAAAAATCAATTTGGAAATTCAAAGCAAAAATTTGCCAAACAAAAATAATTTTAGCATAACTTAACATGCTATGTGCATATATCAAATTCGAAAATTATCAATTTAAGATAAAAAAAAACTTGTGATTTCCATTAGATTGATACATGCACTATAGCCAAAGAATGATAGTCAACTAGTAAGTATATATACGCCAAGCAACAAAGAGTATTTAAATATATCCCATTGTGCATGCAAATTAGATCACACAAAGTGCAATTCGAATAAACATAGGTCTTGAACAATTCATGCACCCGTATGTGTGAAAAATTAGAAAGCCTCCAATTCATTAAATTTTCAACTTTTTCTTCCTCAAAAGCAATTGTTTCTCTCAAATGTGCAATTTTTCATTCAGTTGATTATATTTTTATACAAGCAATTATTCAATTTTGATGGAAGCTTTCACCCCTAGTGGAGGCCAGTTATACACCATTTGGAAGCTACGGTTATCTTTCCACTGTGGTAACCCTTTTCCATCCCCTCTATAATTGTCCCTCACTTTGTGTTTTTTTTTCACAAAAGAGTGGCAATAGCCACCTTAAAATTTTATTCAATCAAATAAAAATTGCAGATTAAAATTTCTTAAATCTCATATTTAGTATGCCCAACTTATCTATGTTCACTATACCCTTTAAAACATGAGGCAACCCCAGACAGCCATCAAACTTTATCCTGCACTGCTGAGAGCAACCATAGTTGGCCAAAAAATTAGCACTTTTGTTATTCTCCCTATACGTACGAGATAGCTTGTATTGCAGCTGATTAATCATCTTCCAAATCTCCCTAACTTCATATACTATACCCTAAGGAACATCCACCTCCTTGTTGAATATTTTAACAAGAATCAAAGAATCTATTTCAATATCAACACAACTGAATCCCATTTCAAGACACAATTGTAAGCCTTACATAAGCACCTTAGCTTTTGCACCCATATTTATGGACACACCATAAAAGTCAGCTAGAGCCCACAAAACCTGTCCATTATGATCTCTCAATAAACTACCACCACCACTAAGGCCCGGATTGCCCCAAGAACATCCATCAGCATTCAATTTGTACTTACTTGCAACAGGCATTTCCTAACTAGTAAGAATACAATATTTTTTTATAGCATTCCCCACTGCTATACCTAATGTTCTACACATACCCATCTCATAAGCAAGGACCGAGGCTAGCAAAGTAATATTAGTAAAAGTATCCATAATTGCACCTCGCACATTTAAAATAATTTGAACACTTGTCCACAAAAGGTCACTAGCTTTTCCTCGACATCGATTGTAACACCTTGTATTCCATTATCCACCTTAATCCTTCTCTTAAGTCTAGTTAAGACTTAATCTCCGTTAAAAAATGAACATTGGGTTCTGAACCCTTCGTATTTGACCATATACTTCTAGCATGTCATAATAGATATATTAATTATGTGGGAAAAATCGTTTCGTTATTCGAGTGGCCCGAATAGAAAACGGGAAGTTAATCGCGCATTTTGAAGTTTTTGCAAAAGTTTATTTTTGTTCAACTTTGAAAGGCCATAACTTCTTCAACCGATGTCCAAATGACTCCCTATTTGCGGAAAATCCTTCATCTCATTCCCCTCTACAACTTTTGTGCTTGGCCCAAGTTGAGATTTAGTTATTTTGAGGTTCATTTTGGGCTCACAAAGTTAGATAACATTGCAGCTACCACCTAGATCGATCCAGCCTTACCTAGATCGATTTAGCTTGGCCAGAACACTCATTTTTCATGCCCAGATCGATCTAGATGAATCCTAGATCGATCCAGCTTGCGTATGAAGCCATTTTGGACCATTTTTAACTTAGTTTTCTTTCTTTTTAACACCCGTAAACCCTCATTTGAACCATACGCACCACACACCACATCTAAAGAGTTCTAGAGAGAGGGGGTGAGAGATTCTTGAGAAAATTTGAGAGTTCCTCATTTTAGTTCAAGATTTGAGGGTATATTATGACGCGAACCCGGATCGTCTTTTCTAGCCAGGCTAATGGATCCTCAACCCTTGATACAAACGTAGCAAGAACCTTGGAATACATCGAAAGATGGAAGGCGGAAACCTCAACCCAACGCTTAAAGAAGCGTGAACCTCGGTATAGTTGAAGACGCCACAATCAATTGGTGGAGAATTGATTGATAAGTCAAGAACAATTGAATTAATCAATTCAACATGTTCAACATGTTCAACATGTTCTTAGAGAACACAAAGAGAAAACTCTCAATTTAATTAATCATCATAACTTATTAATAAAACAATAATGTGCCTCCTTTAAATAGGAGAAACAAAGCTAGAATCCTAATTCAAAAAGGAAACTAATTCCTACTTAGAAAAGGAAAATAACTTCTAGAATAATCCTAACACAATAAGGAAAATAATAATAAATAATAAGGAAACTTATTCAAAAAGGAAACTACTAATCTAATTCCTAATTGAATAATAAAATAAGACGACTAAAATAAACTCCTAAATAATTAAGGAAATAATATAGAAGTCTTGAATTTCTATGGAATTCTTTTTGAATTTCCATGCTCTATCCTTGTAATTCATCAGGTATGGATCATCATTTAGAATGCCATGAACCACCATGGTTGAATAGAAACTGGAGCTAGACCGGATCATATCATACCCCTCTTCTTCAAGAAGATTCGTCCTCAAATCTTTGCTAAGCATTGCTTGATTCAACCCACATCTACTAGTTTGTTGCTTGGCCTTCTTTGACAAACGGAATTCATCAAACTTGAGGCTATGCTTCAACTCGATCATCTTTACTTCATTGAAGAAACTTCCTAGCTGATGTTGTGGATGGAAATCGTACTTGTCCACTCCAATGAAGCCTACGTAGTCCACTTCATCAACTTTCATCTCCAGTTCTTTGGCTAGAATTTCTTCTCTTTCCTTTACAAAGATCCTCCTCGTTTCCATGGCTGCCTTAGAAATCCCTTGCTTTTCACTGCAACTAACCTCCATATTCTTTTCGAACCATGCAAACTCTACGGCTGCCATGCTATCCTGCTTACCAACACCTTGCTCTAAAGTTTGCTTTCCATGTTCTAAGTCAACTTTTCCTTGGTGTTGATCTCCAATTCCCTACAAATAAGACACAACAGATATAGGCAAAACGGGATTAAAATTGTTAGTATTTGAAAATTCTTCCTCCAAGTCATTCTTTTTTTCCTTAACCTCCCTCACTTCACTCAAGTCTTTTTCAAACTCATTCTCACTAGAAATCACTGAATTTTCTTTTTCTCTCTCTTTTACCTCATTCTCTTTTATTTTCCTTTCACACTCTTTCTTTTCTCAGTAGCCTCATTACTCTCTTTCCTTTCCTCACTAGCCTTACTACTCTTTTCTTGTTTTTGCTCACTCTCTCTTTTTTTATCACTCTCCTTTTGTAACTTCATTTGATCTTCATGAGCTTGCTTTGGTGGCAATGGAACAAGAGTAACGGTTCTCTCATTCATCTTGAAAGAGTACTTATTGGAAACGCCATTGTAATTGGCTTGCCTATCAAGCTGCCATTGTCGACCCAAAATCATGTGCCCGGCTTGCATTAGAACCACATCGCATAAAACTTCATCCTTGTACTTCCCAATGCTAAAAGAAATAAGCACTTGCTTGTTCACCCTTATCACTCCATTATCATTCAGCCATTGCAACTTATAAGAACACGGGTGCTTGAACGTAGGCAGTTTCAACTTCTCAATCATTGTTGTGCTAGCAAAGTTTGAGTAAACTCCCCCATCAATTATCAAACTACACACCTTCTCTTGCACGAGGCATCTAGTTCGAAATATATTTGCTCGCACGCTTGGGTCACCACATTCAACCAGCAATTCACCTTCTACGGCATGCTCTTCAATTTGGTTTGGCATAAAACTTTCCCTCCTTTTAAATTGCTCATAAGTTTTGGAAAACAGTTCGTTAAACTTAGAACAATCCTCATCATCAAACAAGGAAACCTTTTTCGTGCTACTACCCAAATTTTGTTTTCTCCTTTCCCCGTTAGGAGTTTCACTTAACCGTCTGCGCCGTCTAATTTCTAGATTTCTTAGTCGTGCGCTATCATCTTTTAACTCCTCATCATGCCAACTTTGCTCAAAATTAAAGTAACTTGACATTCTCGCTGCAAAATAAAGATTAGTGCAAATAAAGAAATAAAATTTTCCTCACGGACTCCCTTATGTGTATCACTCAAGTATCACACAATTTTTATTTTTATTCCCCTCGTGTTTGTCACTCAAGTAATAATAAACCTCACAATTTTCTCTTTGGAACTCCAAAACACGTTGAATAATATGAATATCACAAGTCCTCAACAACCAATCGCACACCCAATCAATTAGATTTAGACGCGTTCAACAATGTAATACCAAGGACTAAAGAAACCAAATTCTAGCAATATGAATGAGCCAAACGAATTTTCTAGAATTGCTAGAATATGCAAGCAAAACTTTAAAGAACAAACAAGTAACTAGTCCTAGTTGATAACGCAATTCAAGTGTCCTATGAAATCTAGAATTCCCAATATAATCGAATTTATATGGACCAAAATCACAGGATTAAAAACCCAACAAGAAGTATCAATGAACAATCTAGGGTTTTAACAATGAGCTCAACTAAAGATCATAACTCTAGCAAGAATGAATTTCAAATCGAATACTAGGATGCTAGAATTATCAATCAACAAATAGAATAGAAACCCTACCAATAACCAAAAATCGATACTAGGGTTCTTCCAACAAAGAAAATCTAATTTTTTTTTTCAGAAAACACTGTTCACG
Source organism: Lonicera japonica (assembly GCA_021464415.1). Taxonomy (NCBI): domain Eukaryota; kingdom Viridiplantae; phylum Streptophyta; class Magnoliopsida; order Dipsacales; family Caprifoliaceae; genus Lonicera; species Lonicera japonica. The sequence continues at coordinate 53,365,745 of CM038467.1, forward strand.
CGAAATCACTGTTCATCGCGCACTGTTCATCGTGGTTACTGTTCATCGCGATTACTATTCATGCGCACTGTTCACGGCACTGTTCACTTTTTTTTTTAGAATCTATAAACCCTAACACAATTTTTTTTGGAATAAGATTAAGAAGAATGAAGGCCTAGGGTTTCAAGAATCTACTACGAAATTGAAATAACTAAAAATTAAAGATAGAAAACCTAGATAGAAAAGTCTGCTCTGATACCAATGACGCGAACCCGGATCGTCTTTTCTAGCCAGGCTAATGGATCCTCAACCCTTGATACAAACGTAGCAAGAACCTTGGAATACGTCGAAAGATGGAAGGCGGAAACCTCAACCCAACGCTTAAAGAAGCGTGAACCTCGGTATAGTTGAAGACGCCACAATCAATTGGTGGAGAATTGATTGATAAGTCAAGAACAATTGAATTAATCAATTCAACATGTTCAACATGTTCTTAGAGAACACAAAGAGAAAACTCTCATTTTAATTAATCATCATAACTTATTAATAAAACAATAATGTGCCTCCTTTAAATAGGAGAAACAAAGCTAGAATCCTAATTCAAAAAGGAAACTAATTCCTACTTAGAATAGGAAACTAATTCCTACTTAGAAAAGGAAAATAACTTCTAGAATAATCCTAACACAATAAGGAAAATAATAATAAATAATAAGGAAACTTATTCAAAAAGGAAACTACTAATCTAATTCCTAATTGAATAATAAAATAAGACGACTAAAATAAACTCCTAAATAATTAAGGAAATAATATAGAAGTCTTGAATTTCTATGGAATTCTTTTTGAATTTCCATGCTCTATCCTTGTAATTCATCAGGTATGGATCATCATTTAGAATGCCATGAACCACCATGGTTGAATAGAAATTGGAGCTAGACTAGATCATATCATATTATCATTATTCATCATCCTCTTCATCAATTTCCTCCATTGAAGCTCAAGGGAGAGCTTGGAGCTTGAAGGTCCAACTATCAACACATCAATCTTGTGGAATATCTTCAATCAAGGTGGGAACACTTGTATTTAACATGTTATTACATGTTGCATTAGAATTCTCTACTTAAAATGGGGATTTTTCATAAAAAAAACCCTAGGTTTGTGATATGCATGTGGGTTAGGTTGGTTTAAGGCTCAATAAGTGATTTATATGGACTATCACTTGTATATCATATATCATCACTTCCTACCATGCTATGAGCTTGTTACTTGCATTATACATCATACCCACTTTGTAGTTAAAAGGTATGAACTAGGGGCTTGAGGGGATTTCGGGATTGGTGCTTGGATTAAAGTTGGTTATGGGTTATAAGAAGTAGATATATATATATATATATATATATCATATTAGTAATAAGTGTATAGCCCTATTAATGAGATTTCCTTAAAAATCCCCAAAAGCAAAACCTTAAGTGGTGAATTAGGAGTCTACCAAGCCAAGCCCCTCTATTTCCATCTTTATTATAACAGAAATCAACGGATGGGTTTAACCAGACCTAGCACAACTGAGGACGGGAATCCCATCCTCCCCGGCCTGGCAAAGCAGTTTATTAGCTTCAAGCTCTCTTGCGAATTAGCCTGTCTCTACCTATCACTAAGTGGGTAACAACCCCCGGTGCTAGCTTTTATCCTCCACTCTCTAACTACAAGCCGATCTAAAATTTCCCTATTTGGGCTAAGTCAGCTTTCACAAGGGGTATGATTTAATTTTGACTTAGGTAGTGAGCGAACTAACCCTAAAAAAGGGAGAGAGATTCAACCACTAAAGAAAGCTAGCAAATCGTTTTGAAGTAGGTTCGGGCCTCCCTAAAGAGGAGAGCCAGTCCCTTGCCCCTGCCAATTATTCAATCAGCTTCAAGATCTTGTGAATAGCCTCTCGTGGAACGCACCTTGACATAACTTTCTATTCGGTTAAGAAAAAGACCCCCCCCCCGCGATAGATCTTCCTTAACGGGGGATACAGTCTGCATGGAACGTTCAATTAGTTGATAATTCCACCCAGTAGCGGTCAGTCTCGCTACCTCTCTCTATGAGCGGCCGCCATCTAACCAGAATTTTAGTGTGTTGGAATTTTAGTACAGAAATTGGAGTTCAAAAGCTTTCTAAAAGTCTTCCCTTGATTTTCTTATTCCGCGCCCGGTAGTCAGGTTTTATTACTTTTCAAGTCAGGGTAGCCTGCTCGCGCACTACGGCTTCGCCTCCCTTTGCTTGAACTGAACTTTTTCGAAAAGGTGCTTTGCACTATATGCTGGCTCACCCGGTCAAGCTCTTGGCTAAAAAAGATTCGAAGACACTCCTCAGGCTACTGAACTTCACTTTTAATAGCGTTTGCGTGAGCTGTCGATTACTCAACTTGCACAAAGCTACTGAAGTTTCTTTGCCTTCGCTACAATTTCCTGCGAAACTTGATTGACCTGTTAGGGCCTTTCATGCTCTCTATAGACATAGAAAGAAGCACAAGCCTCACACCGGATTCAGGCTCTTTAAAAGGGCCTGTCACTTTCCTGTCCCTATCTAGTACACCAGCCAAGCCCAGTAAACCGGTCGATCTTGAAGTTGGAGAAAGCTTTTTGTTAACAAGTCGGAGTTCGCCTACCACTTTCTATCTATCTAAGTAAGTCGAACAAAGCCGTTAAAGGAGCGTTTGGAAAGAGCACCAAGGAGGAGGAAGAAGAAATAGGAGAAAGGCCATTTGAAAAAGATTATCCAAGTCTCGTGGAGCTAACTAGCAGTGACTAGGACCCGTCAAGCGAACAAGCTCAGTTGAACAAAGAAAAGTAGGCCTGTCAAGAAGACAAGCTCCATGCTCAAGCTCAAGCTGTATCTCCTTCCTTCCCAACCCTGTCCTTTTAGCTATTAGGTAAGTAAGCTCTTTGCTCTTTCTCCAGAAGCTAATCCACCCCAATACAACCTATCTGGCCTTTCACAAATCTTGCCTTTCACCTTCCCTATTTACTCCATGAATTAGAGTCGACCTGTCTTTTCAGCGTAGAAACTTGCAGGTTCGGGAGCTGAATCATCGTATAAAAAAAAGAAATCCTCATGATTTGCGTGGGAAGAATGGGTTCGTCAAAACCGAGTGGAAAGGGAAGGGACCAAGCTCAGAGTCAGAGGCGAGTTGACAGACAAAAGCTTGGATGTTGTGATTCCGCCTTTCCAGTAGCAATTGAAACTCCGTGAATGGGCAGAAAGGGTGTTGTGTTCAAACCGGATGTTGAGGAAACCTTCGTCAGGAGGTCTCTCTTTGAGGAATCGTCGTTCTTCGCTCAAAATAATTCAGGAGACCTCTGTTCCCCTTTTTGCCTGTTTAATAGCTTGAGACGAGTACAATGAGGATCAGAACCGGACAACCCCTTTAGTCAAGCCCAGTGGAAATGCCAGTTAGGAAGGCTCTCGGAGGGTTAGGAAGGACAGGGTTTCAAACCTCCCTTCCCTTTGCTTTCAATCTGTCTTGTGCCACTCCAGATTTCACTCAAGCCATTCTTTGAACTTACTTAATAGGGGCGACCTTCACTCTTCTTCTCGCTTCCTAACCCTAAAAGCTCACTCATTTTGGTGTTGCTCCACGATCTGAAAGTGGAACTACGAGATAAATAAGCGGCGGGCTTATCTGACCTACGCGTCTGCCTTCCTTTTGTCACTACTACTTGGTTTTGAAAGAAGGCTTTCACTAGACCAAAGACCTCGAGAACGCCTGCCACGAGAATTCACAGGTTCGTTCATTTACCAGCACTAGTTCGTACCTTAGCAAGCAAGCTATCGCGACCTCCGGTCTGCAAGCACCTCTGGTCCTAAACACCCCCGGTCTCCAGGCTTAAGGCTAAGCGAGCCAGATCAACTAAACTAATAGGCTTCACACACACGAAGGTCCTAATCTATGACTAGGCTAGTCGAATTCCTAGCTTGCTCGGTCAATTAACAAGGGGAACAATTGAGTAGGAACCATAAAAGATTTTTCTTTATTTTAGTATGCCTCACCCTCTCCCGATGGTCGAGCCATTTTGAACTTCGTCAACGAAGCTCCCAATGTTCCTGCTGCTGATGCAGATTCTAATGTGGAATTGGACTGACTATGAGCCTCAAGACTTGGTTTTGGATGCTCACTCGTCTTCTTCACTGAGATCATAGGCTGAACGTCTGAACGTAAGGAAGGGGAGACCGTTCCCGTGGATCATGCTAAACCTTGAGCTTGGAAGTGGCACCCTTTGTCCTAATGGTGTATTTCCTAGTATTAATATGTCTCATTTCAAGAAGGGTAAGTACACAAGTTGACCTGGCCTCGTTCTTATATTGGAAATATAAATATACTAAACACAACCTATTAGAGAAAGTTAGGAACTACTACTCTTTGTAACTAATGGTAACTAGACACAGAACTAGGGTTAGATGGAACCATTAAAACAACCAAAACCGCCCCTTTCCCATTGAATGGGCCCACCCCGTCTCTACTTCATTTGGGAGAGATTATCCATCTTCCAGCATCTCAACAATCCGCTGCAGCAGGACCTTCCTATTGGACTACTTGTGATATGTGGAACTCAGGATATCCTTTTGTTTGGAGACAGAGACGGATTAAAAGGGGTATGGCTTAGCTTCTTATGAATACTTCGTTTATCTTAGGCGACCGCTTCAATCAATAAATGACGAAGTCGTCCTGACCCTCCCTTTATGCATATTAACTACATAACTAGTCGAAAGACGAAAAATAAGAACAGCAATATGTAATTGTACCAAGGCCATAGTGTTTTGACTAGCCTGGAAAGTAGTCTGATCATAGTGCTCGATCTCTGGTTGCGCTTCTTTCGACTGCGAAGTGATAGGACTGAAAGATCTCACCCATTAGTTGGTCCACGACTACTTCAAGCATAGCCGCCCCTATCTCCGAGCACTTAATCAAGCAGCATAGGGTGTGATGGCCCTGAGCTAGATAGATTCAACTCGCACTCCCTAATAACAGAAAGTTGGGCCATTCTCTTACGCATATGTAATTGCTCATACCAAGGCTCACTAACAACTAGGCCCGTTAACCTCAAACCAAAGCTTGAGTATAGCTAAATGAGTCTAGTAAAAAGGTACCTTAACACAGCCACGCGTTCCATCCGTACTAGGTAAGTTTTCTTATCAGGAATGAGAAACTGCTGTTCACCTTGACGTAGCACATTCTGAAAAGCTAGGCAGTTAAGGTTATCCCCCTCTTTACTTTTCTCAGTCAAGCTACTTTGAGCTATTTCTCTCGTTTCACTGACTGGAACTCCTCCTTTGATCACAAGCATTTGAGACAAGATGCCTTAAAAGTTGATTAGTGAAAAGGCCTCAGACAGAGAATTTCATTTCAACTCGTCCAGTCTTTCATTCAATTACTCTTTAGCAGAACCCAAAGACAGGCTTGTAAGCCGCTGCAATGGACTTGCTGTAAACGCTCTCATAGACATGTAAGTGCTATATTTGCCCCTGTCTCTCGAGAGAGGATACTCTTAGGTTAGGAACATAGGGGAGAGGGTATCGACTGATGAGGCAGATAGGGATAATTGAAACCCGAATACAAGCCAAAGTCAAGAGCGGAGTCTAGATCAGATTAAAAATCACGAGACTAATCAAGTGTCCGAACGAGATCGAGACCAAGAGATAGAAAGCGAGATATGGATTCAGAAATAAATATAGGCGAAACAAAAAGGAATGAGGAGCGTTATGTTCCTATTTGATGTTTGGTAAGTTAAGGGTTTCAATTAATGCTTTGAATATAATTAAATCAGTATTGGGAATTTGCCACCTTCTAGGGTTGAGCCGGTTATATATCCTTTTCTCAAAATGGAAATCAAGCTTGAACCCACTTATCTTAATCTCAAGAGAAGGAAGTCAGTAATTGATCCTCAACCGACCCTACCTAGCAAGATCAGCTAGGTCGTCCCATAGATATTAGAGTGCGCTTTCAATCTTATCCTTTGGCTCTTAGTCCAATTGAAGTGAATGTGTTGGGCGCTAATAAAGATATGCAATTAATTGCTCTATCTTTATTAGCGATAAGTATGCCATTTATATTCATTCTAATATTGTGAGGTAGTTAATTGATGGGACATAGGTTGCCTTGGCTATGATTGTATATAACTAGCAGAGCCGTAACTACACTACACCAAAATTCGCTAATTGTCACGGTTTTAAACCGTGACAATTGTCATTTGTCACGGTCCAAAACCGTGACAAAATCTATGGTGACAAACAATAATATAACGGTTTAAAACCGCAACAATAGGTATATTGTCACGGTTCATAGCGTGCAATTGGTGGCTCACTTTAAGGGGGTTTGTCACGGTTTGAAACCGATACAAATGGCTCTTTAATTTACTGTAGTATGAAAATATGTTAAGGTATTGTCACGGTTTAAAACCGTGACAAATATTACCATAAATTAAAAAAAATTATTATATTTAGAGATTTCCAAAAAGCCCGTTAGTTCCTAAAACAATTTAAAATTCCTATTCTTTTTACCACATTAACCATCATCCAAAAATATTTTCAATTAACCATTCATGGTTATTTTTTTGATACATTATATATATAAATATAATATACATCCATACATGCCTATTTTTAAGAAGAATGACCAACACTTGGCTTTCATCAATGCGCGCGATTCCTTGTCGCTCCTTTGAATCCAACAAACTACATGTACTTTAAGTAGATGTCTTCTTATAGCAATTAGCAACATCTACATATATAGGAACTCACAATTTCATGCTTGTAATCCAACTATAAAAAATAAGCCAGCTGGTAACATGATTATGTATAGATATACTAAAATAGTACAGCCCATATAAAAGTGAACACAATTACCTTTAAATAAAAATAAGCCAATACCCATGGTTATAAAAAAAAAATTAATAATAACAATAAGCCAAATTGATGTTGACTGAACCTGCTCAATCCCCTGAGATACATGTGTAGGTAATTTAGTTGACAAAAGATATAGAAAAATGAAATATACATATTACAGTGACTTATTTCCATCATATATGTATTCATTTCTTATTTGCACTTTCAAATTCACTTTGCTTCAAGAACTAATATATTTATATTCATTTTTTATTTACACTTCAAAATTCTTTTTGCTCCAAGAACTATTGTAGTTAGTTAACTGCCTAACTTAGTTCTACAAAAATAAATCCGTTATCATTGTGTTAAGACGTATGACGCGATAATCTACACAAATACATACAAGTTTAGTAAAATATTATTCCATTATATATTTACAGTTTATTTATTCTCAATTAACATTGTAATGAACTAATAACATAAGATTTTTTCTTAAATTATATAAAGCTAGAACTCATGGAACGAATTTGGTTCTCCAAAATGTGTAGTAATTAACATAGACAATAAACTTGCAAAGTCACAGAACAAAGTTGGCTTATGGTACTACTGTGCAGACAAAAATATTAACAAATATTCTGTTTCACTTTTCAAAAGTGGAAAGCAAAAAAAGAAAGGGAAAAGATATTAACATACCGATTAATGTATCTCTTATTGCACCTTTTGTTTAGATGGGCCAATTGGAGATCTCTAGCTTTCTTGAATGATTTATCATAGTAAATATGGTTCCACCTAAGTGCACCACAACACATACTTCATGCAAACAACCAGTTGCTGGAAACTTTCACATAAACAGCATTAGCAGCTGCAGGAGCCACAACAGTAGCAAATTAGCTTGCACCCTAAAATTAATTCTTCCAAAGCTGAGCTAAATATAACAAAAATAGTATAAAAAAGAAATATGATGCCTTTTTCTAATGTACTTGCATTCTACAACACTATGCAAATAAGTTTAATTAAAATATATATCCTGATCCACTTATTTATGATTGAAAATGGCTGTTAAAAATGGAACAAACCTTCATCAGCTCTGGATCAATCCAAGGTTTCTTGTCCAATGTAAGGCATCCACCTTTATTTGGGTATGAGCATTTAGCACTCATTATTATTATTATTATTATTATTATCCTACAACTAAAAAAAAGAAGTTGCAATCAAATTCAATTAGAATGCAATAGAAAGTAAATCATCAACACTGAACTCACATTTTATTCTTATCTATGCAGTAAATGGCAATCATTAACTTCCTCCCTCCTCCTTTACCTGGGCTTGGGACCGGCAATGCTAAAATAGTGTTTGCATTGGCAGAGTTAAAAAAGTTTTAATTTTTTTGATGTTGCCCTCCTATTGATGGAAAATATAAAGCAAAAAGAATATAGACATGCACAAAGGTTAAATCATATTTTCATAATATATCCCAAAAAGTTAAAGAAATATCCAAAAATAAGGACAATACCTTAAATCCACATAAGTTTCCAAAAAAACAAAATACTAAATAACCATATTTACTTCAAAATAAGCATACTTCAAAATAAAATGTCCAAAAGAGAAGCATACTTCAATACTTAAGAAAAAAACTATGCAATCCTATTGTCATACGTATCAAACCTCCCCCCCCCCCCCCCCCCCCAAAAAAAAACTTTGAAAACTTCTGAATGAGATATTAAAATGACAAAAGTTTAGTCATCTAAACTATCTAAAAACAATCGTAAATTTGGATTATCATCTAAAGTTGATTGAAATACAGTAGGTGCCTCCAAGTCATCTATTGACGTAGTTATACGCCTTGGTGAATTGAGCACAACGAACCATTGCCCATTGTTCATGGGCTCCGAGTAGAACACCTGCTTCAAATTTTGGAACACACAAACAAACGGCTCATCATTTATATGGTCTTTACTTTTCAATTTAGTTAGATCTTCCAACACCAAGTTCATGGCTGGGTCAATTTTGTGGGCACTTTTATCCTCCACCCTCACCCAATCACAATAAAACACAGTCTCTTTGAAATCTGTATAATCTAACTCTAAAATTTGTTGTATAATCCCATAGTATGTCATCTCAACTTCAACCATATTTTTGTCTTTCCTACTAGATCTGCAATAAGTCAACGCTTTCATTGAAATACCACTGTTTTGCTTTCCTACTGATTTTTGCTCACGTTTTTTGGGAGAGAATACAAAGCCATTGACTTGGTATTTTTTGAACTCTTGTGCATGAAAACTAGGGCCACTGGCTAGACGTGCAAGCGTTGATGACACATCTCTACCTTTCAACAACTGAAAATACAGGAAAACACTAATTAGATGTATTACATTCAAGACATAACTATTGACATTACAATTACCTCATCTGCAAGCCAACACCTAAAATCACTATCTATAACCGCCTTTTGCTTATTACCATGTTGTGAGCAATTGTATTTCCTATAATAAATCAAACAACAGAAATGGGGATGATAGAGAATTTTAAGAAAGTAAAGGAAGACATAAAAGCTTTTTTATTTACTTACTCTATCCATTCACCCACATCTTCTTCTGTTCCAATAACATAACCAGTTACTTGTTCATATTGTACGGTTGTTAGTGTAACTCGCTTGCCCTTGCCAAATGCCTTATCATCTGCAAACTCATCGAATTCATCAATAAAGCGCTCACGTCTAGGATTATGACTTCCAAATCCAGGGTTAGGCATATACTCCCTCGCATACAATGACGCTTCTTCCATAATATATGCCTCCACAATGGACCCTTCAATGTACCTAGTTTTCTTCACATAATCCTTAAATGTTTTCATTAACCTATAAAGTGGTGGAATGATTAATTTTGTAGTACACTTACATAGTTACTAAATTATAAATATATGTTTGTGAAAAAAGATGTACTAAGGTATACCTTTCAAAATGATACATCCATCGATATCTAACTGGGCCGCATAATAGTGCTTCATCATACAAATGCACCAATAGGTGGATACTAATGTCAAAGAATGCAGGGGGGAATATTTCTCCAACACACAAATTGCCTTAGCTACAGATGCTTTTGCAGCCATGATGTGCTTCCTATTCACAACATTTTCACACAATAAGGTAAAGCATAAGCTTATTTGCATTATAGCCCTTCGGAGATCTTTATGTTTAGAGAAACAATGCTGAAATAACAAAGGGGCTAATTGCATAACCACATGCCAATCATAAAACTCGCATTGTTTTAAATCATGTGTATTATAACTAACAATCCTGCGCAAATTAGACGAGAAATTATATGGAACCCTTAATTCATGCAATGTATCAAGGAATATCCTTCTTTCTTTAACACTCAAAGTAAATGCTCCAACAGGCACTATGGTTTTCCCACTTTCAGAATCTTTTTTAACCCATAATCCCCTTTTAGTATTCATTGATTAGAGATCTTGTCGTGCCTTTTCATTATCCTTCGAATGACTTCCATCTAGGCATGTCCCTACAAGATGTTCGATGATATTCTTCTCCACGTGCATGACATCTATTATGTGTCTTATTGAATGTTCTTTCCAATAAGACAAATCAAATAAAATTGACTTCCTAGACCACGTTTTCTTCTTATCGGCATCGTCGTCATTTCTTTTACGCTTCTGTCAAACAAACTTTGGGTGCTTCCCCTTAAAATTATGACCAAAGTTCATTGCATTGCTTTCAATTTGAGCACCAGAAAGTCTTTTTGGAGGTCCCTTCATTTCAATACCATTTGGAAGAAAATTGTGTTTATCTGTCCTAAACTTATGTTCTTGAGGCAAAAACTTTTGATGAGTATGATAACATATCTTTCTAATTTTATCTAACCATTCAGATCCCATTTCCTCACCACAAATCAGGCAACCAAACTAGCCATGGACATTACAACCTAATAAAGTCCCATATGCTGGAAAATCGTGGATTGCCCATAGTAGCATAGCCTTTAATGTGAACTCTTCTTGTCTATTTGAGTCAAACACCTTAATGCCTTTAATCCACAACTCATTGAGTTCTTCTACTAATGGAGCGAGGAATACATCAATATCATTACTTGGTGCCTTTGGCCCAGGTATCAACAAGGACAACATTGAGAACTCTTTTCTCATACACAAGGAATGACGAAGATTGTAGGGCACCAAAATTACAGACCAAACACTCTGGTTTGTGCTTAAATTACCAAAAGGGTTAAACCCATCTGTTGATATTCCCAAACGAATATTACGAGTTTCCTTAGCGAAATCAGGGTACATAAAGTTTGCAGATTTCCAGATAGATGAATCAATGGGGTGCCGCATCAAATTGTCACATGTCTTAGCCCTAGCATGCCAAGTTAATGCCTCTACTATCCAAGGTACAGTGAACAATCTCCTCAATCTTACACCGAGAGGAAAATATTTTAGTACCTTTTGCGGTACCTTGGAAAATTTCTTATGTTTGTCATTTCCATCCTTTTGTAACATATATCTAGGTTCTTGGCACACATGACATTTCTCCTTAAACTCGTATTCCTTTCAGTATAAAATGCAGTCATATTTACATGCATGAATGGATTTGTACTTCATGCCCAAACCTTTTAGACTTCTCTTCATGTTCGGATAATTATTCGGCAACGTGTTATCTTTTGGCAACAAGTCCTTCACCCATACAAGAATTTCTAATACGCTATTACCTGATAAACCAAATATACTTTTTAAATTATGCAAACCAACCATGGCGTATAATGTACTATGATTTTCTTTACAATTCGGGTTCAAAGGGCAATCTACTTCAGCTTTTAACCGTATATAATCATTATCTTGATTTACTCCAACATCAACGTTAGGCCAAGGAACCCCATCATGATTTTGATCATATTCACTGTCGATAGCATTTGAGTTCTCATTGGTTTGGAGTGTATGAAATCCACATGCAGCATCAATAAGGTCATTCAACCTTGGACATGACAATGGATCATTTTCTACTTGCACTGTTTTCGTTCTCGATATTTGTTCTGGGACAAATGGAAATTCCCTTTCCCCATGAAAATACCAAAGCACGTAATCTTCTACAAAACCCCATTGAACCAAATGTAACTCAATAGTTTTAAAATTCAAACATTTACCATTTCTGCAACGTTTACACGCACATGAGAACTCATCACTTTTTAAATTCCTTCTCGCATATTTTAAAAATTCCTTTACCCCTTGCCAATACACATCTCCAACCCTATCTAATTGGCCCATCCATTCTTTATATCGTGGGAAAACCATTGCTACTTCTGCATGACTTAAAATAAAATAAAGGCTTTATAAGAAAATATATGCTTTTGAATCAGTGTACCTGTTTCGATAAATCGTATATGTAAGCTAGATATGAATGAATTAAGGTACTTTTAAAGAAATGAATAAATATATAAAGAGACTTGAGGTTAATAAATTAGTGTATAGAAGTGAGAATGGATGAATAAAGTTAACTTTTTTCGTATAAGCTAAGATTCATGGAATGAGTGGATGAATATATATATAAATAGTAAATTTATATCATAGTGTAAATTAAAGTTACCTTCTTTCGTATGTAATAGATCCTCAGCGTAGCGATAGAGTCCGATTAGTTAGTGGTTGAATTTGCTTTGACGTACCCTAAAAAAAATGACCACTTTTTAACATCTGAATAATAATAAAATTAATTAAAAATAAAGAATATATATATATATACAAGGGCACTTGTAGATCCGGCCCTACTCTCACACACACACACACACACTCATGAATAACAATATTTTTGCAAATTTTCAAGTCACTTTAACACAAAAAGACAATAACTTAACAATTTCTTAATCTTTCTCACCCACAAATAAAAAGAATGGTACACAATTAAACCATCTTTCACTTTTATCAAATCTTCATATTTAAATTATATATATGCGAGTAATGTAGGGAATTAAGGCAGCAAACATGCATCACATACACAAATTTCTGCACTAATCATTAAACCCTAGGATCTATACCGTTTAATAAAATCGACAGAAAACATACCTAGTATGAGATTTCGAATTAATGCAATGAACACGGTGGATTATATCCTTCTGTTGTTGTCGTCCGAGCGTAGAAAATACGACGCCTCTACGGTGTGCACACACGAACGAGATCCGATCTTTGCTTGGTGTACTAGCACCTATTAGGGTTTTCTCACTTATTTCGCCTCAACTCTCTCCTTGCGGCCAAGAAGAATAATGGTTCCCTTTTAAAGGGGAACCCTAGTGAGAAACCCTAGACAACAAAACGAATTAGGCCCAAGTCCAACTTGGTCCGTTTTAATTCATTTTTGATCCAACTCATTTTGGTGTGCGACCCTGTAGGTTTATACTCTTTGGCAGTCTAATTAAAAGCCTGTTTTATTATACAAATAGTAAGCGGTCTCTAGTAAAACATTACTACTACCCAAAGGGTATAAAGGTCAAAATGACACAACCTAAATTGATATACCACATATTAACTCCTTTTGTCAACCGATATCTAGATTGAACACAAGACTAGGCAAGTGTCATTCTTGTATAGTTCAATCTTTATTTCTTGATCTCTAAGTATAATTAATCTTATACAAATGACAACTCATTTGCGCATGGCCATGCAAATATTAATTATACTAATCAAGGGGCCCAAAGATATCTCTCTCATTATATGAGAGTGAAAAATCCCATCTTGATCAACCACATACCTCTACATAGTTTATAGTATGCTTGATCATCATCTTTATAATTACCCCGTCAAGAGCAACGTTTGATGATGCCTGACATACTAATCCCTATGTTGGTAACCATGACGATCTCAAGTCTGAGGATAATACGATATCACTAATGGAGAACATCACTGATGACATTATATAACACTCCTCGTAGTGTCCCCAAAACGGGTCGGTCCAATACTTTGTTCCCTAACAAGTATCGGTGTGTTCAGCTTGATATCTCCATATCCATGACTTGTGGAACATAGTCATCAGCTAACCCATACTCTAATCATTCTATCAATGTGATCCTAGATTATTGATAAATGATTAGGGACATCTAAATAATAATATTATAACATCGCTAGCATCCCACAATCAAGTCACGTACTTAATGAACTAGTATTAATATATATTATTTATCAGAGAATATAAAGTAAAATGAAATAAACTTTATTAATGACAATAAGCATAAGATATCCAAGTACAAATCATAATCTATGAATAGTCCTAGGACATATCTCTTTCATGGTATCAGAACATAGTCATCAGCTGACCCATACTCTAATCATTATATCAATGTGATCCTAGATTATTGATACATGATTAGGGACATCTAAATAATAATATTATAACATTGCTAGCATCCCACAATCAAGTCACGTACTTGATGAACTAGTATTGATATATATTATTTATCAGAGAATATAAAGTAAAATAAAATAAATCTTATTAATGACAATAAGCATAAGATATCCAAGTACAAATCATAATCTATGAATAGTCCTAGGACATATCTCTTTCAAGTAGCACACATTTTAGCACGTGAAACACGTATAAAAATTTATGTGGGTACTATATTGAGACACTTTATATTTATAATACATTTAATAAGAAACAAAAGGGTAATTTTTCCCATCAACATATATATATATATATACATGGCCCACCACTTTAGTTATAATAATACTTTTTCCCCATAACAACTGGAAAAATTACAAGCTAGAATTATCTAATGGTAGTACTTTTTTTTTTAATATCCTTGAGTACTGATTTTGTGAAAATGAGTGAATTTAAAAAAAATAAAATTAAATGAGAGTACTAACACTGAAAGATTATATTTATTTATTTTTAACACTAGTATTAAGTATTTTCCATGTGAAATTATCGGTTTAGATTCCAAAAACATACTACTATATGGAATTACAAGTGTTGGATTCAATCCAAAAACAATATATGTTTGGGAAAATGACCATCCAAATAAAGTTTGTAGCGAGAACATCCAATGATTTCAAACTATTTCTATTACTAATATCATTTATTACCCCTTATAAAAAGAGAATGTTGTTTATTTGTATCAAGTTTACATTGCTTGCAGTACATTTTCATGCATAAATCTAAATCTTTTGTCACCATTTTGGTTGTTCAATTGACAGATTTCTCCCTTTCAAACCAGTGAATCTAATTGAAATAATTATACTTACCCAAATAACCACTAACTCCTCCAATAGACATTAGATAAGGGCCTGTAAAATGATGGTCGTAGGATATGTTTATTTGGTCAAATTTGGGAATATATGTCAACGAAAGGTCCAAAACACTACGAATTCAACATCAACTTTCTGGAAAATACTAGTGGACTTACATATACCACCAAATGTTACAAAAAAAAAAAAGAACAAGAACAAGAACAAGAAAAAAAATTGGCCTACAAACAAACAAAAAAAATAATATTAATCTAAATAACACAAAACAAAACAAAAAAAAAAGAACTACAATTTAGAAAGGAAAATTAAAAAAAAAAGAATTAAAAGTAACCAAACAAAAAAAAATCACCCAATGCTAGAGGTCTAGAAACCCAAAGCTAACTAGCTGCCTACAGTTGAGTGGTAATTGTAAGGTCTATAATTAATTCAACTACATCTATAGCTTTTCAACATTATTTCTTTCTATATAAATCTAAAGCTTATAGCAGTTTTGTTACTTGGAGATGTTTAGCTTGTCTATAGAAGTGAGTGATAAAAGAACCCAAAGTCATATATATGTTATCCCAATTGCAATTCAACATTGTTAAGACATATAAAAGCACATACATAGAAAAGGGAGGTAAAGTAAATGGGTGCAAATGCTCTCACCCCCACAAATTCTTGTCCTTATTATGCCAATAAAGGGAGACAAATAGAGTTTTTTACATAGCCTAGAGTAATCTTTTACTCAGTACACTTGTTAAAAAATTACACATAAGCTGCAATTAATCACATACACAGAAAAAGGAGATAACCATTGGCTGATATCTTTGGGTTTCTTTCTTTGTAATTGTGCCGTCTGGTTTGGTTTGATAAAATTTGTTCAAATTTACCAAAAATAAAAAACACTAGCTAAATTATGTAAAACTTTACTACAAAGTGTACCTCCTCTTAAATTGCAATCGGGTTAAGCTTGCTTTTAAACACTTTGATAGTGTTGAACTACAATTGTGATAATATGACTTTGGTTTCTTTTATCATTCACTTCAATAGGCAGACTAAACATCTTCAAGTAACAAAATTCCTATAAGCTTTGAATTATTTATAGACCCTACAATTACCACTACTATAATTAATTGTAGGTTCTATATAAAAGCGAGTGATTTACTCTCTCGTTTCTTTGTCTATATAAAAATTCATTATTTCTTATCACAAGTTCAATGATTCCGACACACAAATTTGGGAATATCAAAGCAGGCATTGATATATTAAGCTCCGAAAATGACAAAATATCAAAGAATTAAAAAATACATCGAATAGAGATTGAAGATCAATACCATTTTTTTCATAAATCAAATATGCACTTATCAGTAAAGATATAATCTTATTACCTGAACAATGCAAGACACAAAAAGTGCATCAAAACCCTAGGTCGCTAAGAGTGTAATCGATTTGGGATGAATGTTCATCAAAACCTTAAGTCGTTGAAGAGTTTAATCGATCTGGGAGGAAGACGCCTCAAAAACCCTAAGTCGTGCAAGGAGAGTAAATCGATTTGGGATGAAGGTTCATCAAAACCCTAGGTCGTTGAAGAGTGTAAGAAATTTGGGAAGAAGGTGCCTTAAAACCCTAGGTTGCGCGAGGAGTGTAGATCGATTTAGGATGAAGAAGCCCTAGGTTACAAGAGTAAGAATGTATGCTAGACATTAGAAGCAGAGTTGTGACTTTGGGAATAAAATAACGCGTAATAACACTTACTTTCCCACTGCATAACTGAGACATGTTTGTTTCGGTTCACAACCAGGCCATGAGTTATTTTTTATTTTATTTTTTTGCACAAATAAAAAAAAATATTTACACATCTTGTCACGGACATAAACCGTGACAATCAGCGAAAAACTTTGTAGTGGCTTAAAACTGAGACAAAGCCTTCCCGATTTTCTGTGACAATTTGGCCATTTTGGTGTAGTGTTATGTACCAATTGAACTAGTAACACGACAATCAATGCTTAGCTCGACATGTGGCTAGAGAATGATCATAAAACACTAACGGTCTTATTTGTATACACATGGCGCATAATGAGAAATAGAGCATTAATAATGAATTAATTGACCACAATATATGAATGACTAAGTAATAATTGAGCTATAAAAGTTATGCGTGACAACGACGCACATGTAAATGAACCAATTGGATGAATAATGAGAATAACTACAAAGCGATTAGGCGGTTAGGCCTTGGATAAATAACTCAATGAACGATAATATTACTAATGATTATGAGTAGCGGGCAATGGTACGATATTGTATACATATTTGTGAGGGTTGCCATATGTGTGATGGGTTATAAGATTTATGCTAATATTCATTGTGAGAATGAATGGTTATAATATATTCTTGTTATTGCAATCACACATATGGGCTAGATATGATGGACCGATCACCAGGTCGCTCCAGCGTGGCTCAAAGACAGGTCGCTTATTTGCCGCCCTTAGGTGAAAGTCCCTAAAGCGTGCACAGGAAAATGAAGGGGGTGACTCCACCCGTGGCTGTGTTGTCCACAAAGGGAGAGCCCACTCTTTATATCTTGCCTTCCAACTGGACTATGTGTTCTTGGTTACGCGAGTTTTCCTGACAAGTGGAGTAGGTCGCATGTGCTACTACTTACCCAATGGTGAGTCCCTAGGGAAGTAGTCGTACTACTAATGGACATTACCCTACTAGGGTTTCTCCTGGTGTAATTCTTTTCAAATGTCGACGTGACTTGTATGGGTGTTCTCCTCGTTAACTATTCGGAGTGTTATTCCCGAAAAAATGTCTTAAAGGTTATCTTTGAATGACTTACTCAGAGAACCAAGTCCCTAAGCCACTCCGCACTTGGAGGAGACATGGACAAGAGCCTCAGAGCCTTTGAGATTTGTGGTTCTGGGCCTAGACGACCGTGGGGTGAAATTGAGGTATTATGCAAGAGATATGGTGCGAACGATGTATTATGGTTATATTTTATTGTTATTCTTATTATTGTCATATCATATATGTGTAATTTACAATGTTCTAAAATTATAAATCGGACCTAGATCGGCAAGGTGGAGATTGGGGATTTTTGGAGAAATCGGGAAAAAATTGGGGATTAATCGAAAAAACCATAATTTAAAAAATCGGAAATTAAATAATATAATAACATTTTCATTCCCACAAATAATATCCAAAATAACATCAATTTCCCATAAAAAAAATAAAAAAACAAGTCCACACCCACAAGGCTACAAATAATATGTTGAGCAACACAAAGCACAAGTAACAACTAACAAGTTCAAACTAAATTAAGCACGTGTTTGTGATTTGTGAGTTAGGGCATTTTTTGTTATGTAATATGTACAAAGTGTAAGGGGAAAAAAAGCCCTCCAAAATGACATCATTTTATTAAGTTTTGTTTTATTTTTTAATTGTCATTAGCTCCCCGATTTTATCCGATTTTCCTCGATTTTTGCCGATTTGTGCCGATTTTTACCCGATTTTGGAGACACCCGATTTTTGAGAACTGATTTATGGAAATCCGATCGGATAACTCCCGATTTCCGATTTTTGGCCGATTTATGGGCAAAAAATCCCGATTTTTAGAACACTGGTAATTTATTATGTGATGCCTAGGATGAGTTATGCCTTTAGTAAGAACGACGCGAATATAAGACGTATGGAACATAATATACATAGGGAACCATTGGTCATTCATATCCTATTAATACATAAAGCGAAAACATTGATAGTTATGGAACCTTAGAATGAGGTATATGAGTATGAGAACATGGGTCGATTGTCGAGTTAGTGACGCGCCGAAAATACTTCCGTGCTTAGGTACCCAAGTGCAGGTTGTCAAGTAATAATGCTTGATAAGTCCAAGTGTTAAACCACAAGGATAGTCGGAAATACGATGTGGTGACTACGAATCCAAGGTTTTGTTAAGAGAATTTAATTGGTTAATTTTAATGGTTAATTTTAAAGTTTTGTAATAAAAATTAAAATGATGTAACAATAGATGAGAAAAGGCTAAGGCCTTATAAAATTCATTTGTTTTGCAAAGTTACGTAAAATCAACCTCATTCAAAGTCCTCAATGCAATTCCAAAGTGTTAAGTATTTTACCCATTTCTAAGCAAAAAGGTGTGGAGCAAAAGCAACCCATTCCCATATAAATGCCATATAAGGAAAGGGTGTAAGCAAAAATTAACACAAGTGTATCTCTCATTTTTTTTTCTTGTGACAAAGGGTGTGAAGCAAGTGCAACTCATTCCCATATAATGTCAACCAAGATTCAAACTTAAAATACACAAAAAGAAAAGGCATAAATTTAAACTAGACATTTAAGAACTCATTGTTAGTTTTCCCTAGGCAAATGACTTGATTATGAAAATGGCCAACTACAAAGAGTTTAGCTCGATAAATCATAACATTTCATTTGTCTAAGATTAGGAGGTCTAGGTGGAGGTCAAACCATCCTATATACACTTATTTGATAAATACAAATTGAATCCTTAAAATGATAAGTGAAGTTGTTTATGACATAAATTTAAAAGATCCTCTTTGGGAATACTTTAACTAAGAAGATGATGAGTCTTAAAATCACATAAAGTGTAGAAAGCACTCAACATATCATTAAAGTATTCAAAGATTAAAATCTCAAATTTATGGTATTTCCATGAATATTCATAGACTGATCATGCTTAGCAATGAAAAGTATCTCATTCAAAGAAAGAATGGACTTAGGCTAGTAAGAAATACACAAGTGTATCATATCCTCATTAATGCTTGAGATCTATGTATACAAAGCATACAAAGTCAAATCATCATATGAAAATTATTTTACTAGCTTATGAATGGTTGAAAAAATGGAGAAGATGAAGGATTCAAAAAATATTTAACAATACTAACAATGGAATGAGAATTGAACTTACATAGTTAATGCATTGCAAATTTCATCTTTTAGCCTTAGCAAAGAAATTTACTCCATAATAAATGTAGAGACAAGAATTATAAAAGTGAACTCTATTTCTCTCTCTAGAAAAACTATCACAAGCTCTCTATAAATTGAGAAATGATAAGTAAAATAAAAGGGCCCCTCTCTAAAACAACAATGAAGACTATAAGTAAGAGTGTTGTATTGGATGCCAAAAATAAACATTGCTTTTTTATTTTATTTTTGGTGGAGAAATCCACTATCTTGGATGCTCTTTAGTCACAAGGAGAATTCCACTTTCTTGGATTCCTTTTGTCCCATGGAAAATTTCACCATTGTATTAAATAAAATATTTCATGAAATCTAAAGACAATAAAATAAACACAAAATGTGCCTTTCCAAGCATTGTTAAATACAAAAGTGCTACGAGACTAATCGCGAAATAAGATGGCAAACCGAGTAGTTTTAGAGAAATAAACGCGTCACACAAATCCAAAAATGAGCGTATGAATGACAATATTAAGCGTTTATCAACTACCCCTAACTTATCTCTTGTTAGTCCCTTAGCAAGATAAATAATAGCAAAATAATATTATCCGAAAATGCGTTGATAAAATGCACTAAGCCATTTTAAAAACTTCCAAATTCCCTTAGAAGATGAGGTTTGTTTCGTGAAGGTTTACAGTGATGATACCTACAAACATCAAAAGTTTGATCATAGTGAATGATGAGAATGATGATTGTAAAAGTTCAATTTGCAAAGCTTATGACATTACTATCACTATTTCTAGACTTGTGGGTTTTGAATGACTATCTAAATTGCTTATCTCCTTTAGAAACTTAACCCATACTTCCTTTTAATCACATGCTAAGCCTTAAATTAGCAAAATTCTCACTTAAACACAAAGAGTATTTATCATTAGAGATGGAAGAGAAATTTCCTTAAAAAAACGAAAGTTTCAAATTTTGTTCATTTCTAAGCACTTTTCTTATATTTTCTTGAAATTTTTGCTAAATTAGTTCAAGGCGGTTTTCATCTCTATGGGGGGCGAAAGACTCACTATATAAAATTTGACATTTTATGCTTATTTATTAAGCTTGAAGGAAGCTATTCACCCTTTTCCATATGGTAACCTTTACCTATTCATAATATTAGACAAAAAGACTTATGATTTAGTCAAGAGAAGCTTTAAGTCAATATTAGGATTAAAAGTCATCTCAGTTTTTCAAAGTGCCATGCATTTGTCCTATCTATTGGAGGATCTTTTTTAAAAAACTTTTATTTTCTTTGGACAAGAATTACCTCTTCACAAAATGAAAATTACTCTAAGTGTTACGAAAGAATTTTTCTACTTGAAGCATTTACACATTTTAAGGGATGTTTCTATGGTCATGAATCTAATTGAAGCAAAGCAAAGTAGATTATCACTCAAAATTTCATCTAGATCAAGGAATTCATGCCAATAGCTAATGAACCAATCATCATCATTTTGATTTAAAAAAAAATATTAATCATTTTTCAAACTTTCAAAAATTTTTATTTTTAAGCTCTAAACACATGAAAAATTCAGAAAATGAAAAGCCATTAAAGTTTAAATACATTACCCCCCCCCCAATTTGAAGAACGCATTGTCCTCAATGTAAAGAGAACAAGAAATTAGCAGTCTCCCATTTGGCTTTTCAATTTTCATGATGCAAAATAGAGCTATTTTCAAAGCAAAATTACTATATATACACACTAACAAAAAAAAAACGGGTTAGAATTAGATAAAACATAACATGTATGCATTACAACCGCATTTCAATCGTAATATCATGTTTATCAAACCGAACCAAAAAAAGTAGGAAAGAAAATAAAGCAAATTTTTTTTCTTTTTTTTTTCTTCTCTCTTTTTTAAAAAAAAAATTATATGCAAACATCACCTATGCTTGTTAGGTATAGGTCGGATCTTCAAGAGTGGTGGACTCCTCTTGAGGTGGGAATTCCAAAAATGGCTTAAGGCATTGTCCCGTTCACTTTGAACACAAAGCCGTTTTTGGGATCCTCAACATTCATGGCCCCAAAAGGTAATACATGTTGAACACTGTATGGGCCGGTCCAACGTGATTTCTTCTTTCCCGGGAAGAGATGCAAACGCGTGTCATAAATTAGAATTTTGTGCCCAAGTTTGAATTCTTTTCTTAAAATAGATTTATCATGAAAAATTTTTGCACGTTCTTTGCTCATCTTAGCATTTTGATATGCATCCCTCCTTAATTCCTCCAACTCCTCAAGTTGCAACTTTCGGTTGTTTTCGGCTTTTTGCAAATCAAATTTTATCATTTTAATCGCCCAAAATCATCTATGTTCCAATTCAACGGGCAAGTGACAAGGCTTGCCATACATAATGTGATATGGAGACATCCCGAGAGTTGTTTTAAAAGTGGTTCGGTAGGCCCAAAGAGCATCGTTTAGTCGCATTGACCAATCTTTGCGATTCGGATTTACCGTTTTTTCTAAAATTTGTTTTATCTCTCGGTTAGCAAGCTCGGCTTGCCCGTTTATTTGAGGGTGATAAGCGAAGGAGACCTTATGGTTCACACCATATTTTTGCACTAGGTATTTCCCGTGCCGTCCGGCACGGTGAAAAAAAAATATTAAATACAAATAAAGAGATCTTATGTTTGAATTATATATGTCAACTTTACTAAATTCACATAATAAACTATCATAGATAAGAATGGCATTAGGTGGAGCTTACGGGTTTTTTTTTGCCAAATCTTGAATCGTAAATGAAAAGGCATATTAATTTGAGTATAAAATGGTTAGCTTGAGTGATAAAATGGTAGACAACGCTTCGGGAGGTTAACAAAACTCACATACATGAAGGAGGGGGGGAATAAAAACCGAACAAAATAATATTATACAGGAATATCAAAAAAGTATAAAACTCGCATGCATGGAAATTTTTTTATTCCTATTCCTATTGACTATAAAATGGATATTCAACACACATAAAGGGGAACATTCAAAAGCATATGTACAATTCTTAACCTAAGCTGCCACTAAAACAAATAATTATCGGATTTTCAACTAAATATACATATCATAAAATAAAGTTGCGATCTCCAACTAAATGAGTTAATAATTGTTAATAAAAAATGAGCACCCATATATTCATTATTCAAATGAGTTACATAAACTCATATATATACCTTCTTCAAAAAAAAAAAACCTAAACCACAAAATATTACATTCTTCAAAAGAGTAAACAATAAAAAGAGTAGAAAATCTCAAATATTTTGATGGTCGTTTAGCCATGAAAATCTTAAGAAAGAGAGAATATATATATATATATATTGGTGAGAGAGAAAGAGTGTTCTTGTATTTATAAAAAAAAATGTGAGGGGAGAAAGTGAGAAAATTTTGAAATTTAAATCTCAAATCTCAAATTTCAAATTGTATATTTTTATTATTATATTAGGGGTGAAAAAAGACAATAAAAAAGTATTATGTAATTGTGTACTTTGATATCTTAAAAAAACATCTAAAAGGTTTACATTTCTTTTTGGTTTATAAACAAATTTTGACCATTAGTTAATAATAACAAAATAAAGAAAAAAATACAATAGAAAATTGCCGCTAAAAAAAATGAAATAGTTTTAAGAGTAATGTGAAAATTTTATAATAAGAATAAGAAAAGTGGATTATAATTTTAAATATACAAATTTTGTCTTACACGTAACTTTATATCTACAATTTTAAATATCCAAATTTTTATGCGTAAATTTTAAATATACAAACTCTTACATGGTATTTTGTTTTAAATTTAATGTATTTTGAATTTCATAAAAATAGATAGAGAAAAAAGATAAGAGATTAAAATTGGTGAAATAAGAGAGATAAAAAGTTGTTGATTTTCTTGATTTGATGGGTTGAAAACACATCTAATGGTCCAAATTTTTTCTTCTTTTTTGCAAATTAATGTGGACCATTGACTAGATAATTTAGTAATGTGATGGTTCTTTCCCTTATAATATAAATTAATGATTCAAAGGGTTTGTTGCAAAAATGTGAGCGTCCATCACTTATAATTGCCTTTGGGGTGCCAAATCTTACAAGAATATTATCTTTTGAAAATCGGATTACAACTTTATGATCATTTGTTTTGCAAGATATGGCTTTCACCCATTTAGAAACATAATCAACCGCAAGAAGCATATAGAGATTACCAAAAGAGGGTGGGAATGGTCCCATGAAGTCAATGCCCCAACAATAAAAAATTTCAACCATGAGGATCGAGTTGAGAGGCATCATGCTTTTTCTTGTGATTCTTCCTAACATTTGATATCTCGGGCAAGCTTTGCAAAAGGCATAGGCGTCTTTGAACATCGTTGGCCAATAAAAGCCACATTGTAGAATCTTGGTTGCCGTCTTCTTGGCCGAGAAATGCCCACCACAGGCTTCATTGTGGCAAGAGCTTAAAACCCTTTCGAACTCATCATTGGGAATGAATCGTCGAATGATTTGATCCACCCCATACTTAAACAAGTACGGACCATCCCAATAAAAGCGGTTGACTTCGGACAAGAATTTTATTTAATCTTGAGCACTCCAAGGACTTGGCATTTTTTCGGTGACGAGATAGTTCATAATATTGGCATACCATGGCAAACTTGAGATTACAAATAGTTGCTTATCTGGAAAAGAGTCTTTGATAGCACTCTCTTCAATGTGGTCATTGAATGAAAGGCGAGAAAGATGATCCGCCACCACATTTTCAACACCATTCTTATCCTTTATGAAAAGATTGAATTCTTGTAAAAGAAGAATCCATCTTAAAAGCCTTGGTTTTGCATCTTTCTTAGTGAAAAGATATTTGAGTGCAGTATGGTCCGTAAATATGACAATTGGAGATCCGATGAGGTATGACCAAAATTTGTCAAGAGCGAAAATAATAGCCAAGAGTTCTTTCTCGATGTTGGTGTAATTCATTTGAGCCTCATTGAGAGTTTGGCTCGCATAATAGATCACCCCCGGCTTTTTATCTTTTCGTTGGCCAAGGACGGCCCCAACAGGATAATCGCTCGCGTCGTACGTAATCTCAAAGGGAAGACTCCAATCCGGAGTTTGCATGATGGGTGCAGTGGTGAGCATGTGCTTGAGCTTGACAAATGCTTCCTCACATTGTTTGGTCCATTCGAACGGGGCATCTTTCAAAAGTAATTGCACATGGGTTTAGCGATAGCACTAAAGTTTTGAATGAGCCTTCGGTAAAACCCAGCATGCCCCAAAAATGAACGAACATCTTTGATGGACTTGGGTGTGGGGAGCTTTAAGATAAACTCGATCTTTGGCTTGTCCACTTCAATGCCTTTCCCCGATACCACATGGCCCAACACAATGTCCTTTGTCACCATGAAGTGGCATTTTTCCCAATTTATGACGAGTTGCTTCTCGATACACCTTGCTAAAATATTTTCAACATTTAGCAAACAATTATCGAACGACTTGTCGTAAATCGTAAAGTCGTCCATAAAAACCTCTAGGGTATTTTCTACCATATCGCTAAAAATGCTCAACGTACATCTTTGAAAAGTGGCCAGTGCATTGCACAAACCAAAAGTCATTTTTCGATAAGCAAAAGTACCAAATGGACATGTGAAGGTTGTTTTTTCTTTGTCCTCAAGATCAATTTCGATTTGGTTATACCCAGAGAATCCGTCCAAGAAGGAATATAACTCATGTCCCGCTACTCTTTCAAGTGTTTGATCTAAAAATGGGAGAGGGAAATGGTCCTTTCTAGTGACTTCATTTAACTTACGGTAGTCTATACACATTCGCCACTGGTGGTGACTCGTTGAGGTATTAACTCTTCATTTTCATTTTTAACTACCGTAAGCCCGGACTTTTTAGGTAAAACTTGGGTTGGACTTACCCATTTGCTATCCAAAATTGGATAGATGATCTTGGCATCTATCAATTTTAACACCTCAATTTTTACTACTTCTTGCATGTGAGGATTTAATCGGCGTTAAAATTGCCTTGATGGCTTTGCACCCTCCTCTAAGTGAATTTTGTGAGTACAAATTAATGGACTAATTCCTTAGAGGTCAGCTAACTTCCACCCAAAAGCTTTTTGATACTTATTTAGCATACTTACTAACCGTTCTTCCAGATCCTTTGAGAGTTCGGAGGAGATTACCATGGGGTAAGTTTCAAAAGTACCTAGGAAAGCGTACTTCAAATTGCTAGGAAGAGGCTTGAGCTCCATCTTTCCTTCAAGCTTCGGTGGTTCCACTTGCACATCATCTTCTAGCTTCAAAAGTTCTTCATTGTTCCTATCATCCAAAGAAAATACATGTACACGTTCCTCGGGATCATTAGGAATGGTTAGCAAGTCTTTTAATGATTCTGATTCATATGTGGAAGAAAAATGGTCTTGTACTAGTAACTCTATCATGTTTACATGTTCAATTTCATCATCAAAATCATCTTGTTTATTACTTATTGAAAACACGTTAAGCTCAAGAGTCATATTTTCAAAGGCCAATTTTACAATCACATTCTTGCGATTGATGATAGCATTTGATGTTGCAAGAAAGGGCCTTTCCAAAATCACGGGAATCTCATTTCTAGGATTGGATACCAGTTGCATGTCAAGAATTATGAAATCCACGGGAACATAGAACTTATAAATTTGAATTAAAACATATTCTACAATTTCCCTTGGGATCTTGATCGATCGATCCGCCGATTGGATCGTGACTTTTATCGCTTTCAACTCTCCTAAACCCAATTGTTGGTAAATAGAATATGGCAAAACATTAACACTAACACCCAAATCAAGTAAGGCATTTTTTATTCTAAAGTTGCCAATCAAACATGAAATGGTGGGGCAACCGGGATCTTTGAATTTTGGGATTCGGGTGCCTTGCAATATCGAACTCACTTGTTCCGCCATAAATGCCTTCTTCTTAACATTCAATCGCCGCTTAGTGGTGCACAAATCATTTAAAAATTTTGCATAAGAAGGAATTTATTTTAATGCATCTAGTAATGGAATATTAATTTTCACTTGTTTGAACACAAAGGATTTCGGCATTTCAGGTCTCCTTCAAAGGTTGAGATAACCTTTCTGAAAAAGGGATTTTGACACTACTCTTGATTTTCTCCAAATCCTCTTTTCCGAATCTCTCTTCTTCCCTCATTCTCTCTTCAATGGTGACCTTCTTAACTTGGCTTGACACAGCTATGTCCACCAGCTTTTTGGCCTTAGGAACTATAGTTTTGTCAATCTCTTTCCCATTCCTAAGGATGCTGATTGATTTTAACTCCTCAACATTGCCACTCAATTCACCCTCATTGATCATTAAAGCTTGACCTCGGGGATTAGCTAAGGGTTGGAATGAAAACTTTTCTTTTTCTTGAGTAAACAATGCGGTTGTGAGTTTTGACATTTGGGTTTTCAAATCACTAACCTCTCTATTAGTCTTATCTATAAATTGCCGTAAAAGAGACTCCAAATTTGAATTTGGGTTTTGGTTAGTTTGGCCAAAAGAGTTGTTTTTAGGTGGAGGTGGCCATTGTTGGTATGAGTTTGGATTTGCATTTTGATGAGCATTTTGATTTCCCCCCCAACTAAAGTTAGGATGATTCCTCCACCCTTCATTGTACCTTTGAGAAAATGGATCATTGTGTGGTCTAGGATACGAGTTCATAGCATTCACTTGTGAGGGGCTTTGAAGAACCTCTTTAAAGGCCGGGATTGTGTGACATTCCTCTGTGGAATACCCCACCTTCTCACAAATGACACAAATGGTGCTAGTACCTCCAATACCTTCCCTCATTTTATTAGCCTCCATGGCTTCAATCTTTTTTGACAATTGAATGAATTTCAACTCAATATCATCACCTTTAGACAATTGGTACAACCCCCTTCTCTCGGAAAATTTACCCTTACCCTCATCTGTGTAAGTGTTCCAATTTGGGGCACCCCGGGCTACTTCATCGAAATACAACAAAGCCTCTTTCGGACTTTTGCTCAAATAATTTTATTACAGATTATTTCCACAAACGTGCGCATAACGGGAGTAAGTGAAGGGTAAAAATAGCTAACAATACTCCATGTCTCATGTCCATGATGGGGGGAAAGAATTTAAAATCTCTTTGTATCTTTTCTAATATTTGTAAAAGCTCTCATTTTTTTGGGGAGAAAAAATTGAAATTTGCCTTTTCAAAGCATTGGTTCGATGAACGGGAAATAATGTTTTTAAAAATTCGGTTTGTAATTCTTGCCAAGTTCGAATGGAGTTGGGATGTAAAGAATTTAGCCATATTTTTCCTTTATTTTTTAGAGAGAATGGAAAAAGTTTTAACCTCATAAAAATTTAATTGGTTGATTTTAAAGTCTTACAATAAAAATTAAAATGATGTAATAATAGATCAGAAAAGGCTAAGGCATTATAGAATTCATTTGTTTTGCAAAGTTATGTAAAATCAACCTCATTCAAAGTCCCAAATGCAATTCCTAAGTGTTGAGTATTTTACCAATTTCTAAGCAAAAAGGTGTGGAGCAAAAGCAACTCATTCTCATATAAATGCCATATAAAGAAAGAGTGTAAGCAAAAATCAACAAAAGTGTATCTCTCATTTTTATCTTGTGACAAAGGGTGTGAAGCAAGTGCAACCCATTCCCATATAATGTCAACCAAGATTCAAACTTAAAATACACAAAAAGAAAAGGCATAAATTTAAACTAGGCATTTAAGAACTCATTGTTAGTTTTCCCTAGGCAAATGACTTGATTATGAAAATGGCCAACTACAAAGAGTTTAGCTCGATAAATCATAACATTTCATTTGTCTAAGATTAGGAGGTCTAGGTGGAGGTCAAACCATCCTATATACACTTATTTGATAAATACAAATTGAATCCTTAAAATGATAAGTGAAGTTGTTTATGACATAAATTTAAAAGATCCTCTTTGGGAATACTTTAACTAAGAAGATGATGAGTCTTAAAATCACATAAAGTGTAGAAAGCACTCAACATATCATTAAAGTATTCAAAGATTAAAATCTCAAATTTATGGTATTTCCATGAATATTCATAGACTGATCATGCTTAGTAATGAAAAGTATCTCATTCAAAGAAAGAATGGACTTAGGCTAGTAAGAAATACACAAGTGTATCATATCCTCATTAATGCTTGAGATCTATGTATACAAAGCATACAAAGTCAAATCATCATATGAAAATTATTTTACTAGCTTATGAATGGTTGAAAAAATGGAGAAGATGAAGGATTCAAAAAATATTTAACAATACTAACAATGGAATGAGAATTGAACTTACATAGTTAATGCATTGCAAATTTCATCTTTTAGCCTTAGCAAAGAAATTTACTCCATAATAAATGTAGAGACAAGAATTATAAAAGGGAACTCCATGTCTCTCTAGAAAAAACTATTACAAACTCTTTATAAATTGTGAAATGAGAAGTAAAATAAAAAAGCCCCTCTCCAAAACAATAATGAAGACTATAAATAGGAGTGTTGTGTTGGATGCCAAAAATAAACAATGTTTTTTTTTTATTTTTGGTAGAGAAATTCACTATCTTGGATGCTCTTTGGTCACATGGAGAATTCCACTTTCTTGGATTCCTTTTGTCCCATGAAAAATTCTACCATTGTATTAAATACAATATTTCTTGAAATCTAAAGACACCAAAATAAACACAAAATGTGCCTTTCCAAGCATTGTTAAATACAAAAGTGCTACGAGACTAATCGCGAAATAAGATGGCAAACCGAGTAGTTTTAGAGAAATAAACGCGTCAAACAACTCCGAAAATGAGCGTATGAATGACAATATTAAGCATTTATCAGATAGTTGCCTAGATCATAATGAACATAAAATGCTAATAATCAAAGTTATAATTATAGCAAACATATAACTAAATGAGTGAACATTGTAGCATATTGACTTAGATGGACAATTTAGTGACAGAGCTTATTAGTTGGTCAAGCACAGACATTCATAATGAACTGATCATAAAGAGAAAACGATGAATGTTTGGCCATTAATTATCAACTTCCAGTGTGAGTGCGGATTGCATGAGGTTGGGTTCGGTAAACTTTAGAACCATTGCACTATAGCATGACGAACCTTAGGAAGCTAATGATTTTGAAGAGACAGTTTTGTACCAAAGGTTCTCTAATGAGATAAGAATGCTTAGGAATCCATTCCATGGGAAGCCTAGGGACGAGACCAATGAATCGACTAATTAGCTTTCGGATAGCTAAGATTGGAGTCCTAGTGGGGTTCGCATGTACTCGTGTGTGGATTGTATTGTATTGCATGGTTTTTAATCCACTGCATTAAAGTAAAGTATTTACTTTTTACACAAAGATGCATGTGTATGTGTTTACAATGCGTATTTTCTTTACAAAACCTATATAGTTTCCACTGAGTCCAGATTTGGTTCATTCCCTTCTTTCACCAATTTTGCAGGTCAGGTTTCGGGGATTGGCACGTGGTACTCTTTTGTAGAAAGCCTTTGATGTCCATGGACTTTTCCTAGTCCTTTTAACAAGGATTGTTATACATATAAAAAATTGTAGAACACAGCATGGGTATATAAATGGGGGTGTGTCCTTACATAGTAACAGGGCTTTTCAAGCTAAAACTCCACACCTATGGCCCATAGTTGTTTAAGTTGGGGACAATATTGTTACTATGTGTGCGGACCGGTGGGCCCAATTGGTTCCCCGGGCCAGACCCATGTGATGGCAAGTACAACAATTTGTATTAAAGGTTGATGCTGAATTCACGTATTTGTGAAGTAGCACCGGTAGCTGGACTCGGTAGAGTCATGAAGAACTCGGTATCACCTAAGTTGATAAGTCGCTACGAAAAACGTCCCAGTAGTTGGAGTTGGTGGAGCCTATGGTGGAGTTAGACTTAGAGAAACTGGGGGTGGAGTCGCTACAGCCTACGTACACCCAGGGTGTTGTCAAGGTGGTTGTGCAGATTCCTCGAGTAAGATAAAATAGAGTGTACCTCGAGATGTGCATTGACCAAAGGTGGACGATCATGCAGATGACATTGTTGAGTGGTGATCTACATGGAGAGTTCAAAGGTAGATTCAAAGTGGACTAAGGTATAGGTCTAGGTAGAGCCAGGTGGACCGGTGTTAGTCCAAGGTGAAACCAAGGTGGACTGGTTTGATCCATGGTGGAGATTGTTGAGAATAGTTGGATTAAAACATTAATCCTAAGTGAAAAAATTGTCCAACTCAACATGGGTATATAAGTGAGGGTGTGTCACCATATAGTAACGAGGCGTTTTAAGTTAAAACCTCACACCTATGGCCCAAAGGTGTTTAAATAGGGATAATATCGTTACTATGTGCGTGGACCGGCGGGCCCGATTAGTGCCCTTGTGTCACGGGGCGTCCTTTGATGGCACAAAGGAGGCCGCGTGAGCGACCGTGCTAATCAATAGCCCGGTCGAGTACAATCGAATTTTATTTACAATCAACCAACAACATGCAACAACAGTAATTTGAAAGGAGCTTGAGCATAAATTGAAATCACTTCATTGCATAAACTTGATTACATGGAAAGCTATTACAATATGAAAGAAAATAAGAGCTTGAAACAGAGTGCTAGACAACGTGCACTGGTAAGCAACTCGGGTATGAGGCAGATAGTCTTATCCCCACATATAACCACTTAATGAAAATACCAAAGTTGTAGCAGTGCACGTTGGCTCACACAAATTACAAGAACATGATTACAATGGAAATGAAAATGCAATTACAAAGGAAATTCCTAGATCTATTTACATGGAAACAATATTTACATATGGGAATACACTTCTCCAAAAACTATCCTAGCACAAGTCTAAAACTAGATGATGCTTGACGACCTGGTTGTGCTGGATCTTCTGTTGGGCCGTGCAGCACTCAGGCGCGTGCACGGTGTTGATGAAGTGTAGTCGGTCACGAGTGCTGTTGGGAGGCACCCCGTGACATCCTCCCCCACCAGAGCTGTTGATGCCCTCGTCGACTGGTTGAGGTATGCTGTGATCTGGTCCTAGAAGGCCAATAGATCTGATGCTCTTTCCCAAGTGTTCTCTTCTGGGTCTCTTCCTGCCCATTTGACGAGATACTCCTGGTGTTGTTTGCGAGAAGCTGTCACAACTCGATCGGCCAGGATGGCTTCCACTGACTGCTTCCCTTCTGCTCTCTGCTTTAGCCCTGGACGACTAGACTCTCCCCGGGATGGATCAGTAGTATCAGCAAAGTACGGTTTCAGCATGCTGACATGAAATACTGGGTGAACCTTTAGCCAACTAGGGGGTTCAATCTGATAAGCCACTTTCCCAATTTTCTTCACAATCCTAAGCGGCCCCTCATATTTTTGCAGAAGGCGTGGGTCGCGACCCCTAAAGAACTTCCTATCCTGTGAAAGGAGCTTCACCATTACAAGATCTCCTACTTGGAACTCTAAAGGTCGCTTTTTTTGATCTGCATACTTCTTCATTCGATGGGTGGCCTTCTCTAGGTGCGAACTAGCCAACTCAATATTTTGTTTCCATTCTTCTGAGAAATTGCGGGCTCGAGGAGATTTTGAAACTAGCATCGAGTTGGACAGTGTGAGTAAAGGATGGGTTGTTGGCCTGTAACGATCTCAAAGGCGCTCTTGCCAGTCCCGGAGTTTTTCTGGGCGTTAAAGCACAATTGCGCCACGTCCAATAACTTGACCCAATTTCGTTGCGTTGCACTAGTGAAGAGGCGCAAATATTCCTCAAGCGTCGCATTGTATCTTTCAGTATGTCCATTGGACTGAGGGTGGTAGCTAGAGCTCATACACAACTTGGAGTCGAGAACCTTGAAGAGTTCCTTCCAAAAATTTTCCGTGAATCGTAAGTCCCTATCACTAACAATGCTCCGAGGAATCCCCCAATACTTAACCACATACTTGAAGAATATTTGTGCAGTCTCCTCCCCCGATGTGTTCTTTGGAACCGCAATAAAAGTGGCATACTTCGAAAAACGATCAATGACCACAAGGATAGTTGTCAAGTCCCCCACTTTGGGCAGACCTAATATGAAATCGAGTGAAATGTTCTCCCAAGGTCGTTCCGGATGGGTAGAGGTTCTAGTAACCCTGCAGGCTGTCTCCGCTCAATTTTGTCTTGTTGGCAAATCAGGCAAGTTCGAACATAGCCCTCGATATCGTCTTCCATTTGGGGCCAGTAGTAACCTTGCTTGAGGAGGGCCAACGTCCTTTCTTGCCCAGGGTGTCCCGCCCATAACGTGTTATGACATTCTCGGATGAGAGTACGCCTCAACTCCGCTACTCGAGGAACAAAAACATGATTTCCTTTTGTCAAAATGAACCCGTCATTTGATAAACGCTTAATATTGTCATTCATACGCTCATTTTTGGAGTTGTTTGACGCGTTTATTTCTCTAAAACTACTCGGTTTGCCAACTTATTTCGCGATTAGTCTCGTAACACTTTTGTATTTAATAATGCTTGGAAAGACACATTTTGTATTTATTTTGGTGTCTTTAGATTTCAAGAAATATTGTATTTAATACAATAGTGAAATTTTCCATGGACAAAAGGAATCCAAGAAAGTAAGTCTCCATGTGATTAAAGAGTATCCGAGAAAGTGGAAGTCTCCATGTCCATGTGATTAAAGAAAGAAAGTGGAATTGTCATGTGATTAAAGAAAGAAAGTGGAATTGTCCATGTGATTAAAGAGCATCCAAAATAGTGGAATTCTCCACCAAAAATAAAAAAAAGCATTGTTTATTTTTGGCATCCAACACAACTCTCCTATTTATAGTCTTCATTGTTGCTTTGGAGAGGGGAGCTTAGTTCTTTTTGTTACTTCTCATTTCTTAATTTATAGAGAGCTTGTAATAGTTTTTTCTAGAGAGAGAAATGGAGTTCACTTTTATAATTCTTGTCTCTACATTTATTGTGGAGTAAATTTCTTTGCTAAGGCTAAAAGATGAAATTTGCAATGCATTAATTATGTAAGTTCAATTCTCATTCCATTGTTAGTATTGTTAAATACTTTTTGAATCCTTCATCTTCTCCATTTTTTCAACCATTCATAAGCTAGTAAGATAATTTTCATATGATGATTTGACTTTGTATGCCTTGTATACATAGATCTCAAGCATTAATGAAGAGATGATACACTTGTGTATTTCTTACTAGCCTATGTCCATTCTTTCTTTGAATGAGATACTTTTCATTGCCAAGCATGATTAGTCTTTGATATTCATGGAAACACCATAAATTTGAGATTTTAATCTTTAAATACTTTAATGATATGTTGAGTGCTTTCTACACTTTATGTGATTTTAAGACTCATCATTTTCTTAGTTAAAGTGTTGCCAAAGAGGATCTTTTAAATTTATGTCATAAACAACTTCATTAATCATTTTAAGGATTCAATTTGTATTTATCAAATAAGTCTATATAAGATGGTTTGACCTCCACCTAGACCTCCCAATCTTAGATAAATGAAATGTTATGATTTATCGAGCTAAACTCCTTATAGTTGGCCATTTTCATAATCAAGTCATTTGCCTAGGGGAAACTAACAATGAGTTCTTAAATGCCTAGTTTAAATTTATGCCTTTTCTTTTTGTGTATTTTAAGTTTGAATCTTGGTTGATATTATATGGGAATGGGTTGCACTTGCTTCACACCCTTTGTCACAAGATAAAAATGAGAGATACACTTGTGTTGATATTTGCTTACATCCTTTCTTTATATGGCATTTATATGGGAATGGGTTGCTTTTGCTCCACACCCTTTTGCTTAGAAATGGGTAAAATATTAAACACTTAGGAATTGCATTGAGAACTTTGAATGAGATTGATTTTACTTAACTTTGCAAAACAAATGAATTCTATAATGCCTTAGCCTTTTCTCATCTATTATTACATCATTTTAATTTTTATTGCAAGACTTTAAAATCAACAACTAAAATCAACCAATCAAATTCTCTTAAACAAAGCCTTGGACTCGTAATCACCACATCGTCTTTCCGACTATCCTTGTGGTTCGACACTTGGACTTACCAAGTATTATAATTTAACAACCTGCACTTGGGTACATAAGCACGGAAGTATTTTCGGCGCATCATCATTCAACCAGAATTGTCGCGTCTTCCCTTGTTCGATCATCTTCAAT
The DNA here is from genome assembly GCA_021464415.1 of Lonicera japonica. Classification (NCBI taxonomy): domain Eukaryota; kingdom Viridiplantae; phylum Streptophyta; class Magnoliopsida; order Dipsacales; family Caprifoliaceae; genus Lonicera; species Lonicera japonica. The sequence continues at coordinate 53,400,968 of CM038467.1, forward strand.
AGCTGAGCAGAAACGGGATCTTGCGGTAGAGCATCCTTAATGTTCCTTCGAATTTCAGTGGAAACTTGACTGTCGATTCGAAGAATAGCATTGAGGAACGCATTGGCCTATTAGTCGAACTCAACTCTGCGGCTCAGAGCATCAGCCACCTTGTTGGTCGAACCTGTTTTGTACTCTAGCCAAAAGTTGAATTCAACTAATAACTCCTACCACCTTGCTTGTTTTGAGCTCAACTTCGGTTGACTGGGGAAATGGCTCACTGCCGTATTATCCGTCTTCATTAAAAATCGAGAACCGAGGAGATAGTGCCTCCATAACCTCAAATAATGGACAACCGCAAGCAGCTCTTTCTCATGGGCCGGGTACCTCTTCTCTGTGTCGTTGAGATTCCGACTCTCGTAAGCCACTTGATGACTTTCTTGCATTAGGACCCCTCCTAGGGCTACATCTGATGCATCCATGTGCATTTCAAACGGCTTGGTTACATCGGGCAGAGCAAGAATAAGATCTTCAGACATAGCCTTTTTCAAGGAATTGAAGGCAACTTGGCACCCCACCAACCCGTCCCAAACCTTCGACTTCTTCAAAAGTTTTGTTAAGGGCATTGCGATGCTGGAGTAGTCTTTCACAAACTTCTTGTAGTAATTCGCCAGTCCCATAAAAGAACGGAGTTCCGACACATTAGTGGGTGCTTGCCATTATTGGATAACCTTGACCTTAACCGAATCCATTTGCACTCTCCCTTGTTCAATGATGTGGCCAAGAAATTTGATACGTTTCTGCACAAAAGAGCACTTCAACAACTTGAGATACAACTCATGCTTTCGAAGTCTCCCAAATACCTTCTTCAGGTGCTCTTCGTGCTCTTCCATGCTTTCGCTGTACACCACGATGTCGTCGAGATAAATCACGACAAAATCATCCAAGTAGTCCCTAAAAACCTAGTTCATCAAGGTGCTGAAAGTGGCTGGAGCATTGGTTAGCCCAAATGGCATAACAAGAAATTCATAGACTCCATATCTGGTGACGCATGTGGTTTTTCCCTCATCCCCTACCGCAATGCGAACTTGCCAATACCCGGATCTGAGATCGAGCTTCGTGAAAACTTTTGCCCGACTAAGTTGGTTAAAGCAATCGGCCATAAGAAGGATCGGATAGTTATTCCTGATGGTTACCTTGTTGAGAGCTCGGTAGTCAACACACATTCTCAAGGAACCGTCTTATTTTTTTGAAAGAGGACTGGGGCTCCATACGGCGATTTAGCTGGTTGCACTAAACTTGCATCCAATAATTCCTTTAGCTGTTTTCGAAGTTCAGCCAGTTCGGGCTGGGACATCCGATAAGCTGCGCGAACTGAAGGCTTGGCACCCGGCACTAGTTCAATCTGGTGGTCAACTTCTCTACGTGGGGGTAACTTCTTCGGAAGGTTATCGGGCATTACATCTTCGAACTCGGCTAGAACCCGACGAATAGACTTTGGAAAAGGCCCTGACGTCTCCTAAATTTCATCCCATTTTAGTGCTGCCACAAAAGTGGGGTTATTATGCTTGAGGCCCTTCTTCAGTTGGATCGCCGAGAGAAACTTCCCACTGCTAGGTGGGGTCATCACCAGGATGATACACGGATTCTTGCCGAACATCATGAGGCTATTCGTGCAGGGCATAACGCTCGCCTTGGTTTCTCTTAAGAACTCTAATCCAAGGATAACCTTGAAGTCATCCATCACCACAACCGAGAAATTGGTTCTTCCTTCATAAGGATCCACCTTCACTAACACAGATTTTTCCATTCCGGCAAATGGTTGAGCAGCCGAGTTAATGGCCTTGACACGACCCACTCCTTTCTTCAAGATAAGGCCTAACTGCTCCACTTCAGTACTCGCCACGTAGTTATGCATTGCGCCTGTGTCCACCATGGCCCGAATGGTTTCCCATTTATCTTGATGTCAACATACATTAGGCCCTTTCCTCGGAGGCTCTTCCCAACATCTGTCCCCCCTTTCGAGGTTGACTCTATTTTCTCTTTTTGTTGGGGTTCTTCTTCCACCGTCACCGCATTGCAAGAATGCGTGAACTGCCCCTGATAAGCGCCCAATGAGGCTCCTTCACACTCCTCACTTTTTTCTTCTAACTCTGTGCGATCATTCGACTGAGTCCTGTTGGATTGCCCCGAAGTGGATGGTGCCCTAGGAAATATGACGCCACACCTAGTGACGAGAGCATTTAAGAGTTGCTTGTTTGGGCAATTGGCCATTAGATGGGCACCGTGGCATAAATGACAAGGTCTGGGGGAGAACTGTTTCTTCTCATTATTGCTGGTTTGGGAGTTTCCAGTGAACTTGCTTCCATTTCTGAAAGTATTTTGCTGGTTGAAAGATCTAGAAGGCGCGTTGCCTCCCCCATCAGGTTTGGCTTGATAAGATTGTTTTTTCTCTCCCCCATTCTTGGCTTGCCCGTTTCTTGGAGTGTTGACTTTGGGGCCCGTACTGTAATCTTGCAAACATTCGGCTGTTGATATGGCTTGGGGTAACGTCTTAACTTGTCTTCGATTTAGTTCATTCTTGGCCCATGGTTGCAATCCAATCATGAAAAAGAAAATCCTGTCGGCATCGTTCATGTCATGGATATCTAGCATAATTGTCGTGAATGCGTTCACAAACTCCTTGATGCTTCCAGAGTGCTTTATTTGCAAAAGTTCCTGACGAGCATTGTGTGAGGTGTTTTTCGGAAGGAATTGAGCACGTAGTTCCCTTTTCAGGTCTTCCCAGGTGCTAATCTCACAGTCACCCGCTTGAATATTATTGTATTTGTTTCTCTACCACAACTTGGCATCCGCGGACAAGTACATGGACGCGGTAGATACCTTTGTTTCCTCTACATCAACTTTTGTGGTGCAGAAATACTGTTCCATATCAAAGATAAAGTTCTCCAATTCACTAGCATCACAAATACCAATGAACGCCTTAAGTTCGGGCACTTTCATCTTCGTTCTCTCTCCACCCCCAACTAGTGAGTTAGCGACCGCCATCGACACGAAAGTCAACTTCTGATTGATCTGGATGATTTAATCTCTCATCTCATCGATCAACTCCCCAAAACTTCCCCCATGTGGGTTTCCCTGGAGGATTTGAAGGCCTTCCTCCAAAGCTTGTATATGATCTATGAGCGTGGATGACCTACTCGACGCAACCCCAGGTGGGACAGTTTGGGTGAGTGTCTCCAAACTCTACACACGATCTACAAGAGAGGGTGTTCCACCCATCTTTTTCGTCAGTAACCCAATATTCCTTTCGAGGGCCTCGATTCGCTGGCTATTCGTTCCCATCGTAACGTCACCAAACCAACGGAGTAGGCTTCACAAGGCAGCAATCGAAATAATTCCTCTGATACCAAGTGTCACGAGGCGTCCTTTGATGGCACAAAGGAGGCCGGGTGAGCGACCGTGCTAACCGATAGCCCGGTCGAGTACAATCAAATTTTATTTGCAATCAACCAACAACATGCAACAACAATAATTTGAAAGGAGCTTGAGCATAAATTGAAATCACTTCATTGCATAAACTTGATTACATGGAAAGCTATTACAATATGAAAGAAAGTAAGAGCTTAAAACAAAGTGCTAGACAACGTGCACTGGTAAATAACTCGGGTGTGAGGCAGATAGTCTTATCCCCACATATAACCACTTAATGAAAATACTAAAGTTGTAATAGTGCACGTTGGCTCACACAAGTTACAAGAACATGATTACAATGGAAATGAAAATGCAATTACAAAGGAAATTCCTAGATCTATTTACATGGAAACAATATTTACATATGGGAATACACTTCTCCAAAAACTAGCCTAGCACAAGTCTAAAACTAGATGATGCTTGATGACCTGGTTGTGCTGGATCTCCTGTTGGGCCATGCAGCGCTCGGGCGCGTGCACGGTGTTGATGAAGTGTAGTCGGTCACGAGTGCTGTTGGGAGGCACCTCGTGACACCTTGGCCCGACCTATGTGCCGACGAACATAACAATTGGTATCAGAGGTCGAGGTGAATCCACGGACTTATGGAGCAGTACCGGTAGCTGGACTCGGTGGAATCAAAAAGATCTTGGTATCACCTAAGGTGATAAGTCGCTATAAAAAACGTCCCGGTAGCTGGACTTGGTGGAGCATATGGTAGAGTTAGACTCAAAAAAGTCGGGGGTAGAGTCACTACAGCTTACGTACACCCGGGGTACTGTCAAGGTGGTTGTGCAGATTCCTCAATAAAGTGAAATAGGTTGTACCTCGAGATGTGCATTGACTAAAAGTGGACGATCTTACGGATGACATTGTTGAGTGGTGATCTACATGGACAGTTCAAAGGTGAATTCTAGGTGGACTAATGTATAGGTTTAGGTTCAGGTAGAGCTAGGTGGACTGGTGTTAGTCCAAGGTGAAGCCAAAGTGGACTGGTTTGATCAATGTGGAGATTGTTAAGAATTGTTGGCTTAAACCATTGATCTCACTCAACATGGGTATATAAGTGGGGGTATGTCACCATATACTAACAACGCCTTTTAAGATAAAAGCCCACACATGTGGCCTAAAAGTGTTTAAGTTGGGGACAATATAGTTACTATGTGCACGGATTAGTGGGCCCGATTAGTACCCTAGACCCGACCTATGTGCCGGTGGGCACAACACATAAGGCATCCAAATTCTAATTAAATAATCTCTTTGTATAAACTCTCCAAACTTGTGCAGATATTTGCTATGCCAAAAGTATCAATTGGACTACTTCCAGATGTTAGGGCCTCTCATTTTTTATCAAGGCTCCCTTGTTTCCTTGGTAATTTTAAATAATTATTGTCCTTTGTCTCCGCTTCCATTTCAAATTATTTACTGTAACGCCACATAATTAGCAACAAAACATATATCCGATGTCAATATAAAAATGCTAACTCGTTACACACGCCAAAGACACTATCAACCACCTAAAAAATATCTTGAATATCAGCTACACAATTATTTATCTCTTATACATTTTTAAGGGTGTCTAGTTTGAAAACTAAACGGATGAATTTTTTCATGAAACTTGGTAGAGATAATCTCTATGATGAGTAGATCATTTCCAAAAAAATTTATCAGAAGATTCAATCTAGAAATTGGTGAGATGATAATCTAAATTTTGAATAGTCGAAAATGAACAAATGCATCAAATTTTTACACACCCACTTTCGGTTTGAATTTCTTGATTAAATTTTGTGGACATGATTTACTCATTGTATAGATCATCTTTACCAAGTTTCATGAAAAAATTGGACCCCTTTGGACGGAATTGGACTGAAGGGGTAATGAAAATGAGCCAAGTCCATCTATTATATGCTAGCCTTGAGGTACACTCTACGCATGTGCAATATATATAAACATAAGATGGTGTTTGGTTACATATAAATACACGTGCATTTCAAGTTTGTGCTCGGAAGCTTGAATCCTTATTAACGCATTATTTTTTAGTAACTTTCAATGCGATAAGGGTATTTTTGTAATTTCACGACATACCAAAAAATTTCTGCCATCACTAAATAGCATTGCACTTCTTTATTAAAATAAAATAAAAAATCTTATTGTTTTATTTATTTAAAGCTTATGTATATTTTTGGATACAACTTTTCCAATATTTGTTTTCTCCCTTTTTTAGCTAATCTCTAAAATGGGAAGTTTTCTTTTTAGATATTGAACCATATACTTTTTTAAAACATTATTCCCAACCATGTAGGAGAATATTTGGGGTTGACTGGTGCAAGATTAGCTGGGAAAGCGATGCTGACATGTGGTCTCGCAACGCATTTCGTCCTTTCAAAGGTAATTATGGTCATCCAAGAAATTTTTATTATTATTATTATTATTATTATTATTATTTATTATTTATTATTATTATTATTATTATTAACTTCTTTTAATTTATAGACAATTAATTACTTTTATCATAGTAATTATTGTGCTTGAAACATAATACACAAACATATATATGCACGCCCTACTCTAGTAATATATATTAAACTCTAGCAATAGCAATTTCCACTTTTTGACAACATCGAATATAAATTTATTTTTTTAAGTTGCAGGATAATTAGTTGCTTCTTTTCTCTTTTATTTTATACTATATTATTACACGCACACTGCGTCTAGTTTAGGGTCTAGTGAGAAATAAAGGATTAGTATTTCAAGGTTTTTAATTCGCATAGCTTGTTCATTACTCTTAAACATAATGACAAATTGTATTAATATATGCTAATTTGAACTTCGCTTGAGAAAACGTCTATTATGTTTCAATCTTGAAATCATATATGCATGCTTAATTTTTTTATTATTGTGTGTATTCATACGTACAAAGCGTATTTTTACCACTCGTCATCAACTTTAATAGGATCTTGCTTCCTGGAAAATGCACTCGATGTCGCGGCTTCATCCAATGTCTTCAATATATCAACTATATTAGCAATTGTCAAAAAATACTCGCAAAAAGGAGTCTTAACACAAGATAACATTCCTTCAAGGTAAAAAGTTAATATTGTTTTCTCCATTGTACATTGAAAATATCCGTAAATGCAATGAATGGGGAACTGACAAATTTGACCCAGAAGTTTGGATTGTAATGCGGTTTTAATCTTGATGTATTAATTTTAGCAATAGCATCCACGAAGTACTTTTAGTTAAGCAATGTCAAACCTTTGTTCACTTTCGTTTGAAAGATCTTAACGGAGGCTTACATGACTGTTTGACATCCACTTCAATTCTACGTGTTTTACTAACTTTAACATGCGTTGATCATAGATTGGAGACTATTAACAAATGCTTTTCGGGAGAAACTGATGAAGAAATACTATCATCATTGGTATGTTTTTATTTATCAACAAAAGACTACAAAATTTGTAGTCCGGAATAAATTTATTGAGATCCATTGCATAATTATGTTTCAATCTTATATCATGTATTTAGTACCACAACTTCGCAAAATGCTATATATTCTTAAAAAGTACAAAAATCCATGTGAAGTAGTAATAAAATACAACTCATTAATATGAATCTTGTAGGACTATTTTTCACTATTTCAAAAGTATATAATGTTATGACGAAAATTGATCATTATTGGCTGTTGAAATTTAGATCATCATCTCATCAATTTTTAAATTGAATCTTTTGACAAAATTGGTGGATATAATTTGTTCATCATGGAGATCATCTCTAACAAATTTCATTGAAAAATGCATTCATTTAGGTCCTTCGTTTACTTAAAGATCTGACCGCTATTTTTAGAGCGTTGCTAATGTAAGGGTTTGTTAAATTCAAATACAAACTTCTATTAAAAAAAATCCCAATTTTCTCATTTTGATCTGTCTCATGAGGAGGGAGTTATTTTTACTAGAGTGGACAAGTGGATCCTTGATGCAATAAACTCAATGAAGACAACATCTCCCATAAGCCTAAAACTGTTTTTACGATTGGTATGATAACATTGCATCAATTACTATATTGGAAATGTTAGTTTGTTAGATTCAATTCAACACTAGTCAAAACTAATTCATTGATGTTGTGTTTTATTTGGTGAGTAGATTAGGGACGGTCGAGCTCAGAAACTTGATCAATGTCTCATATGTGAATTTAACATCCTCTGTCACATGATGCGAAGAACAATTAGTGAAGATTTCTTTGAGGTTTGATTGAAAAGCTAATAACCTACCTTTCTCACTCGTTTGATTTTACTTTTTACCAAGTACGCGATTTATAAACTGGTAAATTTATAGAACCTCATAATAAATGTCAAAAGAGTCTGAATGACAAACCTAAAACTTGAACTTTATACAGGAGATTACAAATTTTACATTCCAATAAAATACATGTAGTTGACTAATCTATGTTTTCCATTGAAATAAGTTTTCTAATTTTCTAATCAATATAGTGACATTTCTCCATGCAGGGTTGTAGGGCCATGCTAATTAATAAAGAATAGAAACCTCATGTATGTTTCATAAATATTTTTCATCAATTATATAGTTTGGGATTTTGCTGGAGGAATTGTTAATTTTTGAAACGTGTTTTGAGCAATATTTGTAAATTAATACCTATTTCATATTAGATAATTTCTTGTATTTTTATTTCAATGGGTGCCTTCAAAAATAGAACTAGTGAATGAAGAAATGGTTCACAAATTTTTTTCCAATGTTGAAGATGAAGAGTGGGAGCCATTAAAACTTCCTTCAAGATCCAACCTATCATACACAATGTTATCAAGCAGACTCTAAGTCCATTACCATCAACGGTGACAAAAATTCTTTGTGCAATTTCTCTAATTATGAAATGCAATCAAATGCAATAGGAGAGGTCCCTGTATTACATACATTCTCTTCCGACTAAGTTTTCTTTTTTTCTACTGTAGAAGAGGGGATGGCTAAGGCTTTTGAGCCTAACCAAAGTGTTGGTAAATTCCATTTGTCCTAGGGAATCCGTACACAAGATTGGGTCTTATTTATTTTGAATTGTTCACTGAACTGGCTAGAAACCTATCCCAAATCTACATTGGTTGGTTGTGAGGAGAAAAGGATTAGTGTACCCTAGATAGTCTTCCCCGGGCCTTGTCCCAGCAAAAGATTCATTGCCTCCATGTACTCATTTACGAGAGGGCCCTACAAGGATTGCCTAGTGATCTGGGTTGTCTAATCTATTGTTTCCAATGTCGAGTGCCTTTTAACGTTTCATTAAAATTTTCCTCTTTTTGGCAGTTTTCATCGGTCTTTAACCTTATCAATGCATCTTGGCCATTGATCATCTTGATTCGAACACTGCCATTATTCTTTATATTGACTTGGGCTCAATTAGAGGTTAATTGTTTCTCCGTACTATCGTGATAAGATGTAGCGAACCTGGTGTTATTGGATCAATTGCCTATGCCTAAATCCTTTTAGATTGCCCAGGCCTGACAAGGATTTGTGTATACGTATAGTAGAAACAACCAAATCACAGCACCAAGAAGTAACGTGGTTTAAAGTAAACAAATGCCTACTCCACATCCTTTTTTATTCTGTCTTTTAGGGGTGCCCTATGAAAATGGACGTGATCACTCTAATAGTGTTCATGGGATAGATTTTAGATGATATAAAGTTGAGGATATAAGAGCCTTTATATTGCAGGCTATACAATAACTGGATAGAACATTTAGGACAATAATTTTTTTAACTTTATCTTGTGTACTTGCTTCATTGAATATGAGACTTCCAAAGTTATCCTCTATATACATTGAACTTGGTCATGGCCTTGGAAATAGGCCCACAATTTGTGCTTAGCTGCTGGGCCGGTGACTTTGAGCCTAATTGATTTAGGCCTCGCGCTTAGTCTAGCAAATGTAGACTTTATTTATTTTGGCCAAGCCAAGGGCCATAGCCTATTTCATTTAAGATTCGGATTTGTACCAAAGTTCGGTTGATATATCCAGGTCAACTGCTTCCTAAGCCCACAATTCCATGTCACGTCCGAGGGGTAATGGGGGCTTCCGAAAATAACTACTCTAGGTGGTATATTGAAAATTATTATTTGAGTAACGTATATGGAAATTTAAAGCAATTAAAACTATTACCATAATAATATTTATTATTACATATAAAAGGTCAAGAACTTTCCATATTACAAAACGCATAATTATATGATTGATTAAATTAATTGACTAAGGGGTAGTCCAGTCAAACAAAATATGATTTAATGTGAGTTGTCAACTAAACAAGGTAAGAGGGACCAACAACTAAAATGAATCTTGTAGTGGACTAAATCTTATGTTTTGTTTTTTCAAAAAACAAATGGGGACACAATACTATTCTTCTCTTTAATTTATGTGTAAATACATCCTACTATTTATTATAATACCAAGTCTACAATATTTATAATTAATATAAAATAGGAAACAAAATAAAAAATTGAGGGGGTGCAACGATACCCTATCTGGATCACATGGGTACGCCCGTGATTAAGAGAACAAGGAGTATGTTAACCAGAACAAAGAGTTATTAATAATTTGCCCCCTTAAAGTTTATCCGCTTCTGCACTTCTATCCATGAAGTTCATTTTGCATAACGCCTGTCCTTAAAGTTTGCTCCCATTTTCACTTAAGTTTGAAACTCCACTTGTCATTATGTTTTTGGACGGAAAAGGCCATTTGCGTTGCACTTGGGCACTACAACGAGGGTAAAACAGTCAAACAGTCAACCACTATAATACTCTCATATATGTTTGTCTTAAAATCAAAGTAAGGCAAAATCAAAGTGTGGAGTTGAAAAAATGTCAGAGATAAAAAGTTAACAAACTAAAACATTTCCGTTCCATTGAAATTCTAATTAGGACAAAATGAGTTTGGAATTAGAGTATTACAATAGCTTGATCATTTTGCCCTTACTATAGTGTCCACGTTCCATTCACATGTTGTTTTCTATCCAAAAACTTAATGACGTATGGGGTTTTGGACTACAGTAAAAATATGATAAACTTTAAGGACACGCGTTATGCATAATGAACTTAATGAATAAAAGTGCAAAAGAGAGTAAACTTTTAGGGGATAAATTATTAATTACTCCAGGACAAAAGACCAATATCATTTGCACATGTGTCCTTAATCTTAGAGGCGCTCAAAATAAAAGGTCTCTTTTTGTAATTTAATTTCTATAAAGAAAGAAAATTAACTGCATTGTTTAACAAATATTGGAATGGCAAACTAAAAGCAATGGTACGGTTGTTGGTTGTTGAACATAATTTATTGAGTTATTTGACAATAACTACAAAGCACCATCTTCAACAATACGTTGAAACAAAAAAAAAAGAAAAAAAAAAAGAAAAAAGAGAAGAACAAGAAGAAGAAATTTCTTGAAGATGCTATAAAACCAAATTATGTTAGATGCTATATTTTTATAGTCGTCCCATCCATCATGCTTCTGAGTCCTTTCATTTTCTTTCATTTTCAATAGTTAGATTAATAATGTTAACATGTGTCTAAAATACACACAATATTTTAATCCTATTTAACAACGTCAGACTTTTTTAATAAAAAAGTTTGTTTGCAACAAAAGTCGAATATTCCACTTTAAGAGTAATATAAAGACATACTTAAACACTTTATTATCTAACATTATATTTAAAAAAAACCTTCAAATTTGGACGATATTAGCCACGCTCTAAAGAGAACCAGATTTATTTATTTTGGAAAAGGACCTTCCATTATGAGAGATAAATTGATGAATTTTTTAATGAAATTTGGTGGAGAAAATATTATATGTAGATTAAATTCATCAAATTTATTTAAGAAATTCATTTTGGAAAAGGATGAGATGATTGTTGATTGAGCCCAGAAATTGCATTTCTAATCCCTTAAACAAGGCTTAATTAGCTTCTAGTTACCATCTAAAACCGAAAATTGTATGTAAATTTCAGTTTGAGCATGAAAAGAAGGCATTGCATTGTATTTATTTGTTACTAAGCCATTTTGCAGGCCTAAAGTGGTTAAGCAACTGAAGTTGTATGCAAGATAGAAGGTTGAAAGCGGAAAAGTGTAGAAAAGAAGGTTCGAAGAACAATTCAATATCCCTTCCGAGGCTCGAGACGAGGAAAACTTCACAAACTACCCCCAAAGCACTAGCAAGAAGAGAATAGTAAGTCCCCAAGCATGAATGAAGTTAATTCAAGTGTCCAAGAGTGATCCCAAGAGGAAAGAAGCTCAAACGAATCAATGCTGGAGGTTTCCGAGCAAAACCGATCGAGAACTACCGTAATAAGCCCGAGGTTGTAACTGATCAAAGTTTTTTCTACAATGAGAATTTGAAGAAATCTCCATAAATATAAGTTGTAGAGAATTAAATTATCTACACTTAAACAAAAATGGTACATCAATCGGAGTTCGGAGCAGAAAGTTATGAGTAAAAAAAAATGCATCATAAAGAAAATGGGCTCAATTTTGGGCCCAAATTCAATTTTCAAGCCATGTTTCGGCCCGTTTTTTCAAGGATTACTAAAACCACGACTTGAGACACTTGTGTACTGTATAAAAGGTCATATATCTCATATTTCAGGGTACACAATAATTTAGAAATGATTAGTAAAGAGGCAGAGAGCACCGTACGTTCTTGGGAGCTTTTGCGTTGCATCTAACGATCAAACTTGAGTGATTTTTCTTTTCTTTCTTCAAAATAATTATTAGTTTAGTTTTTTTATGGCATATTGAGGCTGGACCATTGGTCTAATCAAGATTCAATTCATCATTATATCAAGTTTCAATTGCAATTGTTGTTCTTCATCCGAGTAAACTCTAGTTTTCTAATTTCTTCAATTTAATTGCTTTTAATCCTTTGTTTGCTTAGATATTCATAAATTAGTTGTTAGGGTTCATCTATATTCTTGAATTAACCCTAAACCCACGTTTTAAGGGCTGGTTCTAGGGTTTATAGACCCGTTTTGTCGATTTGTTGGTTTTTCATTAGTTTATGCTAGGTTATTGTTCTACATTTAAATAGTTTATCGTTTTTCAGTGCTATTCATATGTGATTCTTTTTTCATCATAAGAAATCTTATTTTCCAAAATTTTTAGGGTTTTAGTCAAAATTCATCAATTTATGACCGTTTTGAGTTTGTTTACCGTTTTAAGCGTAAAATCTTTGTTTTAAATCAAAATTGAGTAATTCCAAAGGCAAAAGTTTTCAAATCTTATTTTATTCAATATTAAGTATGTTTCTACTGTTTTTCATTATTTAAAGCTTGTTTTCATGTTTAATTTGAATATGTCTAGCTAAATCATTAATTATGAGTCCTTAGTGAAAGATGTGAACTTAATCTTTGAATGTAATCCAATTTAGGTTTGAATCTGATTTTTTCATTGGTTATAGATCACTTACTGAATGTATGAGTATTTTCTTATCTTTTCATGCCTAAGAAATATGTTTCCGTAAGTTAGCTCAAAAATTATATTTGATTAAGAACCATAAAATTGTTAATTCACGGATTTTTGCACCAAAACCCTAACGTGGCTGATTTGAGGATGGTCTTTATCCTCTAATTAGTTAAGTTAGTTTCATAAGTGAATTGGATGATTTGGCACTATTTTGGCATTTATTCACATAAGTACCGAGAAAGTGCTAGTTTTGACTTTCAACGTTCTATCTAAGACGGATTTGACTAGAATCATGTTCAAGCATATTAAAACCTTAGGATAGTGTTAAGATAATGATTTTTGGAGAGCTTAATCAACTTGGATTGTTTTTGTCACGCACTAGCAATACTAGGTCTCAAATTACACTTTTTCAAAGTCAAAAAGCTTCACTATCGAATTCTATTGCTCGAATCTAGTCTATATGGTCTTTGTCACGCATGGGCTATGATATACCTGTAGTAACAATACAATTGGATTGTTAAAAGGTTTAAGAGCTGAACTTTAGTGAAAAATCATATTTAAACTTAAATTTGGATTACCCGATTGGACTAGTTTCGTATTCCCTAGTTACGGATACCCCTAACATTTGTGTCTTGTTGGTTGAAGTACATTTAATATTCTATTTTGTTCAATTAGTATGCTGTTTTATTTCATTTATTTATTTTTAGTTCAATTGCATGTTCCCCTAGTGCATTTAGGAAGCCTTTTTGGTAAAAAACTTGCGCTTGTGGATTACCTTTAATTTTGCATCATAAGACTAGATTTGCCTTTAGTTTTAGTTTAATTTAGTTAATAGTTTCATTTTTCCTTTCCTATTCCTCATTTAAATCATTTTTTTTCTTTCCATTCTTTCCCCTGAGAGAGATAACTAGAAGAAATAGGTTACTTCCCTTCCCTATGGTTCGACCTTGGACTTCCCAAGTATATTATAACTTGACCGCTTGCACTTGGGCGTAATACTTCACACTTTTTGAGCGTAGTCAAGCAAGATTTTGGCGCCGTTGCCGGGGAAGGTTAACGGTTCCATTTGTTTCTTTCTAGTTTCTTTTTTTTCTTTTCCATCCTAGGATTCTATATTAGGTCTCTGCTTAGTATATAAAACTTTGGCTTCGTGGTCCTAATAATCGCATTTCAAGTAATCCTCTATACGAGTACCGTGTCATTCCTGACAAGTACAAGGCAGACGACGAACCATCTCCATCACCTGAGTCTTTTAGTTCCACCAATTCACTTCCACTTTCTTTTTCTTCTAATTCTTCGAATGGTATTATCCCGTGGGCAGCTGAACAATCGATGGCCAATCAAGACATTGAATAACAAGCAGCTGCATTTGCAGCAGCACAAGCAGCACGAGCAGCTAATAATGGAGTCAATCAAGCAGTTCAAAATCCTAATCTTACTTTGCGTGAACTCTTACTTCCTAGCAGAAATGCTACTCCTTCTTGCATTAATTTTCCAAATGATGCAAATAATTTCTATTTCCGTAATGGCATGCTTCAACTTCTACCTACTTATCATGGGTTTGAAAGTGAACAAGCCTATCTTCATTTTCGAGAATTTGAGGATGTTTATGCCACTTTTAGTGACTAGAACTATTCTGAAGATACAATTAAGTTGAAGTTATTTCCTTTTTCCCTGAAGGACAAAGCTAAGACTTGGTTTATCTCTCTTCGTCCTAGATCCATCAAGTCATGGCAAGAACTCCAAGAACAATTTCTCAAAAAATTCTTTCATTTACATCTTACTTCCAACTCGAAGAAGGCGATTCAAAAATTCTCCCAAAAGCATGATGAAACCTACTTCCAGTGTTGGGAGCGCTTCAAAGATCTTCTTAATTCTTGTCCTCATCATGGTTATGAAAAGTAGAGAATCATCAGTTTCTTTTATGATGGTCTAGTTCCTTCCACTCGTCAGTTTGTTGAATCAATATGCAATGGGAAATTCTTAAGAAAGAGTCCTACAGATGCTGAAGGATATCTCGAATGGCTTTCTGAAGTTTCTCAGGAATGGGAACCGAGTGCTAAGGCAGGTACATCTAGAGTAAAGGTAGCACCAGCTGGTGTGTACCAACTGAAGGATAACGATGAAATCAGCGCTAAGCTAGCTACTATTTACCGAAAACTTGAATCTTTAGAATCAAAGAAAGGAGAACCAGTTCCTAAGCAGTTCGTGGAGCAAGCTTGCAGCATTTGCAACACACTTGGTCATCTCACTAGTGACTGTCCGACCATCCCAGCTCTTAGAGAAGTGTTGAACACTGATGTTAATGCTGTCATGGCAATTGGCAAATCCAATTCTTATGGGGATCGATATAACCCATCTTGGAGGAACCATCCCAACCTCAGTTAGTCTGGTAATAACTATGAAGGGAACCCCACAAAACATTCTCAACCATTTCAGCAGCCCCAGTCTAATTTCCAACCACCGCCACCACTTCAACCGTTCTATCAACAATCTCAACCTCCAGTTAATTTTCAATCTCAACCTCAACAGTATCAACAACCTCAAGGTTTGAGTCCTAAGTCTTATATTCCGCCGCATAGGAAAATCCCAGAAGAGAATTTGCAAGGCATGTTTCACCAGATGCTGCAGACGATGAACCGATGAAAGTTTCTATGGAGAAGATTGCTAGTCAGAATGATGCGAAGGGGAAGGCAGTTTTTCCAGCCCAATCCCAAAGCCACTGATAATTCTTCTTCTTTAGGCACTAAGAACTATCAAGAGCAAGTCAAAGCTATCACTACTTTGAGGAGTGGTAGAGTCATTGGCAATCAAATAGAGCCACCTCCACTAGAATATGTTCAAATAAGAAGGATGGAGGTAAAAGATGAAGAAGTTGAAACTGAGCAGTACACTTCTACTGAAGCTTTGAGAGAAGTTGAGATAGCTAAGGAAGCTGAAGCAGAAGCCAAGAATGTAAATGAGTCCCAGAAAAGAATAAAACTTTTATTCATCACATTCCCGTTCCTTTTCCTCAAAGGTTGCAGAAACCGGCTAAGGATAACCGTAATTCTAAGATTCTTGATCTTTTTAAGCAAGTGAAGATCAATATGCTAAGTTTCTTAAAGGCTTGTGCACCATAAAAAGAAGAGTCTATGTTCAGAAGAAAGCATTTTTAGCTAATCAGGTGAGCTCGATCATTCAACATAATTTGCCAGCCAAGCACAAGGATCCTGGTTGCCCTACCATTTCTTGTTACATTGGTGATCAAAAGATTGAACATGCTCTCCTAGATCTTGGTTCTAGTGTGAACTTACTCCCATATTCTGTTTATCAGCAGTTAGGTTTGGGTGAGTTGAAACCTATGAGAATTACTTTGCAACTGGCTGATCGTTCCGTGAAAGTTCCACGAGGAGTAGTTGAAGATATTTTGGTTAAGGTTGATAACTTTGTCTATCCAGTTGACTTTGTTGTTCTAGATACTCAACCTATGGCTAATATTTGTACCTAGATTCCCATCATTTTAGGAAGACCTTTCCTTGCTACTATTAATGCTATTATCAGTGTTAGGAATGGTGTTATGAAGCTTTTGTTCGGAAACATGACTCTCGATGTCAATATCTTTTCAATTCCTAGACAGCCAGATTTTAAAGAAGAAGATATTCGAGAAGTTAGTTACTTGGATACTGTTGTTGAGGAATACTTTAATGTGTTGCAATATGAGGACCCAGTTGAGTCAACATTGACTCGTTCTTTTTCTAATTTTGAAACTTGTTGACCTTGAAGGTCTTAATCTTATTTTGATAATAACAATAAATCAATCATGTGTAATTTAACATATTCTTGATATAAGATTATAGATTTCTTATTTGGAAAATCAAGAATAGCATGATTGCTCAAAGGAAGTTTGACAAGGATCATTCAATCAATATCCGATCAAGTCAACGAAGCATTGGACTAAAACCGATCTATCCGAATCAAGATCATTCTTCTACAAGCGTTGGACAAGACAAGAAAATCAATCTCATCACTCACAAGCTAGCAATACATTTCATGAAGCACAAAAGATCAAGGATCATATGTTAAAGCTTTAAGGGAAAAGCTTCAAGTGAAGAATCAATTTGAAGAAACAAATCGAAGCATTCGAAGACTCACCTATTTGGTAATTGAGTGTTTGCTTAGGATTAATGTAAAGTTTCTTAATTGATTGATTATATAGCTCAAACATAAACTTGCATCATTGTTAGATTGATCAAAATCAGTTTGAATCAAAATTTCTTTGAAAACATCATTCTTGCAAAAACCGGTTTTTGAAATAAATTCTTAATAAATTCATATGAATGAATTTTGATACAAAAACATATTTGGGAGTCTTAGGAACTTATTTTTGAAGTCCCCAAAGCATTAGAATTGATTTTGGAGCTTATATGCAAAAGTGCAAAAATTGAGATTTTTGGCCTTATGGCCTGATGGGCAGTCTGGTCAATCAGTCGACTGATTTGCTTTGCTCAGTCTACTGATGGCCACTCAGTCGACTGATGAGCCTTGCTCAGTCGACTGATGGCCCAGAATATAGCCATTGGAACTTTGTTAAATGTGTAATTTTGCCCCATTAATTTATATCTCCACCACAAACGGCTATATCACTTTTGGGACTATAAATATGACTTCCAAGACTCATTCTACACACCTTGAATCATTCATATGCTCTATTCTTCATCTATCTTCATTATTCAAAGATTCAAGAAATTGTTTTTGATCAATCATTATCATTTGAGCTATATCATCTTGATCAAATAGGATAACTCTAGTGTAAGCTTCAAATTATATTCTATACACATTTGAGAGAGTTATTGTAAATTGGTGTGAATCACCAAACAATTAGATTTCATTGTGAGAGGTAAATCTCATAGGAAAAACAAGAAGGTGAATTCTTGTTTAGTTTTTGTGAAAGGTAAATTTCACAAGGTTAGCAAGAGGGTATCTTGTGAGAGTATTGTGGTGTAGCAATACTTGTGAGAGTGTGTGATAAGAATACACTTGTAGAGGTTTAATCTTCACCCAGAAGGAGATCGATTTTAGTGGAAGTTCTCGGGGAACTAACCGAGCGCGAAGTAGGGGTTTCCAAGCCGAACCGTGTGGACAAAAAATCTTCAACTTCGATTGGTTCAATCTTTCTTACTCAACCTCTTTATTATTGATTGTTTAAATTGTTTGAGATTGCTTATTTATTTGCTCTTGTGCTTGATTGTCTATTTGCTTACATTCCTTGATAAATTTGTTTAGTAAATTGTTTTACTTAAACATTTTCGAAAAGTTTTTTAAATTTCACATTTAGTTTCGAAAACCCTATTCACCCCCCCCCCCTCTAGGGTTGAAATCCGACCAACAAAACTTATTCTTCTATCGAGAAAGAGATAAGTAAAGCAGTTTCCGATCTCAACTCCAGCGAAGTTGCTGAAAAATTCGAGACAAAGCAGGTTATGTGGACTGAATGTTTTGAAGAACTCCCTCCGAGTAATTCTTTAGTTATACCCTCTACGTTCGAAGCTCCCAAATTGGAACTTAAGCCCCTACCCCAGGAGCTAAAGTATGCTTTTTTAGGAGAATCTGAAACTTATCATGTCATAGTTTCAAGCAAGTTGAATTCTACTCAAGAGTCTGAGCTCTTGAAAGTTCTTAAGTTACACAAAGATGCTTTAGGATGGACAATAGCTGATCTGAAAGGTATAAGTCCCGATATATGTACTCATAAGATATACCTTGAAGAAGATGCTAAACAGATGTAGAGGAGGTTAAATCCCAACATGAAAGAAGTAGTTCGCAAAGAAGTTCTTAAACCCTTAGATGTTGGAATTATTTATCTTATCTCTGATAGAAAATGGGTAAGTCCTACTCAAGTTGTGCCTAAGAAATCTGGCATAATTGTTGTTCCTAATGCTAAAGGAAAGTTAATTCCTACACGTGTTATCACTGGATGGCCATGTGTATTGATTATCGCAAGCTTAACTTTGTAACTAGGAAAGATCATTTTTCACTCCCATTTCTTGATCAAACTTTGGAGAGAGTGGCTGGTCATTCTTTCTACTGCTTTCTAGATGGTTACAGTGGTTACAATCAAATCGAGATCGCTCCCGAAGATCAGGAGAAAACCACTTTGACTTGTCCTTTTGGTACTTTTGCTTACAAAAGAATGCCCTTTGGCTTGTGCAATGCACTAGCAACCTTTCAAAGATGCATGATGAGTATCTTTAGTGACATGGTGGAAAAGTTTCTCGAAGTTTTCATGGATGATTTCTCCCTTTTTGGTGATTCTTTTGAAGATTGTCTCTAGAATCTGGAGAAAAAGTCTTGATTCGTTGCAAAGACAATAATCTTATTATGAATTGGGAAAAATGCCATTTCATGGTTACCCAAGGTATTGTTTTAGGTCATATTGTCTTAGCTGAAGGAATCCAAGTGGATAAGGCTAAAATTGACCTCATTGCTAATTTGCCAGTTCTAAAAACTGTCAAAGAGGTTCGATCATTTCTAGGCCATGCTAGTTTTTATAGAAGGTTTATCAAAGATTTCAGTTCTATCTCTCGACCCCTATGTAACCTGCTTGCCAAGGATGCACCATTTGAATGGACTTTAGCGTGTCAAGAAGCTTTCGACAAGCTTAAGGAAATGCTCACAACTGCACCCATTGTGCAACTACCCGATTGGAGCTTACCATTCAAGCTTATGTGCGACGCTAGTGATTATGCCATTGGAGCTGTCTTAGGTCAGAGAAATGATAAGAAGTCCTATTGTCATTTACTATGCTATCCGGACTTTAAATGATGCTCAATTGAACTACTCTATGACTGAGAAAGAGTTGCTAGCAATTGTATTTGTTTTAGATAAGTTCCGTTCCTATTTGGTTGGATCACCAATTGTCTGCTTTACTGATCACTCAGCAATTAAGTATCTATTTATGAAGAAAGATGCGAAAGCAAGATTAATTAGGTGGATCCTATTACTCCGAGAATTTCACTTGATTATCAAAGATAAGAAAGGAGTATAGAATGTGGTAGCTGATCACTTATCTAGGCTCATTAGCGAAATTCGAGACAGAGACGATTTACCTATTCAAGATAATTTTTCAGACGAACAACTGATGGCTGTTCGTAGTTTGCCATGGTATGCAGATATTGTGAATTATCTCACCACAGGAAAGGTTCCTGATTGGCCTCGTTAAGAGAGAAATCGATTCTTTACCTTGGTAAAGAATTTATATTTTCATGATATGTACTTGTATACGTACTATCTTGATCAAATATTCCGAAGATGTGTCCCAGCAGAGGAAGCTAAATCCATCATATATGCTTATCATAAAGCAGCATGCGGGTGCCATTTTTCTTTCCGCAAGACGACTGACAAAATTCTGCAATGTGGTTTCTATTGGCCAACTCTTTTTAAAGATGTAAAGAACCACTGAAGAATGTGCGCTCGCTGTTAGATGTTAGGTGCCAACTCAAGAAGAAATATGATGCCTCTAACTAATATCATGTCAGTTAAATTTTTTGACTGTTGGGGTATAGATTTTATCGGGCCATTTCCTCCTTCGTTTAGGTACCAGTACATTCTTGTCGCTATCGAATACGTGTCTAAATGGGTCGAAGCCATTCCCACTAAAAATAATGATCATTTCACGGTCATTACATTCCTTAAACAAAATATTCTTTCTAGGTTTGGCACTCCAAAAGTGATAATAAGTGATCAAGGCAGTCACTTCTTTAATAAACCGTTTGAGAAATTGATGCGGTGTTACGAAGTGAATCACCGAATCTCTTTGGCGTATCACCCACAGACAAACGGGCAAGCTGAACTAGCCAACAGAGAGATCAAGAGAATTCTCGAGAAAACAGTCAATGTTAATCGAAAAGATTGGTCTATTCGTTTGACAGATGCTTTATGGGCTTACCGAACTACCTATAAGACGAGTTTGAATACGTCTCCTTACTGGTTGGTTTATGGTAAGGCATGTCATCTCCTTCTGGAGATTGAACATAAGGCATTCTGGGCTATTGAAATTATGAACTTCGATCTTCGAGAGAGTGGTAAAGAGAGGAGCTTGCAGCTGAATGAACTTGAAGAATTACATCATAAGGCGTATAATAATTCTAGAATTTTCAAGGAAAAGACAAAGCGTTTCCATGATTAGAAGGTCCTGAGGAAGAATTTTAAGCCCGGGCAAAAAGTTTTACTTTATGATTCAAGGCTCCATTTATTTCTTGGTAAACTTCGGTCAAGATGGACTGGTCCTTTCAAAATTCGTACAGTTTTTCCTTATGGAGCAGTGGAATTGGAGAATCCAAAAGATGGCAGTACGTTTAAAGTCAATGGACATTGATTGAAGCCATTTTTAGAGAAGCTTGATGACAGTGGGGAAAACATTAAGTTGGGGGAACCCAACTATGATGCTACTAGATGATCGAGAAGATTTGCCAAACTTTGTATATTTTTGTTTATATCCTTTGTATATTCATTTTCATTTTCATTGTTTCGTGTGTTTTGCTATCATTCTTGGTTAGTGATCTCAAATCCTAGTTCGAACCGCTTATCTTTTCAAATTTACACCGCGTATAAACTATCCTGGTTAATGCTCTGTAAATTGTTTTGCAACACAGGGACTGTGTCATTCTGAGTTGGGGGAGGGATAAGCCATTAAATTCTATGCATTTAATCATTCTATAGTGTTATCACGAATTCAAGGAATTTTTTTTTATTTTTATTTTGGCTTTTTAGAGCATCAGCCGGTACACGAAGCTGTCGGTTACGGTCAACCGCATTGAGCTAGGACGCCAGAAAGCCACGATGCTAATGAGTCCGAGAATTCTAAGGAGTGCACTGAGGAGGAGTCAGACGGTGATGGAGGAGATTACCAGGAGATAGTAGATGATTCCATTAGCCCATCGACTAGTTAGGCTATGGATTAGGATTTCCGTGTGTTCTATGTTTAAATCCCGTAGGCCTAGGTTTTTGCTTTAGGGAGGTGTTTATTTTTTTTGTGTTTCATTTTGAACTTGTTTGCTTTATTTACATATATATATGTCTTGTTCGAATGAAATGTGATGCTCCTGTTGTTGTTGTATATTTATTTTCATTTTCATTTTGATTATCTGCTTACCTACATTTCATCTGCACTAATTGTTTATCTAGATCCATTCTATGAAGCTATTTATATACATTTCAAGCATCTTAAAACCAATGTCGTCTAGTTATTCCTCTTTTGCACATAGCACATCATCTCAAGACATGAGTCTAGATAGTTTGCCTATGTTAGGGCTAGATATAGATGCCCCTGATCACAGTAATCTAAACATTTCGCCGGTCTCAAATTCATTTGAGAACCCAACGAGTGTCAATCAGTTTACTCGTGATACATTCGCATTTCGAAAGAATCTGTCTAAAGATGATGAAAAGTGTGAGGGAGGTGAAAATAACTATATAGACATTGATATTAAGGTGTACGAGGATAGTGAATCAGGTGAAGATGTTAAAAGTAAATGGAAGTCAAGTCAATCTACATCAGTTGCAACTGAAGATCAATCTGATTATGACCCTACTAAGCCATCTGACTGGGAGTCTGACGAACACATAGAAGAAGCTGATCAGCCTGAGAAGGAGCAATCTAACCCACCTGAATAAGCTCCTTCGCGGGTTGAAGTAAAACGTTCTTGGCCAGCTAAGTTCATCGAAGTGGCTGAGGTAAAGAAGAGGAAGTTGTCTGACCCATCAGAACATGATGAGGAATCTGATCGTTCTGAAGATTCTGAGTTTGGAAGCAGTAGTAGTGAATTTGATGACTCCAGTTCCGAAAACAGTAATGTTGAGTCTGACAATGAGAGTTCAAGCGATTCATATTGGTGGTCTGATTCACCTAATTCATCTAATGATAGTCAAATGATGTCGTGCAAGGTAGCGAGGAAAAAGTTTTTCCCATTAGAAGATACCATCGATGTAGAGACTCCGTACTACTTACATCCACAAGATCAGATGTACGTGTGGGATGACATATTTAAATTTGTTTACCCAAAAGTGGACCCAGAGGCTCACAAAAGAAGGATGGCGGGTAGAATGGTCCGTTCGACGTTCTACAAAGGTGAGCTGAGAATCATAAAACCTACATTGTGGGTTGTTGATTTACATGAAGAGGGCAGGAGAAATTATGTTGGATCTTTTGAGATTTGAGGTATTGCAGTCTTTGTCTGGCTCAGCCACCGCCTGGATCGTACGTAAAGCAAAAGGTAAGTAAGGTAAGTAGGTAAGTAGTTTGGGAATTTTCTTTTATTTCTTTTATTTTTTTTCCTTTTTGTTTATTTTTAGTTTTTCGTAGAATTTTCGTTGCTAACATGCAGATTTTTAGAGATATTAGGCCGCTTTTAGGTATATCTTCCCTTTTACTCATTTATTTCAGTCCCTTGCATCTATGCTTTTATGCTTGTTTTGTAACATTGGGGACAATGTTGGATTTTAGTTAGGGGAGGGGAGACCTGTGGTCAAATTGTTTTCGAAAAGCCTGTATGCAAGTAACTTAGGATAGTCGTTTTGCTTTATTTTCATTTTCTTTCTAAAAAAAGAAAAAAGAAAAAAGAAATCTGAGTTTGCCAGTTTAAGTCATCCCATCTAGTTCTGTTTTTCTTTTTTCTCATTGAGCGACGACGCATTCATGAATTGATTTAGTATATGGCGTAGTATTAGATAAACTAGAGAAGTTTTTTTTTATCTTGTAGTTCAAAAGATGCATGCTAAGTTGAATATATTTGTTCGTGCATTTTTTTGACATTGCTTGATATTAGACTGATAGATCTTGATTAGTGAAATACTTTGTTCAAAATTAAAGTGGACACTATATAGCCGTGAGGTTTTGAGTCATTCTTTCATATTTGAGAGCTATATACATAAACTCTGATTCCTGAAAAGCGTTTTTACAAATTGATTGAGTCTCTTAAATTTCAATCTCAATTCAATTTTATAAAGGTAAGTCCATGAGATGCTAAATTATAAAATGCCTTGTAGTTGTTTGAATTTAGAAGTTAGAAGCTAAGGAAATGATATAGGCCATCTTTGTTTTAGCCACTAGCCTTAGCCTATCCTTACATTCTATCCGTAGCAGCCCTTTTGAAGCCTGAAGCCTTGTTTTTATTGTTACACCTAAAGTTAAACTCGAGCCGGTACCATAAATTCCACACCCTTGGCTTGTTTGTGCAAAAAGCTCAAAAGTAGAGGCATAGGGAAGTATGTTGATCTGAAAAGAGAGTAGAAAAAACAAAGAATAAAAAGTTTGCATTGAAAAATGGATATGCTGATGTTTATTGAAAATGCAAATTAAAGGTTGTATGCAATAGAATGAGAATGTGGGTATTAAAGTAAAGAGAAAGAGCTGAAAAGCCTCTGAGCATTACAAAAAAAAACAAACAAATAAACAAATGAGTCTTTTGAATCCTCAGTTGACCTGTTCGTTTCATAGCCATACCCCCAACGCCATTACAACCTAATAAAGTCCTACTTAATCCTTAGTGGCTTAGTATCGAGATTTAGATGACGAAAAGGTATACAAAAGCATTCTCGCCTTTTTGAAACTTGAATATCTTTCTTAGAGACTCATGTTCTTTCATTTTAGCGTCTTTTTGTTTAAACATACGTGAGGCATTTGATTTTGATTACAAACATTCCATTTAGCCCGTATGTAGAGAGATACACCTGATTCTGAGCGATTCAGTTGTTGAGTGTATGTCCGGTAAGAGTTTGAGTCAAAGCTTAGCATGAACTGAGTATAGAGCTATGATTGATTTTGAAAGTTGAAAGTCAATGCATTTGCTTACGCACGCACAATTATGATTTATATTTATGCTACATCTATTTTGAATGCATTAAGATTGCTATTTCTCTTGTATATCTCTTACTAATGTAGCACTAAGTCAATTTAGGTCCTTGCTGAGCCATTTGAGAGAAAATTTATGCATGATAGGCAACTATGGGACAAGACTTGAACTGCAATTGAGAATTTTGTGGGTATATTCATTGGAAACCCTCACGAGACACAACTCGTCCTACTAGGGGGTGACCTAGGGGTTTAAAGGCTTATTGCATCCGTTTAATGCAACTGTTTAGTTTAGGATTGTGTTTTTCTTTCTTTCTTTTATGTGTTTGTTTTTAGAGATATGTGTCATTTTATCACTCCATTGCTAGGGACTAGCAATACGTTAGTTGGGGGAGGTGATTGAGCCCAGAAATTGCATTTCTAATCCTAAACAAGGCTTAATTAGCTTATAGTTACCATCTAAAACCGAAAATTGAATGTAAATTCAGTTTAAGCATGACAAGAAGGCATTGCATTGTATTTCTATGTTACTAAGCCATTTTTAGGCCTAAAGTGGTTAAGAAACTGAAGTTGTATGCAAGATGGAAGGTTGAAAGCGGAAAAGTGCAGAAAGAAGGTCCGAAGAACAATTCAATATCCATTCCGAGCCCCGAGACAAGGGAAACTCCGCAAACTACCCCTAAAGCACTAGCAAGTCCCCAAGCATGCACTACACCAAAATCAGTAATTTGTGACAGCTAAAAACTGTCACAAGGCCAAAAACTGTCACAAAGAGCTGTCACATAAACGACTGTCACAAGTTTCTTTGTGACGGCCAAAAACTGTCACATAATAGTGACAATCCAAATTTATGATATTCTAAGGTTACTTTCCATGGTTGTCACAAAGCCAAATTGTGACAGCTATTAGCAGTCACAAATTTTATGTTTATGACAGCCATAAATTGTCACTACTCCTTCTTATTTGTGACTATTTCGAACAGTCACAAAATTTGACTGTCACTAGTTAGGCAGAAATACATCACATATATTATGACTGTTGAGGACTGTCACAACTATTATGATATGCGATAGTTTTTAGCAGTCAAAAACATATCACAAAAAGCAAAGGAATATTTTTTGACTGTTTTTAGCAATCACAAATTTTGTGAATATTTAAAAAAAATAAATTCAAAAATATCAAATACCAATATTTTTTACCAGCATTTCAATCAATATCCACAATATATTTGCAATACAATCCAATCAATTAATATCTACAATATATTTGCAATCCAATCCAATCAATCAATATCCATAACATACTTGCACTAATTGCTTCATATGATAGTGTGTGACTAAAACTAAAAATGGCACTCACAGTAGACAACCTCTCAATTGTATCAGTACTTATATATGTTGTTAACGCTGGTGGAATCATCAAGAATGGGATTAATCTCACGAATTGTTTGCTTAAAATCCATACCAAGCACCGCACATAATGAATTAAGAATATTCAAGTGGTCGAGCACCTGCTTCAGGCGGTTACCCTAAAAAAGTGAATTTAATTGAATTCAATAAGATAAGACCTCAACCTTACAACTCTTGCAACAATTATATAAAGGACCTAAATTGGTCCAATGTTGATCTAAATGAAAAACCCAAAGATTTCACAATGAAGGCACCAATTTCACTTAATTCCATTAAATGAGAATGGCAAGAATCATGGGAGAACAAAATGCTTTATCTATTAAAGATCATAAATGCACAAACAGAGAACATTTATAATTACGAAATCACACAAAAGCTATAAAATTATGAATTGGGCTATTAATTAAGATTTAACAAACTAAGGTACAAATAGTTAAGGTTTGAATTGAATTTTGCAATCTTCATCAAATATACTGAGTTAATTACTAGTGACTAGCTAGAACTACACAAAGAACATATAATTACGAACACAACAGATTTTAGTGGAGGCAAGTAGTTTGAATCTAAACTTTGAACTTTTTCAAAAAATGAAGGGAAAACAAACCTGCCAATTGCCTAAATCCTTTGCTCATTAGAGAAACCTTAGGCAGCACATAGAACTCTTTAACAAGATTGCTAAATTTATCACAAATATGCATGTAGAGTTGAATATACCAACTCCCAACTAGCGCTTCCCCTTCCTTATAGTAGAAGCTGTACACACACAAAGCATATGTGAATAAGAAAATGGCATTTTAACATACAGTTCTGAATAAAAAACAACTGTTAATAAACTTATTACCAATTACCAAATGTAAAAAAGAAAAATACCGAGATACAGAAAAGACCATTGAAGCAGGTAAATTATGCAGCAGGGATGGACAATATTTACATGTAAAGAGAAAATAAATGCGATTGGAATAGTTTATATCACGCATGATGGCACATAAGTAAAGCAAATATACAGATTTATGAAAATTAGAGTTGTAGGTATAAGTGAAAAAAGGTGCAAAGTTGCCAAGAGGTGATGAGGATAGTGGTGGATTATGTAGCTTGTTGAAAGAATTTATTAATTTTACCAATTTAACCATTGATTTGCAAACATAAGAATTTCAAATGGCAATGCAAGGGGTATGTAATGAAATTGTGAAAATATTGGTCTGAGTACTGTCATAGAAAATAGGGATCTGAGTTTACTTTCTTTAGTATATATATATATATATATATATAAGCTTTAGTTTACTTACATAAGCTTCAAGGTTCCCATGTTATGCATTTCACCTACGCTAACCCTTAGATTTTTCCAAAAAAATTGGAAGTTCTTCCATGGGCAGGATCTGAGCTGGAAACAGCTCATCATCTTGAGCCTACATCTATATTATAAAACACCAAGTTTGACCAAATCTATTTTCAAAAAGTATAAAAATCTAATGGTTAAAAATATACCTGTTATGGTGTGCATTAACTCTACACCCTTGGATGAGTTTTATACACACATCAAAGTTAAAACACTCACACCAATAATATACACACACAATAAATTCTCACATACCAATAATTTTTTCTATATTAAAAATGATATAACTTAAAATAAAAAATAAAAAATTTAATAAAAATTTCAATATTTAAAATCTACTAATCAAGATAAATTAAACAAAATCCATCATGACTGTAGAATTATGTAAAAAAAAAAAGTATTAAGTAACATTTAACACTAATAATATACACAAAAGTAAACTCTCACACACCAATAAATATTTTTACATTAAAAATGCCATAACTTAAAAGAAAAATAATTCAAAATTTAATATTTAAACTCTACTAATCAAGAAATTTAATAAAAATTTAATAGTTAAATATAATAATCAAGATCAATTAAATAATATTCATCTTAAATAAAAAAATTTAATATTTAATATTTAAAATATACTAATCAAGAAATTTCATAAAAAAATAATATTTAAATCTACTGATCAAGATAAATTAAACAAAATCCATCATGACTACAAAATTATGAATTTAATATTTAAATTTACTAATCATGATTAATTAAACAAGATTCATCATGACTATAGAATTATCTAAAAAAAACATAAGAAAAATTATTGAGTAACATTTAACACCAATAATATACACACAATAAACTCTCACATATCAATCATTTTTTTACATTAAAATGTCATAACTTAAAATAAAAAATTCAAAATTTAATATTTAAAATCTACTAATCAAGATCAATTAAACGAGATCCATCATGACTATAGAATTATGTAAAAAAAATAATAAAAATTATTGAATAACATTTAAGGACGTATTTTATATATTTATACATTATTGATCATCTTAGTAAATCATTTTTAGGAGTCTTTACAATATATCGGTCAAATTTTTGAACTATTTTCAAATCATAGTAACAGAGGTGATTGAATTATTTTCACATATGGCCTTGAGTTTAATTTATTAAAGACTTATTTTGTCAAGATCAAAATAAGATAAAAAAAATATGATTAAAAGATTCTTTAAAAATTAAAAATAACTTGCTCCAATCTAGTCTACTTTTAGTTGTTCTAGCATGAAGATATATAGAACCTAAGTTTGTCGATTTTGATTCATCACACGTTACTTTTTTTTATCTTATTATTAATTCTTAGTTAGTTTATCGTGACAGATGGCACGAGTATACCTTAGTCTATATTATAAAATATCAAGTTTGACCAAATTTATTTTCAAAAAGTATAAAAATCTAATGGTTAAAAATATACATATTATGGTGTGCATTAACTCTACACCATCGGATGAGTTTTATACACACATTAAGATGTCACATCAAAGTTAAAACACTCACACCAATAATATACACACAATAAATTCTCACACACCAATAATTTTTTCTATATTAAAAATGCCATAACTTAAAATAAAAAAAATTCAAAATTTAATAAAAATTTAATATTTAAAATTTACAAATCAAGATCAATTAAACAAGATCCATCATGACTATAGAATTAAGTAAAAAAAATAAAAATTATTAAGTAACATTTAACACTAATAATACACACAAAGTAAACTCTCACACACCAATAAATATTTTTACATTAAAAATGCCATAACTTATAATAAAAAATTTAATATTTAAACTCTACTAATCGAGAAATTTAATAAAAAATTAATATTTAAATATAAGAATGAAGATCAATTAAACAATATTCATCTTAAAATAAAAAAAAGTATTTAATATTTAAAATATATTTAAATCTACTAATTAAAATCAATTAAACAACATCCATCACGACTATAGAATTATGAATTTAATATTTAAATTTACTAATCATGATTAATTAAACAAGATCCATCATGACTATAGAATTATGTTAAAAAAATAAGAAAAATTATTGAGTAACATTTAACACCAATAATATACACACAATAAACTCTCACATATCAATCATTTTTTTTAATTAAAAATGTCATAACTTAAAATAAAAAAATTAAAATTTAATATTTAAAATTTAAAATTTACTAATCAAGATCAATTAAACGAGATCCATCATGACTATAGAATTATGTAAAAAAATAATAATAAAAATTATTGAATAACATTTAAGGACGTATTTTATGTATTTGTACATTATTGATCATCTTAGTATGCCGGTTTTAGGAGTATTCACAATATATCAGTTAAATTTTTGAACTATTTTTAAATCATACCATACGTGATTGAATTATTTTCGCATACGGCCTTGAGTTTAATTTGTTAAAAACTTATTTTGCTGAGATCAAAATATTTTATGTGTTCGTACATTATTTATCATCTTAGAATGTCGTTTTTAGGAATGTTCACAATATATCAGTTAAATTTTTGAACTATTTTCAAATCATACCAACAGACGTGATTGAATTATTTTCACATATGGCCTTGAGTTTAATTTGTTAAAAACTTATTTTGCCGATATCAAAATAAGATAAAAAAATATGATTAAATGATTCTTTAAAATTTAAAAATAAGTCGATCCAATTCAGTTTACTTTTAGTTGTTCTAGCATGAAGATATATTGAAAATAAGTTTGTCGATTTAGATTCATCACATGTTACTCATTTTTATCTTATTATCGGTTCTTATTTAATTTACCGTGCCGGATGGCACGGGTATAACCTAGTATATATATATAAGTTAAAGAAAACTACCAGCAGCGGCAATGAAAAATATGCACCTATCCATCACTAAAAATTTTTTTCTATTTATGCGTACAATTGCATAAATATTGGTCTGAGTACTGTCATAGAAAATAGGGATCTGAGTTTACTTTCTTTAGTATATATATAAGCTTTAATTTACTTACATAAGCTTCAAGGTTCCCATGTTATGCATTGCACCTACGCTGACCTTAGATTTTTCCAAAAATATTGGAAGTTCTTCCATGGGCAGGATCTGAGCTGGAAACAACTCATCATCTGGAGCCTACACATATATATATATATATATATATGTTAAAAAAGACTAACAGCAGTGGCAATGAAAAATATGCACCTATCCATCACTAAAAATTGTTTTCTATTTATACGTACAATTGCATTATGCATTATTCACAATAAACAGATGAAGAAAATGCTTTACACTTTCATTTTTCATTTAGGCGTAAAACATTTCACCCGAACCAAACAGGACCTAGAAATAAAATACAAGAGCTCACAAGGACAGATAATGAAGTTAAGGTTACTGACACATATCCACACTATTTCTTTTTTTTTCTTTTGAGTCAATATATGCATATTATATGTATATTGCTGAGAAAATCAATAGATCGATATGGGCAATTGAGCTTTGAATTGGATTTTGGATCACCGGAAAATTGAGTTTTCCCGGTGAAGGGAAAATGTTGAGGAATAAAGGTGGGTAGTTTTAAGAGGAAGAAAGAGCACGAATTAGAGAAAAGTGATCAAAATAAAATAATAACGGAAAATTTGTCATACTAAAAAAAATTCAGTTTTCAGATATGTTATATTCAAACAAACAACATTTTTTCGGATACAAATTTCAAAACTAAACAAACAGCTT
Source organism: Lonicera japonica (assembly GCA_021464415.1). Classification (NCBI taxonomy): domain Eukaryota; kingdom Viridiplantae; phylum Streptophyta; class Magnoliopsida; order Dipsacales; family Caprifoliaceae; genus Lonicera; species Lonicera japonica. The sequence goes on from CM038467.1 coordinate 53,432,197, forward strand.
TTTCAGTTTCAGTTTTTAGTTTTTTTTACTAAACGCCACCTTAGCCTTTCCTTATTTCCTACGCTTGCTACCTGCACTCTTGCTCCTACACCCCGCACATAAGAGTACAGCACACTCCGTCTCACTGTCCGGCTATCGCGACTGCCGTTTGCTCACTCGGTCACTCCCTCTCGTCAATCATCATCTTCTGGTGCCGTCTCCCTCTCAATTTATCCACCACCACCATCGAGTAACTCTCTCCCCCTCTATATATATATATATACACACACTTGTATATACACCACCGATTCCCTCTCTCTATTATTATTGTTAGATCTGCTTCTCTAAATTTCTGTTACTATTAGACTTTCTAAAAAAAAAGAATTTGTTGAAGGAAATTACACGTAGTGTGCTATCGTATAGATAGAATATGTATTAGGGATTTTTACTGTGTAAACTATGCATTATGGGCCATTTGGGCTTCTTGTTAACCCTATTTACTATTATATTTATGCCATATTTAAAGGGCTCATCTAATGAAGGGTTGAGTAAAGTTAATCCTACAACACGTTATCAGCACACTCAGAGCTAATAACTCTAGTCGCCGACCGCTATCACCATTGGACTCTTCTCTCGTCGCTCAACCTTCAAGAATAAAATTGTGGTATACATATATAATTAAGGAATGACTCGAGGAGAACTCGAATGTTTAGTTGATAGTGGAACCACCCACACTATTTTAAGAAATAGGAAATTATTTGTTAAATTAATAGCCCATAATTCTTCTGTGACTACAATGATCGAATCATCGCAAATAATAAAAGGGTGAGGTAACGCCAAATTTTTATTGCCTAACGGCACATTATTTAAAGTCACAAACGCTATGTATGCACCAAGAGCTACTCGAACCTTACCGAATTTCAAAGATATTTGTGACAACGGTTTTCATATAGAAACTCATTGTGAGAATGGAATATAATATCTTTATATTATCTTTAATGAATGTGGAAGAAAACGCATCTTAAAGAAACTAACGAGTCGATCTAGTGGACTGTACCTCACTACTATTCAGATTACTGAATCATATGATGTCACCAATAATAAAATGTGGGACACTGACTCATATAGGCTTCGGCACGACCGCCTAGGACATCCTGGCCATGACATGATGATCCGTATTTTAAAGAACTCATACGGACATCTCTTCTTTCGAGTAAAAAATAAAATGGGACAAAAAATCGTCACACTGCAAGGTGTCGATTCTAATACTATTCAAAAATATAACTTACCTTATGAAGTACCAGAAACACTACGATCCTCCCATTATACCTCTTTGACTATGTCAAAAGCACATCACTCATTTTGCAAAGCATGCTCTTTAGCAAAAACAGGATCAAGACCTTCCTATGCTAAAGATACAAAAGAAAATATCCCATTCTTACAAAGGATACAAGGTGATATCTATGGACCTATCCATCCAGAATGCAGACCATTTAAATACTTTATGGTTCTGGTGGATGCGTTGACACGCTGGTCACACGTCATATTATTGTCCACAAGAAATGCTGCATTTGCAAAACTCCTAACATAAATTATACATTTAAGGGCTCACCACCCAGATTATCCTATCAAATCTATAAGGCTTGACAATGCTGGAGAGTTTATATCAAAAGCATTTGATGATTATTGCATGTCTATTGGGGTCGATGTAAAGCATCATGTTCCCTATGTGCATACACAAAATGGTCTCGCAAAAACCACCATCAAAAGATTACAGATGGTGGCTAAGGCACTGGTTATGCGCACCAACTTGCATATATCTGCCCAGGGTTATGCAATATTATACGCAGCTTTACTTATTCATTTTAGACCAACTACTAACCAACCATTTTCTGCGTACCAGTTGGTAACTGAATATGAGCCTGACATTTCACACTTACGCATATTTGGTTCAGCAGTATATGTGCCAATTGCGCCCCCACAACGCAATAAAATGGGTCCCTATAGATGATTAGGCATTTATGTTGGATATGAATCCCCAACAGTTATTTGGTATTTAGAACCTTTAACAAGCGATCTCTTTACCGCTAAATTTGCGGATTGTCACTTCGATGAGATAGTCTCCCCGTCGTTAGAGGGAGATAGGAAAAAGGATTTTTCAAGGGAACGACATGAATTATCGTGGTTTGTTCCCATCCTGTCTCATTTTGATCCCCGCACTTCACAATATGAAAGTGAAGTGAAAAGAATAATCGATCTTCAGAACATAGTAGATTCGATGCCGGATGCGTTTACTGATATCGCAAAAGTGACGAGATCATATATACCAGCTACAAATGTGCTCGCAAGGTTAGAAGTCCCCAACAAGGGGCACGGTGTTGCAGATAGAGATACTGCAACCACATTTAGTGAAGGTGTGATTAAGGCCGTGGCTCCCCAAAGGAAGAGAGGGAGGCCACTTGGTTCGACTGACACTCACCCATGGAAGAAAAGAGAGAGTAAGGCACAAACCGATCCATTAATCATCAATGAAAAGAACCCTTCTCATGAGATTATCTCTGATTATAGTTATGTCCATGAATCAGTATTAAAGGACGCTCCAATATTTGAAATGATTCTAGAGAACAAAGAAATCTCAATGGATTATGAAAAGGCATACGAGTTGATGAAAAGATCTTTCATATATATTGATGATCAACAAAGAGTAGATTGACCTAAATGAAAAGAAGCAATCCAGGCAGAACTAGATTCTCTGGCAAAAAGACAGGTATTTGGTCTTGTAATGCTAACCCCACCAAGTGTAAAGCCCGTGGGACATAAATGGGTATTTGTCAGAAAGCGTAATGAGAAAAATGAAGTTCTAAGGTACAAGGCTCACCTTGTGGCGCAAGGTTTCTCACAACGCCTTTGGAATTGACTACGAGGAGACATTCTCTCCCGTAATGGATGTTATAACATTCCGCTACTTAGTTAGTTTGGTAGTTTCTGAAGGGCTGGAAATACAGCTCATGGATGTGGTTACTGCATATTTCTATGGGGATCTTGATTCAGAGATATATATTAAAGTACCTGATGGCTTTGTATTACCCGAGTCAAGTGACTCTAAACCACGGAGTGTGTTTGCAATCAGGTTGAAACGTTCACTTTATGGATTAAAACAATCTGGACGGATGTGGTATACCCATTTGGGAAAACTCGATTTTGTCTAGGTCTTGAACTAGAACATCGAACTTGTGGAATATTAATCCACCAGTTTGCGTATGTCCAAAAGATGCTCAGGCGATTTAACATGGACAAAACGCATCTTGCTAACACTCTCATGATCAGTCGAAGTTTGGATCTAAGAAAAGATCCATTTCGTCCAAAGGAAGATGACGAAGAGGTGTTGAGAGCTGAAATTCCTTATCTAAGTGCAATAGGCGCATTATTGTACTTGGCTCAATGTACTCGACCATACATAGCATTCTCAGTGAACTTGTTAGCTAGATTTAGTTCAGTGCCAACATAGAGTCACTGGAACGGTATCAAGAATATTTTTCGATATCTAAAAAGAACCATTGACTTGGTACTGTTCTTTCCCTACAGAAAGGCAAAATGAATTGCAGATGACACGGCAATTTATAAAGCAAATGTTAATGTTGAAAAGGCTAGCCCCTCTATTAAAACCCCAAATGATATTTTGGTTAGTTTTGTTAATGTAGGGTACATCTCTAACCCACATGAAGGTCGTTTCCAAACTAGTTATGTATTCACTATTGGGAACACAACAATATTTTGGAGATCAACCAAGCAAACTCTTGTGGCTAACTCCTCGAACCACTTTGAGATCATCGCTCTACATGAAGCAGTCCGTGAATGTATATGGTTAAGGGCAATCATTACACATATTCGAGGAACTAGTGGTTTGAGTTCTACCACTGAAGAGCCTACTTGCATTTATGAAGACAATGCAACTTGCATCGAACATATGAAGTTATGTTATATCAAGGATGATAATACAAAACATATATTTTCAAAGTTTTTCTATAATCAGCACAACATGTTCTCATCAAGATTCAAGTGAATCAAGAAAGATCTGAGGAGAATGTGGCAGATTTGATTTGGTAAATCTTTGCCTAAAGCTATATTTGAAAAACATGTGAAAAGTATAGGAATACGTAGGCTTTCCAAATTCCATTGATCGATGTAAAGATCAGGGGGGGTGTAAATTTAAGAAAAAGTTTAACACGCATTGTACCATTTTCCTCCGAGCAAGGTTATTTTTTTTCACAGGGTTTTGTTACTTGGTAAGGTTTTTAACGAGACAGAAATTCATGCATAAACTTTTCAAATTCTTTAATTAATGCAAATATCAGGGTGAGGTGTAGACTTAAGGGGGAGTCCACCATCAACATGATATTACATTATACTCTTTTCCTTAAATCAATGTTCATTTTTTCCACTGAGATTTGTTACTTGACAAGGTTTTTAAAGAGATAACGATACGTGCAAACTTTATTGATTAAAGTAATGATCAAATCAAAATATAGACCCAACGAATGAAGTCTAACATAATTATTATAATGTTGTACTCTTTTCCATTTAATCAAAGTTATTTTTCCAACAGAGTTTTTACTTGACAAGATTTTAATGAGACAACAAGACATGTACTATTCTATCTTCGACTCAGCACAAGAGAAAGTGTTAAAAAAAATTACACATAGTGTGCTATTGTATAAATATAGAATATATATTAGGAATTTTAATGTATGAATTATGCATTATAGGTTATATTAGGTTTCTTGTTAATCTTACTCATTATTATATTTATACCCTATTTAAAAAGTTCATTTAATGAAGAGTTGAGTAAAGTTAATCCCACAATAAAATTTAATTTTTGTGGGTACCGTGAAGTACCCGGACCAGACCACTTGGGTTCGAGCACTACCCAAACCAATTTTAATTGTTATATTATATAACAATCTTGATTGCTATATAAAATAAAATTGAGAAAGATAAAATAGCGAATGCATCAGATGGGTGCTGCCGGCTCGAAACTCGAGAAAGCTCTAGGCGATCAGTTCCCTGAAGGCGAACGCTACTTCGGCCTCGAGAATTTCGGCAACACTTGCTACTGTAACAGCGTTTTACAGGTTCAATACCCTCAATTTCATCCACCCATCTCCAGTTTTCCCCAATTATTATTAACTCCTTTGATTTGTGCTTGTTATCAAGTATATACAAAACGATTTTTTACATAATATTTGATAATGATGGATACAGTCTCTCAGCCTTTGATTTTTGCTTGTTATTATTTATTAAATATTTGTACTAACTTGACGGAATTATTGCTCGCGGTTTGATTTGTTTTAATTGCGTGTACAATGATGGACACAAATCTCGGCAGGTTATATTCATTTTGTGATATTTAGGTTCTCCAGTTCATGTTCGATAGGTGGTGGTGCTTGTTGGGTGATTTATTTTGATATATACTCCCTCAGTCGTTGCAAATTGAGGAGACCTATTGCCTTTTTGAAATATAATTAATTTAGCAAATTTAACAATGGATAATATAGCATTCTTTTCTTTTGCATTGATTAAGTGATTTCTTATAAAGCACAAAAGTCATAGTGATACCCAACCGAGGGACTATATATATATACCAATGTATATGTACATATTGTGAAATTTTGAGGTTTACCTATTGATTTTACACGCGGTAGGTATTTGCACAAGTTGTTTTTATTTTTTGGTTTTGGGGGTGGGGAGCTGACCACCAAGTTAGCATAGAGTTGATGGTATCGAATCAACTGAAAAGGAGTTATTTTATGAAAACTACTGAATTTGGACTTCTTTTCAAGAAAAACCTACCTTAGGGACTAAATTAAAGTTTTCATAGTTATTTACACGCCTGTGGTATATTCACTAACATTTGGAACAGCTGTCATCCTTGTGTGAACTGCTTTGTGTACTGACTACTGAGGTTCATCTCCTACAAGAGCGTAGATGCTAGGTGGGGTGTGCTCATGCGAAAAATCTAAAAAGAAGCCGGTTATGGGTGTGTCTGGTAAGAAAGAAATAAAATTTATTATGGTTAGTGCTGAACTACTGGTTTGGTTTGAGTTTTGGTTCGTTCCCTGAATCCTAAAATGATAAATTCACACTAGAAGTCTCTTATAATTCATGCCAAGAGGTTGAATCATGAGTTGATGAAACTCAAACTTTCCATTTGAAATTACCATTTTAGGTTACAGGGAACGAACAAAAACTCGAACCACACGAGCGCTAAATCTATATGATAAGGAAGAGTGGTTCTTAATCATAAACATGTAAAAAGGATAAAAGATTCGAGGACTTGGATAAAAGATAACATTTTTGAAGAGTTGAGATCAAAGACGTACAAGGGGTAGAGTAGACCTATAGTGCCTTAGGCATAGTTTACAACTAGTTTTTCTATAAAGTACATATTGTTTGTAAGAATCCTAAAGAAGCTGCACTTATTAATCTCCAAAGTTGTTGCCTATTCTGATTAAAATAAATTAGGTAAAGGTTTGCAACACATTCTCTCTAGCTATGTAATCTTTCTTTGGGCTGACTTTCTTCAATCTTTCGTGCACAAACTTGCAAAGTCTTAGTTTGTCATTGGCTTATTGATGTTGGACTTTGGTCTGAAAATTGTCATCCATTCTCGTTAGTTTTAGGATTCTCTGGCAATGTTACAGGAACCAGACAGGGCAACTACAATCCATAATAATATTTCATCAAGAAACTTGATAAGTGATGCACAAATTGGAATCACATTTGGGTGCGTTCACCCTTTCAAAGAATTTGTGCTTCATAGCTCTCTAAAATCTTAATTCTTAAGATACAATTAGGTCATTATGTACTTTCTAAAAAAAAAATAAGATTTGGATTTAGTCTGTCTGCCTATAAGGTGGGCGGGCATGAGATTCTGCTAATAAGGGGTGCCATCCCTAGCTAATACACTCCCACTTCAGCTTATTTGATTCTTCTAGTTTTGATGTTTCTCTCTCTACTCTTGCCTGTTCTCATTCTTGTTTCTCTCTATCTAGTATGTCTTTATATTTATTGAAGCACTTATTAGTGAAAAGAGCTCCTCAGCCCCTTACCAATCAAAAATTCAATTTTCATACGGAGTACAAACATAGCCTTCTTTGGTGTATCAATAAATGTTTTGTCACTAATCACTATTATCTTTATCAGCCTTTCTGAACCTTTCTTATTTGATTAGGATTCCATGCTGCTCCTTTGTTACATTTTTCCTTTTCCACTTGAACTAGTTCCGTACAATAAGTTGGCGTGACTTGAATTTACGGTTGTTAGTTTTGCCAAAGAGAATTGAACTGAGATGAGATTGTTGGTATTAGGAAGAATGTCGATTGGATAGTTTTTGTTTGATGGTGTATCCATAGATATGAACTGATTTTGTTGGTATATGGATTTATTTATTTCAAGAAAAGTAAACAATTTGATACTGATTTGTGCATCAGCATCAAATTATGAGATAGAGTGATGGTTTAGGGGTATAGATGGTCACATAAATGCTAGTTGAGTACTAATTTCTGCTTACTTTTGCATTCCGTATACACCAGTTAAGGAACATTATATTCCTGTTTAACTGAAGCTGAATTTTTTTCTGATTTTATCTCTCATCTTTTATGCAGGCACTTTATTTCTGCGTTCCATTCCGTGAACAGTTGATAGAATATTATTCAAATAACAAAAGTCTTGACGCAGAAGAAAATCTCTTAACATGTCTGGCAGACCTATTTATGCAGGTATAACCCTATTTAGAAAGTGTTGGTTTCCTATCTTTTGATTACATAATGGGTTATGGGTATTCAGTGTTCTTCAAGATACTTTATTTTTCTTTTGAATTATTTGTTGGTTATCTCCCTCCAAGGTTGTTACGGCTTCTGAAATTGATTATTCAATATCATTGTGCGAAGAAATATTGTTTTCTACTATTGTTGTGCTAGATGTTTTTAATGGCCTTTAGTTTGGTGTGGATGGTTTTTGATTCTGGGTCTTAACTGGTCTTTGTATGCCTATACTTTAAAGTAGCCAATTTTCTTTGCATGCTTGTGGAGGGAGGGTGGTGGGCTGTTTCGGCAGTCAAGCCCAAAACCTTATCACCTGTCTTGGATTTAGAGGAAAATGAGAGAAGTGCATGCAGGCTTTATAAATGGATTGTTGTTCCCACAAGAAAATGAAGTTTTTTATGCATCTAAAATCATAAGATGGTTAACCCAAGGGGTGGGTTGCCATAGCAGTAAGGGTGAACTTGGGACTGTGTGGGTAGGCGCACGGTCTCGGGTTCGTTTTCCCCCTGCATGAAACCTTTCGTGGGCCATGTCTCCCGGTCGAGCAATAGGGCCTCATGGGATTAGTGGGGGTGGGGCCAAGATACCCATGGTTATAAAAAATAAATAAATCATAAGATGGTTGAATATGAAAAAAGAAAGTGAAAAAATAGAACGAAGACGTTTTTCGGGACAACATATTGGAGATGTGACTGTCACTGCGTACTAGAAGATTAAAGGAGCTAGACTATTTGGAAGAAGGCTGAAAGTTAGGGACTGCTTTGAAAAATGAGAGGAGCTCTTGAAAGTTAAAATGAAGGATTTGGTTCTTAGGGAAGAAAATTTAATTGCATATAGACTAGATTGTCTTTGGTGATGGAAATCAATTGACGGGCCTGGATGGTTTCGCCCAAGAGTTTTTCAAGACTGTTGGGAGACTCTCAAGGAGTATCTCATGCGTGTGTTTATAGAACTTTTCGAGCAGGGAATTGTCATTTCTTGTGCTGATGAGAAATCATACTTTCATAGTTCTGAAAAATCAGTGCCTTTGAAGAAAAAGGATTTTAGAAGTATTAGCTTTTTAGCATTTTGTACAAGATTTTTGCTATGGTGCTGGCTTTTAGGATGAGGAGGATATGGGCCCCCAATTAACTTTGCATAAGAAGGATTTGTCAAAGGTATACAAATTTTGGTCCTAGTTTTGACAATGAATGAGGCGGTGGACATGATTAGGAAGGAAGAAGTGGTTTTTTAAATTGACTTTGAAAAGGCTTAACTATGATCATGTGATTGGCCTTTTTTGTTTGTGTTGAAAAACAAAGGGTTTGGGTACTGTTGGAGAATATGGATTAGGGGCTGCATTTGATATCCCAATTTTTGGCTTTTCATGAATTGGAAACCGGGGGGAAAAGTAGAGTATTGAGAAGGATAATACAAGGTGACCGATCTCCGTTTGCCCATTTCATTTTGGTTGATGATGTCTTAATTAGGTTGATTGGGAGGGTGTTGAACTTTGGTTAGTGATGCTTTTGACTGGGGTAGAGAGTAAGTGGATTTATCCCACTTGCATCTCGCCAATGACACGATTTTCTTTTTCTTCTGTTTTTTTGTCCGTGGGAATGAAACTAAAATTTTGATATTCTTTTTCGATAATTGTATTTTTCTCTTGAATTTTGGGCCTAAAAGTTGGCTTGCATGATCATGGGTGCATTTCTGGATCCAGTTGTTATTGATGTTTCTAAAGGACCATTTAGGTGTCAAGATGGTGTGTTGACATATTGTTTAGCTTGCTTTTATCATGGGGATTGTTCCATTGATTCTGTTGTGTTTTGGACCGTGCTTCTAATAATTATTCTTGGAAATTTTCTTTTAGAAGGAACTTGATTAATTGTCTATCGGAGTTCTTGTCTCTTTGTTTTATCGCCGAGGGTTCCCTTTGATCCAAGATGGGCAGGACTAGAGTTTTTGGATTAAGGGTTCTTTTAATGTCTTTTCTTGCAAGTCCTTTTATCTTTTTTGAAGTTTTGACTGGATCTTCTTTCCTCCGCCACTTTTCCAATTTAGCATGTCTTTTTATCTTTTTTTGAGTTTTGACAGTTTAGGTGTGTTGAAAAAAGAAAAGTAAAAGAAGCAAAGAAAATATTGGAATCTCAGTTAGAAATTCAATGGAGTTTAACTAAACAAAGAGATCAATCAACTTCATTTAATTTTGTCTTCATTGAGAAAAGGTTTCAATGTTTCTGTATAAGATAAGGGAATAGGAATCTCCCAAATAAAACAGGGCACTAATAATCCCAATAATCAGTGAAATAACAAAAATCACAAAGAAACAACTTATTGACATGAACACCAAACAAATTAGTTGATGACACTACAAAGCTTGGTTACTCATTTAATAGTTTTGGCACTTCAGAGTTCTCATTACTTTATATATATATATATGTTGATGTAATCAACCCCAACGATTAGCCTAGTGCATGTAAGAGGCTTCGAAACCCTGAATATATATATATATACATAGTGATGTAATCACCATTATTGAGGCAAAGTTGAATATGAATTCAGCTTTCTGAGCTTCTCTTCCCTCCTTCCTCTCTTCTCTTTCTGTTCTACATTAATTGGTATCGAAGCCAAAGATTGGACTTTGATCAAATTCTTCTTCCATCTCTTTTGGTACTTCCTTTTTCCCTTTCAATCAAATCTCTTTTGATTTTTTTTTTGTTCTTAAGATGATCTTAAAGGTACCAATCCATCCCTACAAGTCAATATTCGAATATTCCACTGCTCATCGTCCTCTCCATTGGAAGCACCATCTCTACAGAACTTGATAGTCACACATGCAATTGCATTAGGGCTGTCAATACTTATCCTTTCCATTAGTGGATTTGGACTAAGAGCATCTTTTCTTCTATTGATATTGATATAAAGTAACATGTATAATTTGAAGTGGGTTAGTACTCAAATTACTTTTGAAAAAAACAAGTGCGTACTCAGAATAAAAGAATACATTATTATATCGCTAAGTTAATAATTATACTCTTTGATCAGGATATTGGAAAATGGGGTTTCTTTGAAAAAGTTTTATGTGAAAGAACCAAGGAATAATATTTTTGTAAATTAAGGGACTGTTTTTTATCAAACTCCAAATGGAGTGCAACGTTAACTTTACACTAGATTTTCGAATTCTAATATTTTATGGTATCATGCAAAATTAAGTTCCCACTACATATTTGTGAGTAGATTACTATGTCTAAGTATTTAATTGACTTACCTTTAGAGTTATTTTAACAAGTTACAAATTTGAACCCCTTTATTAATAAAACACGCATGATAATTTTTTTGGGTTATGCAAAGTTAAGTTTGCACTCCTTGTTTTCTAATACATTACTATGTATTGGGGTTTATTTGACGTTGCTTTAGAGTTACGTGAGTAACACATAAAAATATACTAGTTAAAAAGTATAAACACATCATGCAAAACAAATTTGCATTAAATTTTTTGGATTGCAAAGTTAAGTTTGCACAAAACACAATTTTGGTCAAAGCCCTTATTTTAAAGCACAATTGATAAACAAGCCCTTATTTCAGAAAATATTTAAAAAATAGGCCCTTATTTAAAAAAAAATTTATTATTCCCTGGATTTTTTGCGAAAAACATTGTCACACAAGACCTTTTGCCCCATTTCAAGCTCTCTGATTTATCTTGGAAGCACCTTTCCCTATTGATGTTTGGAATTACTACACGTTCTCTTGGACTAATAATTTGGTGGTTAGTTAATTTTATTCTTTGTCATCAATGTGCAGATAAGTTCACAAAAGAAGAAAACAGGTGTCACTGCTCCAAAGCGCTTTGTACAAAGATTGAAGAAACAAAATGAGATTTTCCGCAGCTATATGCACCAGGTATGTTCGTACCTTGAGAAAAAATTCTGTGTTGGTTTTTATTTGTATGTCAGATAGCCAGATAGGTGTCCAAACATATGAAAGTAAGATTTTTTCAAGAAAAAAAAAATATTGATAGCAAAAGTTGGTGTTATGGAGTGAAATTTGAATTACCTCAGAGACGTTAGGGTTTCAAAAGCACGGAATTGAGGTTATTTGGGAAATTTCTCCTCCAACAGTTGGCAAAATTAGAATAAGGGTTAACTGCCTTTCATGAATAGTCCATGTTTCCACGTTGGAACATGTGGCGATGTACCATTCATATCCATTTTTGCATATTTATTTGTTTGTTTCTTAAAACATTACAGATAATGTTTATCACGAAATGATAATAGTGGGCTACACAAATCACAAATGGGGTTAACCCTCCCCTATCAATTGTCATTAAAAAGGATTTGTTACTGCCCATGACGGGGTTTGAACCTACCCTTGATGGGATTTTGATCTTGCGTCTCCACCGCCCTTGATTTTTAATTATGCAGTGAAACTCTCCTCCTTGGTTTTGAACTTGTAATCTCTCACAAGAGGGGTTCACTTACCATCAAGCTGGGCGCTTATGTGCATTCTATAGAAACTAAATATATGAAACTACTAATAATATTCCTTGGTGAATATTATTATTATACTTGCGAGAGAGAGGGAGGAAGGAGGGGGGGGCTTAGTTCACAAACTCTCTGTAGAGAGAGTCAACCATACCCGCCGCCACTGTTCTTCTTTCAATGGAGTACGCTTTTCTTAACCTTTCCAAAATCCAACTACACAGACCTGGTCGGAATTCTCTGACGAGTCGAACCCCGTTAGAATCGCCGGAAAAGAACCTCTCACGCACCCTCATGCGCCACCGTCTCTATGCGCGTGGATCTCACGTGCCGTCAATCTCCTCCGCGCATGGCTTGTACGGTCACTGCCAGATTTTCCAGGGTAGTTCGTCTTCTTGTTCTTCACCTTGTTCCAGCCTTGTTTTGGTTTAACTCAATCAGAATCTGGCATGGTTTGGTTACTCCAGTTTTAGTGTAACGGGTTAAATGATGTTGTAAAAAAACCCCTCTAAAATCAGACCCTACAGAGTCAACACGGGCAGTAGGGTTTCTAGTGTTTGTGTTCTCAGCTCACCACATCTAGGCTTCAGTTTTGATGACACCTCAACCGTAGGAGGAAGCTCTGGCCGGCCGCTGTCCAAAGACCGGTTGTCAAAATGCACTTCCGTTCTCTTGAGGCACCGAGGCACAGTTCTGAACAAGGAGGGGATTATGAAGGGTTACAAAGAGAGGATTCGATTTATAAGGGAAGGGAGCGAAGGTTCAAACTTGAGTTTAAATCCTACATATTCAAGATTAACAATGGAGGAACAATGGCCACAATTGTTGAAGAAATCCGAAAACAAAGGTATTCGGTTTGTATTGATTTTGGAGGGATTAATTGGTTGATTAATGATATGAAGGCAGCAAAGCAACAATATGATAACAAGAGGTTCTTCAGTAAGTTCCAAGCTTCTTATGGGCTATTTTTGTTGCAACGATATAATAATAGTAAGGGTAGTTTCATTAGTTTGGCGAGACTTCATCGGGGAGTAGTGCAAAATGTAGTTAGCTTTCCAGCTGGAGATAGAGGAAGGGGATGGTTGAAAGTTAGTGAAGAATTACATCAGCTATTGTTCGACTCAGGAAGGAGGCCAAGAGAGGAACTAAGGAGCCGACAATGGGTGAAGATAACAGACCACAAGCCACAGAGGATAGAGGAAAACGAGGGTAGGAGTACATATGCAGAGGTCGTAATAAAGAAACAACGGGAAGTAGTTAATAAGATCGGTAACGCAGACGCTAAGTTCGTAAATGATAGTAGTATTCAAAAATCCCAGATTATCAGTGCAATGTCAGCAAGGGGGGCTAGGTTGAAGGAATTAGCATTAGGCAAGCATGGCTGGAAAAAAGCAGTTATTTGTATTCGGCAGAGCCTCTGGGATAGTTGGAGGGATATTCAGATGGTCGTTAATGTACAAAGTCACAAGAACTACAACCTTTGCCCTTTTCAGCCAGATAAAGCAGTTTTTTGGTGTGACGATGAATGCGAAGCAGAAAATCTTGTAAAGAAAGGTATAACATAAATTAATGAGCGCCTCTATTTTAAAATGCAAAGTGGTGATCAAGCACAAGCCGTATCGACGAAGAAGTTAGCATGTACGGGGGGATGGATCGAGATAGCGGATTTGCCGTTAAAATGGTGGAATTTGGAAGTTTTTAAAGCTATCGGATACGAGTGCGGAGGCTTGCTGGAAATTGACTATAAAACATTGAATTTCGAGCAGATTTTCAGTGCAAGAATTAAAATTGGAGGCAAAGATAGTGGTTTTATTCCGGCACATATCGATATGTCCATAGGGGAGGAAAAGTTCACGATAAGCCTCAAAGTTCTGTCTAACTTGAATCTTTATAAACAAACCAGAGATAAATTCCCAACGTTCTTAGGTGAGTTTAATCGTTGCAAAATTTATTTAAGAGACGATAGCAAGGAAATGTGTAGTTTAGAACAGCAGACTGTTAATGTAGCCGGTACAGATGGAGGTCTGGAGAAAATTATTTATACAATGGTGCGTGAAAATAATGACGGCAGTTCTGAGAACGTGGTATTTGATGATGGGGTGGGAATTAGCGAGAATCATGGGAAAAGGAAAGTGATTGAGCACTGTAATGAAGGTATTGGACAAGCTAGTGGAGGCGAGTTTAAGTTAGTCGAAAGCAATGAACATAATGAGCTCTTTGCTGGTGGGAAGGACCAATTGGCTGGGCCTTCTACAAGGCAACGGGAAGCATCAGAGGAGAGGTATGTGAAGGGAGCTAAAGATGTGGTATTGGGTCAGAGAAAGAAGGAGAAAAAATGTCTTTTAAAATTTAGATGGCTTCCCCAAAAATTTTCACAATGTTATCAGAGACGTAAAGCGAAGAAAGAGATATCGCTGAAGGCTTACGGCGTACGAGAAGAAGAGAATGATGAAGCAATATTTAGCAAATGGGAGGAGGGGTTAGTGGAGAGAGAGGGAAGGCAGGAGGAAGGTGTAAGTGAATATGAAGATTTAATGTCAGCTAAGGCCGAAGAGGGTAAGATTTTGGAAAATGGGTTTCAGTTTGAAAATTTTTCTGAGTCCGAGGGTGCTGATTATGGAGACGATTATAACTCAGAAGAGGATAATTGTGGTGCTGTTTCATTTTATCAGGATAAAGGTGGAGGGTGGTTGGCTTTGCTTTTTGGTGAACATCAGACACGGATGAACGTTGGGGCTTCAAAGATCATTGTAGATTCAGTTCCTAGTCAGGGATGGCAGATTATAGCAAGGAGGGGCAGATTTAGAGTACCGGAATTAGCGGTTTTGGTCTGTTACGACGGGGGAGTGGTCTTGCGGGTGGTGCATCTGTTATCTCTAGCAGCGCTGTTAAACTCACAGTATTCGGAAATACAGGCACAACCACAAGTAAATGAATCGAAACAATCATCATTACTGATATTATCGGCAGATGAAAGGGAGGGGGAAGAAATGAACAGTATGGAGGGTTTAGAAGATCAAGGCAATTTGATGATTCAGCGAAGTGTAGAATCAGAGAGATGTTCGCAGGGGGAGGAGTTATGGTCAGGTTTAAATAGTCACGAGAGGGAAAAATTCAGCAACATCCTCACGAGAATGGGCGTACGGATGACTGTAACAACTCCAAAAAAAGGGGGTTGCGGGAGGAATAAGAGTGGAGTGGGCAGAAAAGGGACTAGAGAATTGCAGAATCTAAAATGCAACGTCAATTATGAGAAAGGGGGTGAGGGTAGTGTGGTTAGGAGGGGTGTTAGGCGGTATCAATGAAGATAATCTCTTGGAATGTTAGGGGGTTGGGGGGGAGGGAGAAGAGGAGGGAGAAGAGGAGGAAGGTTAAAGAGATAGTGGTGAGGGAGAATCCGGAAGTGGTGATTCTGCAAGAAACAAAGAAAGAGGAAATTAATTGGGAGATAGTCGGAGCAGTGTGGGTGGTTAGATATAAAGATTGGGCTTTTCTTCCTTCAGTGGGAAGGTCAGGGGGATTTTAATTATTTGGGATGTGAGAGTTCTATCAGGGGAGGAGTGTATCAGGGGGGAGTTCACATTATCAGTCAAGCTGAAACCGGTACAAGGGGAGGGGTGGTGGCTGACAGGAGTCTATGGACCATGCAGATACAAGGGAGAGAGACAAGTTCTGGGAGGAGTTGGCAGATCTAAGTGGATTATGCGGGAACAAATGGTACTTGGGAGGGGATTTCAATATTATTCGATTTCCGTCTGAAAAGAAAGAAGGTGATTCTGGAAGGTGGACCAGAAGTATGAAGAAATTTGATGCTTTTATTAGAGATTCAGAGTTGAATGATCCGGGCATGAGCAATGCTAATTTCACTTGGTCAAACCGGAATACGTATTCTAGACTGGACAGGTTCCTATTTTCCTCAGATTGGGATGAATTCGTGTTGGTTAGACAGGAGGCGCTTATTAGAGTGGTGTCGGACCATTTCCCTTTGATCTTGGATAACAATCCCCTTCGTTGGGGACCTTCTCCATTTCGATTCGAGAATATGTGGCTTTGCCATGTGGACTTTTTGGGAAAATTCAAGGAGTGGTGGGAGGAGTGTTCGGTTAGTGGATGGGAAAGTTAGAAGTTCATTAAGAAATTGGATTTAGTGAAAACGAGAATGAAGCAATGGAATATAGAAGTCTTCGGTGATATTAGAGTAAGGAAGGGGCAGGTTCTCAAAAGAATTCAAGAGATTGATGACGGGGAGTCAAGGGGGCCTATTGGGGCGGAAGTGGTGGAGAGAAGAAAATTAAAAGAGGAGTTGGATGAAATTCTGTTAAAGGAGGAAATCTCTTGGAATCAAAAGGCGAAGGTTAATGGCGTGAAAGAATGAGATGCAAATTCTAAATTATTCCACCGAATTGTCAATCAAAGAAAGGTTAATAAATTAATTTGCAAGCTGGAAAAGGAAGACGGAGAAATGGTGTTGGATGAGGCTGAAATAGAGAGAGAGTTAGTGAACTTTTTCTCGAAATTATATTCAAAAGAGAGGAGATCCTGTGTGGGATTTGAGGATTTAGATTGGTCTCCAATTGATGCCATGCAACGGGAATGGTTAGAAAGACCGTTTGAGGAGAAGGAGGTTAGGGAGGCCATAGATGCGTGTGAAGGTAACAAAGCGCCTGGCCCAGATGGATATTCAATGGAATTGTTCAAAAAAGGCTGGGAAACTATCAAAGGAGATGTGATGAAGGTATTTAACGAGTTTTACGAAAATGGGGTGGTCAATGCGCGCACTAATGCGACATACATTTGCCTTATTCCGAAAAAGATTGCTTCACTTAAACTTAAGGATTATAGACCAATTAGCCTTGTCACCAGTCTTTATAAGTTATTGGCCAAGGTTTTATCTATAAGGTTAAGGGAGGTGCTAGCTAAGACAGTGGGGGAGTCACAAGGAGCTTTTGTTAAGGGTCGACAAATTCTAGACTTAGTGTTAATTGCCAATGAAAGGGTGGAGGAATATCGGGTAAGGAAAGAAGAGGGGGTGGTGTTGAAAATCGACTTTGAAAATTCATACGATCATGTAGAGTGGGACTTTATTGATCATGTGCTTAATAAGAAAGGATTTGGGGGGAGATGGAGGAGATGGATCATGGGTTGCTTGTCTTCATTCAACTTCTCGGTTCTAATGAATGGTAAGCCAAGAGGCAAATTCAAAGCATCTCGGGGATTAAGGCAAGGAGACCCACTTTCGCCATTTCTCTTTGTAATGGCAGCGGACGTCCTTCATAGGTTGGTTGAAAGGGCGAAGGCTCGGGGCTTAGTGGAAGGGTTTCGTATTGGGAGGGATGGAGTAAGCCTTTCGCACTTACAATTCGCCGATGATACGATTTTCTTCTTATCCAATAATACCGAAAAAATTCGTAATCTTATGGGCATTCTGGATATATTTGGTTATTGTAGACACCCCGATCCGTGACCCCCGCAAGAACCCTAACGACCTTCGAGAACTACTGTTTTTAGGTCCGGGACCCACCCAAGCACCCGAAACTACCCTTGGTGGGTTTGTTGGCCAACAAACATATTTTTTAGAGAGATTGTCGCACGACATATCACATTGTCGCGCGACAATCCCTGATATGTCGCGCGACAATCATGTCTTGTCGAGCGACAAACCCCTCTGCACCCGACCAACCACTTTCTGACACATCACAGTGTCAGAACCATCACTTCAGCCGTTTGTCGCGCGACAATCATTCCTATGTCGCGCGACAAACCCCTCTGCACCCGACCAACCACTTTCTGACACATCACAGGTCAGAATCCATCACTTCAGCCGTTTGTCGCGCGACAAAGAGATATGTCGCGCGACACTTGCCCTTTCTGGGGGAATGTCGCGCGACAATCTCTCCCGAGCACTATAAATAGGCCAACACCCCCAAGGGTTTAGGACGCAACTTCTCGCCACAATTTCTATACTAAAATTCCTTATTCTCTCTCATATTTTCTAATCTTTAAGCCTTCTCCGGAAGCATCTGCGATAACATTTATTTCCGCAAGAGTCTCGGATCTAATCTTGGCACCCGAAGTGCCACCTTCTAGAGTCAGGCTGGAAATATTTCTAAGAGAAAAGCTAATATTCGGAGGTCTTCTCTGCCGTATTATATTTTCTCTCTCTTATTCTTATATATATCGTCGGGAAGTAACTAAAGTCTCTTATAGTAATTAAATAAGATATTTGTATATTAGTTTTATTGTAGACTTGTTTAGAACTCGATTTTTCTAACGGGGCGCTGCCCCGCACCCCGCGACCTGACCGGGCAGGTCGATCCCCGTCCTAGTAAGCGAAGTGGCGACATAGTTGTGGTAGATTCCTAACGCGCTCGAAAAACAGGTTTTCATTAGTTATTTCCAGAAAGCAGTAGAATATCAGTAAAAACATCTAAGTTTTTCAACATAGAATAAACATATAAGACCACTAGAGACCGAAAGGGCGGAATGGGTGCTTAACACCTTCCCAAACCGTAATATAGTTCCCGAACCCTATAGAATCCTGGTTTCGTAGACAAACGTGTAAAGAAAGACTTATCTGTAGCCTTCCCTCTTACACAATCATTTTGTCCGTTTTCTCGTAAAACGTACTGGCAACTCTGAACGAACCCTCTTGCATCTAGAAATAGGATAGAGGGACTCCCGATATGAATTATCGACACATAGAAGCAAATGGAACAACGGAATCCTTTCCGATGTTTCAGACGCCCACCAACGGGAACGAGAACCCGGGGGGTCGCATTTGCGGATTCTCACAGTTATGCTTCAGGGTTGAAAATTAATTTTGCTAAAACTGAAGTGGTGGGTATTAACATGGAGGAGGAAGAGATGAGGCGTGTAGGTTTTGATATCGGGTGCGAGGTTGGCGCATGGCCCTTATCATACTTGGGCCTTCCATTGGGTGGCAATCCGAGATCAATTGGGTTTTGGAGTCCAATGGTGGAGAAAATTAGTAAGCGGCTAGATGGTTGGTGGAAGGGATGTCTCTCTAGAGGCGGGAAACTTACACTTATTCATTCGGTTCTTGAAAGCATCCCTATATATTATCTTTTTCCCTCTTCAAAATCCCGGTGATAGTGGCAAAATTTATAGAGAAGATGATTAGGAATTTTCTATGGGAAGGCTTTGACAAAAAAGAAAGGGGATCATTTGGTGGGGTGGGAGAATGTGCGTAAGAGCAAGAGAAGAGGTGGGTTGGGAATCGGGAACATCGTTAGTAGGAATGCTGCTCCGTTGGGTAAATGGATTTGGAGATTTCCTATGGAGCCGAACGCGCTTTGGCATTTAATAATAAAAAGTAAATATGGCATTCAAGACAATGGATGGGATACTAAAGTGGTGGAAAGAGGTACACATAGGAGTCCTTGGAAAGCTATCTCGCAAGGAATTGAAGAATTTGTTAGTAATACTAGATATAAGGTAGGGGATGGGGCTAGAACTCGATTTTGGGTGGATCGATGGGTGAGTAATACATCTTTGGCAGTTCTATTTCCTAGACTATATAGAATTGCTAGTTCTCCAAATACTACAGTTCGAGCCAATGTGTTGTGGGAGGATGATTCTACTTATACATGGGATATCACTTTTCGGAGAATTTTCAATGAAATCGAGATGAATGAGTTTATGGATCTGCTGGGGCTGTTGAATAACTGGAGGTTAAATAGGCTAGAGTGTGACTCTAGGTTGTGGGTGGGACGAAAAGAATGGTGTTTTTTCAACTAAATCGTTTTTTGATATCATCTCGGACTTCCAGGGGGTTGATTTTAGTCCTTATAGCATGATTTGGAAAGGTTGCATTCCTCAAAAAGTGAAGGTGCTTGCGTGGTTGACTGTATGGAAGAGGGTTAACACGGCGGATGTTTTACAACATCGGAAACCGTTCCTTCAGATATCGCCTGCTTGGTGTGTAATGTGCAAACAGGGAGGGGAGACAGTGGATCACTTGTTGTTACATTGTCCTACTGCGCAGTATATTTGGGCTAATATTCGAAGGGAGTTGGGGCTAGTTACAGCTTTTCCAGAATCATGGCAGAGTGTACTTTCGATCAGTTGGTATATCAAGGGAAACCGAAAGAAGACTAAAATCTTATGGAGATGTTGTTGTTTGGCAGTTATGTGGTGCATTTGGAAGGAAAGAAATTCTAGAATTTTTAAGGACAAGGTAACAACTGAAGATGAGCTGTGGAGTAGAGTTAAGGCTTTAGCATCATTATGGGCCTTTTCATCCAATGCCTTTGGAACGTACTCAATTGCAGATATTTCAAGGGAGTGGGTGGCGGTTTTGGGATAGTTTTTGTTGCGGGATAGATCCTTTTGACATAGGGAGCTTAGTATTAGTAGTGTGTTGTGCGGATTGTTTACCTTGTTTTTTTATGTTTTTGTTTGGCTTTCTTTAGTGGTTGCCTCGACCTCTGTTGCCTGTTTTTTTTCTCTTGTATTGATTTTTTTTCTCAATATAAGTTCTAGTTTCTGATCAAAAAAAAATATATGAAACTGAAATAGTATTACCACCAATTGTTCCATCCACGTCTTTGGCATGGATGGAACCCATGGCCTCACACAACAAGCAAGTTGGCTCCATTCTGTAAAAACTTCATTTATGACCTATCAGATGGATGGGTTACACAATGGTGTGGTCTGATTTGATTAATCTTAAGGGTTATGACTTATGCGTAACCCACTTTGAACTTATTCGTTCCATTCAGCTTGGTCTGGTTACAAGTATAACATTATGATGTGTTGCTTGATTAAAAGAATTTTTTTCTTTCATATAATTAATTTTTGACATCATGATTTCTCCATGGTATGGTGTACCTTTTCTTCACTCATTTTCTATTTAATGAATAATTTTCTTTACGTAGACTCCCCTGTTTACTTGTATAAAGTATACCAAACAAAAAGAGCAAAAACATGAGTTGTTTGGGGTTGTATTATATTTTTGCCCAGGGTTACATTACATTTCATTTCATGCCTCCGCTTCACCTGCTGTTGTTTGGTTTTTATATGAATTTTTACACGCGTCCAACTAGTGCATTCTAAATAAATGTGTTTTGTAGGATGCCCATGAATTCTTGAACTATTTGCTGAATGAACTAGTTGACTTACTGGAGAAAGAGTCTGCTGCAAAGATCACTAATCCAGAAACTTCCTCATCACCGCCTGAAAAAATTGCAAATGGACCAATAAAGAATGCTCCTTATGCCAATGGTAGTGCTCAAAAAGTGCCTCTGGTCACCTGGGTCCACAAAAATTTCCAGGTAAACTTTGCCGAGTTTACATTTTACTCTTCTTTTTTTTTTTCTCTTGTTTTTTTATTTGAACTATTTTTCACCTGGGAAATTAATGAAAGGGTGAAAATTACTCTCACCTATTTTATCAAATTATTTCTTCTTATGAAATTATGATTAGATGCACACATTATGGGCTTGTTTGGTTTGAGTTTTTAATCATTCCCGGAATGCTACATTCCGTTCTAGAAGGACTCCAATGTTTGGTTCGGGTTTTGGGCTGGGAATGCATTATTCTAGGAATGGAATATTCCTTCAAAGTTATCCCTCTTAACCTTAAGCTCTGATACTATGTTAGGAACCATCTTTCCCAAAAGTTTAAGCTGTTAGGAGAAGGAACTGTAACGAATATCATGCTTAATAGGAATAGAGGATTGCTTTAGGTATTTTCTTTTGAAATTCCTCTTACAATTTTCTATTGAGACCAAGATATCCCTGTTACTTACCAAAAACACCCTCTTTTTTTTTTATGGGTAATGATATTATTTCCCTTTTTTTATTTATATACATTTTAAAAGATTTTATTTTTTTGTTATAAAACTTTTTCTTTTTATTATTATTATTACTTTCTTTTTATTATTAAACAGATACAACCACTTTTCACAGTTCTTAACTAGGAAAGAAGAATTCCTGACTAAACCAAACATTGGCAAGGCATCGTAGGTGCCAAGAGAAAAGCTTTCCAGAATCTAGGATATGCCCATTCCATTCCATTCCCAACCCTCAAACCAAAAGAACCATATAAGTATATAATTTTATTTAGTGGAGTGTAAAAAGTTCAAAGCTTAATATGTGAATAATATTCACTGTATCACGTTTAAGCCTTTGAAAATTATTTCAATTCGTTTAAGCCAGGTAAAAATTATTTCAATTCGTTTAGGCTAGGTGAAAATTATTTCAATTGAGACCGAACCTCCTTGAATTTTAGTCTTTGTGCCAGAGTCTCACAGAGTTTGCTGGCGATTGTTTTTCTCATGTCTGTGTTTTTGTTTTACTAATCCCTTGGATCCTAATTGTTTGTGAATATTCTTGATCAGGGTTTACTCACAAATGAAACAAAGTGCTTAAGATGTGAAACAGTAACAGCAAGGGACGAAACATTTCTTGATCTGAGCCTTGATATTGAGCAGAATAGTTCAATCACTAGCTGCCTTAAAAACTTTAGTTCCACTGAGACTTTGAATGCTGAGGACAAATTCTTTTGTGACAAGTGCTGCAGGTATGTAGTGTTTGTTTGTTGTCTTTTAGTGTTTGATTTATCAAAATTTATTTGGCCTTCTATTGAAGGGTGTACAACTTATTTGTGCACTGGTATAAGTTGAACCTGACCAGACCATATATACATATATCCTTATGCACTGACTCTTCAGTCGGTGTATGTATTAGTATTTTTATTACAAGCAACAGATCTAACCTCCTCCTTTGAGGATGCAGGACAGTAATCGGCTAACTCGGGGTTGTCTATCAAACGTAAAGAAGACCACCTCGAATTATTTGGACATCTTTGACATAATGGAATTCATGATTCTCATTCTTAACTCCATAACTCTTTTAATCTGCTAAAAATGTATTTGCTTCACAGCTGAACAAGTGTACACAGTTTTCGCTATATGTTTCACCTAGGTGAAAAACACTTCAACAAGAGCCACGGCAGCTAACTTGGCTAGCGCAAGTCCATAAACCTTTGGCAATCCAGCTCACCTTCTCCTTACGTTTCGAAAAATGCAGTTTACAGGAAGCCCAGAAGAGAATGAAGATAAAAAAGACACCCCATATCCTAGTGATCCACCTAAAGCGGTTTAAGTATATCGAGCAGCTTAGCAGATACAAGAAGCTCTCGTACCGAGTGGTCTTCCCCCTTGAGCTGAAGCTGAGCAACACAGTCGAGGATGCGGACCCCGAGTACTCTCTCTTTGCCGTGGTGGTCCATGTGGGCAGTGGGCCCAACCACGGTCACTACGTGAGCCTCGTGAAGAGCCACAACCACTGGCTCTTCTTTGATGACGAGAATGTGGAGATGATTGATGAGTCTGCTGTCCAGACTTTCTTCGGGTCTGCCCAAGAGTACTCGAGTAACACAGACCACGGCTACATTTTGTTCTATGAGAGAGTTTCTACTGGTAGCTGAGGAGAGAAAAGATCCAGTTTTGGTAATGATGGAAAATATTTACGAATTTTGAATACATTTTCACATCCTTCTAGCTTTTTTGTTTTTTTTGTCTTTGTTATTATTCTTTGCTTATTAATCTGAAAAATGTATACTTAGGTTGTTGTTCTGTACAGTGATGGTGGGAGCTCACTATCCTCTGTTTCTTACTTTTTTTTTTTTTTTTTTTTTTTTTGTTGAGAAATAATGGGAAAAAAATGTAGGGTATATGATCATGATATGGATGCTGTAGTATGTGCTTTTTGAGAGGTGGTGAGAATGTTTAACTAACAATAGAAAATGGAGCACTGCAAAAATGAACTTTTGTCCACCTTAATTATTTTATGGTAAAAGGTGTTCTTAGTTTGTCCCCTTGCATATTACCTTAGCACTGCAAAAATGATATTTTGTGACATTCTTTTCGACATCTTTTACTAATGCATCATTTTGTTGAAATATAGGAGTTTTAAATGAGAGTCCATAGCTCATAGAAATTTTTTTTTTTTTTTTTGCTCCCCTTGTCATTAAATTACTGACTCCACCACTACTTTCTTCTTCCACCATGTTGTCGATCTACTTCTAATCTTACTCAGATTTATGTTACTGTTGATGTAGCGGTTGTTTCGCGGTTGCTTGTCTTCGCTGCTTAAATCCAAGCCGTAATTATTTCATCATATCATGCGCATGCATGCATTAGTTGAGCAAAAGGGGTATGTATATATCATTGGATGTGTTCTATGGCTTCTATTATTAGGGCTACAGTAGTCAAGATCTATAACATTTTGAATAGTACCAGCTAGCTCATCGTGGTGCCAATGTCAAGAAAACAATAACCTCCCTCTGATACCAAGTGATGCGCCTCAATACGAAGAAGATCGAGGGAGGGGAGAAATGTAATTTGTTCAATAACATACTCATTGCATAAAATTTAGAGCAAGTCGATCTTATTCATGGCTTTTAGAATATATATATAGCTGGCAATTAATAAAAGAATATTTTTATTATATCTCACAACATTACAAGACAATATATAATAAGAAAAGAAACCATATATAATATATATATATATATATATATAGCTGGCAAATACAAGGCTTCAAATCTATAATCCAATAACATCAATGCCATTTTTACTGACACGTACATTTAATTAAGTAAAAAGATAATACTTAATTTTGTTCTTCACCAGAACTTCGATCTTATTCTTGAGTGAATTCCACTTTAGGAGTAGATGATGATTTATCCCACACCTTACCATTGTTGTCACCTTCTATTTTACCTTCCCTGTACTTGTGTACCAAGAAGCTCAATACAAATAATTCCCAAAGTTAAGGAAGCTAACAATAGCCAAGGTTCAAATTATTATGGTTTATGTCCCCATGTACCCACCCTTGCTTACTCGGCGTAACCTTCTTTGTAATGGCATTAATAATGTGAACAAACGCGTTACTTAGAAAGTACCTGAACGACAGAGAAATTAGTGCAAAGGAAGTAGATAGCGATCTCATCCCAGAAGGAGCTTCTTTGTAGAAAAACTCCATCAATCCCACCATTGCAAACATATCCGCAATCCCAAAAACTGCGTGTTGAAAAGCAAGCCAAAAGAGACTCATGGGCTTTAGTGGACTCTTGTTGAATTGGTGCCTCCTCTTCACCTCAACTAACCCAGCTATGCCCGTGGAGATAACCGAAAGGACTAGCCCTACTCCTATGCGCTGAAGCTGAGTAATCCCTGACGGGTGCCCTGTCAGTTATCTGGCGAATGGGACAATTATGAACTCATAGCTAGGCAAGAGGAGAGACATTAAGAGGAGGGGGATAAGGGGGATTGATGGGGTTGGGCTCTGAGTTGGGCTAAGCTTGTGTTCATTATGATTGTGCTTGCTATTATGGGAAGCATCCTTGTTAGGATCTTTAGTTCTTCTACTTGTGTGATTGTGCATACTTGCCTTGGCTCGGGTTTTGTTCCCTCTTGGAGAATTGCTGCTTTGTCCAAAAATCTGCAAGAGTTGCATGTTATGCATGAGGTCAATTTTAACTGTTCCAAGAGGAAACATATATTTTTACTGGCTTTATCAATTGGTTGCATTCACGGGTAATACATATTCAGAATTTATAATCCATCAATGCACCTCGGATTTATAACTGGATGATGAAACAGGCAAGTGTCAAATTGCTTTTAACCAAATGAATAAAAGTTGTTTGGTTCGCTGAAAACTCGATGGAGTGGAAATATATTGTTTTTAATTTCAAGGTTTGCTCTTGAAAGTTTAATATTTTTTGCTTGCACTTGGGATGAATAATTGATTAAACTATCGTGACATTTAAATTTTGAATTTTACAAAAATATTTTTATTTAAAAAAAAATTAGTATGAAATATTTGTTATTTTTAATCTCGCGACAATAAATTCTCATTAGTTACCAAGAGCAAATCCCTTCACTAAAATTTTCCCATGTCTCTTTTACATCATTCTACCCCTTACGAAAATCCTAGATCCGCCTTGCAATTGTAGAAGTGTAGTACTAAATTGTTAAAAAAATAATGATATCTGAAAATATCATATTGTATTATTATATTTTTTTATTGCCGCAATGGTTCACAGTATTACAATAAAGTATTGTTGAGTTCTTTTGCTAGTAATATTTTAGATGGTTTATCCTAATTTTGAACCTTATACCAAAATAAATCTTTCATGCATACTTTCACATAAGTCTTTCATGTATAGTTATTAAGTTAATTGTATCTCTCGTCAATTGTAAACCTTTTAGCAAATCCATAATTACTTTAACAATATGTGTATTATACTATAATAATGGACGTTTTTGGTAAGTGACACAATATACTTCACTCAAGCATTTCATCTATAGTTATTGAGTTAATTGTCACATATTGCGTAAATATTTTTGTAATCATACATTAGTATTAAGTTAATATTTATGAATAAGGTCTGATATATTTCATAAAAGTGTTCATTATAGATTAATTATGTTAATTGTAACATAGTTTAATAGACTAGTAAATTAATATTTGATAAATTGTATACATATATATATATATATATATGTATATGCTATAAAATTTAATTTATAGTATCTTTATAAATATATATTTTATAAACTACATGCTATCTAGTACCATAAAAACTAAATATATCATATAGTTGAACTACAAACTAAATATTTATCAACGCTACAAGCAAGGCAAATTAGTTTGGTACAGTTAATTATAAACAAATTTTGAATGATAATCTTATATTAATACGGTTGATTTATTTTTAACCATATATTAAAATTCAAACAGTTAATTTCAACTTATCTTGTTAATTTCTTAAAAATAACTATAAAAAATATTAATCCATATTCAAAATAATAGATTAAATTTAAACAGGTTAAAAATTATATAGTTATGAAACGTCATAGTTAACATGAGAAAATAAAACAGTTAACACTTTTAATTGATTAAAGTGGCATTTATACAATTTTTTTAAAAATCAATAATTTTCATATAAAACTAACTAAATTATATTCAATATTAATTTTCCTAACAATAACTTATTCATAAACGTTTTTTTCCATCTTTGTTGTAGTTGTATATAAAATACAAGTTTTAATAATTGTAAATAAAATAACAAAATATATACTCAAGATTATGTCATGTTATATGGAAAAACAAAACAAGAAATAAAAACTTTCAACAAGAACATAGAATTACATACCATAATTATAAAAAAAAAAGTGTTAATTAAGTTCCAAATTAAAATAGAAAATATTTCAAAACCCCATAAAACTTAGCTAATGTGTTAATATCAAAAATCCAAAAGAAGAACAAAAAAAAGTGAAATTAAACCTACAGAAAAAATTCTTCAACTCTTTATCCTCCATCTCAAGCCATCATCTCCTTCAATATCATTACTTACATCCTCAATTCTTCATGTTCTTCAATCTCATCTTCATCTTCATCATCTAGATCTTCATCATCCTTAACGTTATCCTCTACAAATGCATCTCCATTGAAACCATCCTAAGGTAATCCTTAATTTGTACTCAAAATTGGCTAAGGGGAAGTCAGGTTGCTTTAAATCATGAACTAACAGTGGATGAAGTGAAGTTTTGTAAGAAGATTTTAGTGCTTTTTTTAATGCAGCTTTTAACTAAAGTATTAACAATACATATATATATATATATATATATAAACCCGAATGAGACCGAACTATACTGAAACCGAATAATTTGGGGAGGGTTTGGGTTCCATAGGTAAAAGAACCAAAACCGAACCAAACCGAAACTGAACTATAAAGTTTGGGGAGGGTTTGGGGTACTCCAATCTCTACCGCGAACGAAACCGAAAACACCCCTAATTAATTGTTGTAGGAACTCTTTTATTGTGTGTTCGTAAAAGAGTTGTTTTCTAACTGAAAACTGATCAAAGTTGCTCTTTGAATGGTTTTTACTTGCAATATATGTCAAATTAACAACTGAAAACTGATCAAAGTTGCTCTTTGATTTTTCTACTTGCATTATATGTCAAAAAAATAGATCAAGCTTACAAAATGTAGCTTCTAAACTAAATGCTTAAGTTGATTTCTCTAACTAAGGTTGTGTTCACCGATTTATTTAATTACCCTTTGTCTCTCACCACTACTGACTTTAAACAATATATACGGCTTGTGTTTGTGCCCTCTGCTTCGTCGTCGTCGTCATCACAGGACTTGCCGGCGTTGCCACAGGTGGTCCTCACCTATTCTACTATGGATAGCAACGCGACCACCACGGCCGGGCCCGTACGTAGTGTTCAATCATAGCATCAAGCATAGTCGTCAAGTAAAGTTTTTGATTTCTTAATTATATATCGTAATTATACATATGTATCTAATTGACTAATTAGTATACATGTTCCAATCTGTACGTACGCAGAGTGAGGCCACCATCGGAGATAATGGCAAGAAGAAGAATAAGAAAGGCATCGTTACTAGAAAGAAGACAGCGGCGATCGTTCGTTCCCTAGTGAGATTGGTGCTCAGCTACGACCCAGGGTCCGGGGGATTCCTGATCAAGACCTTGAAGGGAGGGTGGTGTTGGACATAGGATCATGCGTGAGGGACCAAATCCCAATAATGTACCATAACTACAGCGACATGCCAGTGAAGTCGAGGATGATAGTATTCGACTACTTATCGATAAATGCACTTTACTTTATAGACATTCTTGTTAACACTTTTTTTCTTACTTATCTTTTTTTATTTAGACTAATGTTTTTGTTGTTTTGTTTTATAGGAGAGCTATATCATCGATCCCAATGATGATAACCTCATTGAGTGGATCGAAACGAAGATTGCGGGGCGCTTTTGACAATGGAAGCACGACTGCAAGAAAGAGTGGGCTAAAGATAAGGATGATCTCGTTCTGATCGAGTTCGCCAATCGCCCTGCACAATGGGAGTCCCTCTGCGCCCACTTCAGCTCTCAGTGTTATCAGGCATTTTCTTATGTTTCACTGAATTGAATTGAACTTACAATTGTTAGGATATGATTTTAACTTATATGTGTATGTATATGTATTTTGCAGGAAAAAAAGAACCACACCGCTGGGAAGGTTTCGATCGCTCACTTGGTGAAGAAGCAAAGGATCGATAGCAAAATGGCCCCTCACTTGGAGGCCTATATGGACGCCTATTCGGCCACTTAACCCAAGGGAACGGTAATAACTTTTACACTTTACTTTTTGCTATTATTTAGTTATGCTTACTTTATCTATATATTTACACTTTACTTTTGTATGTTTCAATTTATAAGAAACAAGAGAATATACCAATGCTGTTTATGCTTGTATATCACAATTTGTATGTATGCTTGTACATAGTTGCATATCTTGTGGCTTGATAATTTACAATTCTAACACAGACACACACACACACTGAATATTTTAGGCATGAATTTAGGGCAATATATGAATTTGAATATATATATATATATATATGAATCTGAATTTATTTGTGTATTTAAGCAATTTGAACTTTATTATTTGGTACTCTTTCATGCCCATGTTTGGTACTCTTTGATTATGTATATATATGTATGCCTTATTGCTTGTTTAGTTGCTTGTGGTTTAATAAAGTTAGATTTCCTATGTTTGTTTGGTTTAGTACAGTCATTCATCTGGTAGTCAAAGCATGGGATTGAATATACACACACACATTGATCTATTGAATATACACACACTGATCTATTATACAATTATCACTTGTATACATGGTCGATATAAATGCTTTGATGTGTGCTTTGATTTTCCTCTCACACACGCACACATGCATTGATAGACAAACACACAAATTGATCTATTGAATTAGGGTCAGTTTGGTTTCACAATTTTGAAATTATATTATGATTCGATCCACGATATTGTTGCTTGTGTAAGGATCCACACACACACGCACATACATATACACACTATATATATATTCAAGTCACGATAATTTTTTTGTCAAACTCTTTTGTATTTTGGTAACTTGAAATTTTTGTTTGTATATTCTTCCAAATTCTCTGTTGATTTTATCATCATAATGTTAAGTATTAGCATTAAACTAAGGCTTGAATGGTTAAATTAAGGCTTGAATGAAGTAGACTGTAAACATTTTGTTAAATTTAGGGATTGAAAAAGTGTTTAAGGACTAATTTTAGGCTTCAAAAAGTATTATGTTATAGCTGCTGACTAGAGATGTGTAATTCGTAGATGCATTGAAGCTTAGTTTGGCTTGTTTACTTTGTTTGGTTTGTTTATGAATTATAAATGTTTTCATATATTGCAATAAACTGTGATGACATGTTAACTGTTATTTTCATGAAGTTTATTTATGAATTTTGTTTGATGTGGAGTTCAATTCTTTCGATTTGGATTGTATTTTCAATTTCAGTACTAGTACATTTTCTTTTTACTTTTAACTTGTACACTTTACTTATACATTATTATTATTTTTAGTATTATTATTTGTAGGCGAGAGTGAGAGCCGCCACCGATGAAGCTGTGGCGAAAATAATGGTTATCGGCCCGCCACCGAGGAAGGATTCCAGGCTTCGATCCAGCTCCCTCTTGACGAAGAGATCCGTATCATTGAGAGTGAGATCGATTATTCGAGATGGACTAGGATCCGAGGCTTTGGGAGCTCTGTCGTCAAGGAGCCGAAGAAAAGAGGTCCCACGGAGCCGGAGCAAATAAACCTTCAAATGGTAACACGGATCGCCCAACAAGATGCAAGGATCGCAGAGCTTGAGGCGCGATAAAAAGCAAGTGACTAAGAGATGGAAGTGTGGGTACAAGATCTAGTATCGTCGATGATGGCGAATCTTCCTTCGGGTGGTGGTGGACGATGAAAGGTTTAGTGGTTTCACAGACTTGTTTGTTTATAGACTATTTTGCATCTTTACATATAAACTTCTTTATTTTCTCTCTATTGCTAGACTTATGGTATTTTTATTCTATACTTGAATTTGGGTTTGTAATTAGACTTTGTACATTTCAATTTTGGCATGTAATTAGAATTTGTACATTTCAATTTTTTAAGTTTTTGTGTGATTGAATTGTGTGTGAATGAATTGGTATCAAATTTATAATACAAGTTGATTTGTATAAAAGTGCAAGTATGGCTACATAATAATACAGCATGCTATGAAGCAGGTCTGGAGCCTCTTAAGAGACATACAAATGAAAGTATGTCGCCTAAGTGTGTTTAGTCAGTTGACGAACCTGAAACAAGAATACGACGAACCTGATCACAGACGGATTATCTTTTTGTACAGAATAACATACTTAAAGAGATTATTAGGATAATAAGGCATATGAGCTTAACATATTCTAAAAATAAATTTAAATCAGAGCAATGAAAGGAAGACATGATTAATGATGACCAGTAACCAAGTTGGTTAAGAGACTGAGTCTTCTAACACAGTAAAGACAAAGACATGAACCAAGGAAAAACAAAAGTCCCAAAATTACATAAAAGGGAATAGGCATGATATATATCACAAGAAAAGACTCTCATGGAGGAATCTCAGACATACAAACTGGAACATGAAACCAGACTCGAATGCTTAAAAAGAACAAGGCTCGCTCCTTTTATAGAGGAAGGGCTGAGCTACAAGACTCGATAAAGAAGGACAGTTGTCCATCAACATAATTAAAGATACAATACACAGTAGATTCCTGACAAAGGAAAAGAAGATAGCGACATAAAACAACTATAATAATGACATAAAGAAAAGAAGACAAATACAACACAAACTTTCTGTCACATCATCTCTAAAGAGAGATTCCGAGTTCAAGGGCGGCTGGCTCAATCTGCCGACAGTGAGTAGAGACCGAGTTGAGAGCTAATCAGTCTCGTTTCCATCAGTATCAAAGTCATAATGATCATCAGGGGTGAGATAAGGTGGTCCATCATCTTCATCATTACTCGTGTTTGCCAGATCAGCAAGCTCTGCTACAAAATCATAAGTTAATACTCGTGTTTCCCTCACCAATAACCTCTTACGATCCAAGTGAATTTTCCCTCTCAGGAACTCATAAGTCGTCAAGTATTAACTTATGGGATGAACCCCCAAAAAGGAGACTGCCCCCATGGTCACAATCTCCTCCAAAATCTCAGCCAAAACCTACATACCGTCCCCAACGTCCAAACTATCCAAGATTTTGTGGTCCTTCACCACATCCTCCTATCCCTTATATTGACCCGTTTGGTGCTTATAAGAAAGTTGTTCCGACCCCTCCCACTGCTAGAGAAGCTAGAGGATTGGTTATCAAAGACCCAGTTACTACAGTTTCAGAACCTATACCTTCACCTATTCAATCCTCAAAAACCTCACCATCCTCTCAGCCTGAAGCCTACTCTACAGCATCAAATCCTACAGATGTAATTCAAGGAGCCTCCACCAAACCCATGGATATGTTTCCTCTTGAAATTCATGAAAACCAACCGGTGAATCAGATATCCTCCTTTTTGAAAGCCCTTTCCTTTTCAGATCGTACCCCAGTAAAAGCCCCTTCAGATGATCTCTTCTCCTCCTTTGAAGAGCTCTATTCTGCACAAAACCAAAATCCTCAACCTCCTCGTGAAAGTACTTCTGAGCCAATGGTTGAAGATCCCCCAGAACCTACCACCATGCCTAATACCACCCCAGCAGCACCAACTCCATCAAATCATGCCCATGATAACCATATCCGTTTTACCCTTGACGACATCAAGCCAAAACAGTGGCGTGATCGCTTTTTCCAGTTTAAAGCCTGGATGATAGCTGATAATGAGTTATATGATCTCAGATATGTTTTTAAGCGTTTTCTTACACGCTTAGTTGGTCGATTGCATGATTGGTATGATGCTTTACAAGAATATAGACAGCTGCAATTGCAACAAGTAGCTTCTATAGATATCTTTCTTGGTACCATTTACAATGAGTTTGTTGGAACTCCCGCCAGACATGCTGATATTGCACGAGTAGAATTCATGGGAATGGAGTGTTGTTCCCTCAAAGAATTTGATCTAGAACGTCATTATGACCGAATGTCCAAAAGGTTTTATATCATTAGTGGTCTTGATGATGTCAATTTGAAGCAAGTTTTCTTCCAGTCTTTTCCTGAAGCTCTTGTCTCTGAAGCAGAAAAATTATTCAAAATCCATAAGCTTGAACTTAAAAATCTTTCTATTGGCAAGATTTATGAACACCTTACCGATTCTGTTGAACGGATCTGTAACCAGAAGAAGCTAATGGATGACATGGAAAAAACAAGCAAGATGCTTTCCTCAGCCTGCAATAAAGATCATTGGAAGATCAAGTGCAAAAATAAAGATTCGTGTGATTGTTTTTAGCACAGAAAGTCTGCCCGCAAGAAAAAGAAGTCTAAGTATTCTTCCTCTCGCCGCTCTTCTCATGAAAATTTCATTAAGCCTTATAAAAAGAAAAGGTTTCATAAGAAGAAGAAGTTCAAGTTTGTCAAGAAGAAGAATGTTCGCGGAAAGAAGTCAGATAACTGTTTTATCTATAAAAAGCCTGGTCATTTTGCGAAGAACTGTCCGAATACAGCTAAAAGAACGCAGTTCATGGCGTTACTTCACAAATTAGCTCCTGATATTCAAGAATCAGATGTAGAATTAATTCTTTCAGCAGAAGATGAAGCTTCACTAGATTGTTTACTGATGATAGCTTATTCAGACTCAGAAGCTGAATCTGAAGATCCTGGATCAGATGTCACGGAAATTGAATCCACC
Organism: Lonicera japonica; assembly: GCA_021464415.1. Taxonomy (NCBI): domain Eukaryota; kingdom Viridiplantae; phylum Streptophyta; class Magnoliopsida; order Dipsacales; family Caprifoliaceae; genus Lonicera; species Lonicera japonica. Next base: position 53,466,184 of record CM038467.1, read on the forward strand.
ACAGATGATGATCATGAAATTGCATCTTTGCAACAGCTAGCTCTGTCAAATGAAGAATGTCTCTCTGTTCACTCCCCTCTCGCTCGAGTTAAGATATTTACTGAGCCATACGCTAAACCCATCAGTGTAATTGCCCTCTTTGATACTGGTGCAACAAAATCAATGATGAATCCCTCTTTACTTCCAGCCTCTTTTTGGAAGCCTTGTCAACTTACATTTCGTGTAGCCAATGGTGATATTTTGTATGTAGACAAAATCAGCAAACCCATACAGATTTAAGTCCTTCCTGGCATAAGAATTCAGCATCAAGTATATGGTAGTCATTTGCCCCAAAAGGAATTGCTAATTGGGTGGGATATGATCAAGAAGTTCCCTTCTACCCAGTTTGATGATAATGGTCTTAAATGCAGAAAACAGTTCTTACCATGGCATGACCCAGCCACAGCAATGACTTTCTACCAAACGTCTCCTGAATTCCCTATCTCTCCTGAGATAACAGTTGATACCCTCAAGAAGAATATTATCACTATGTCATGTGCAGAGGTCCCACATTGATTTCCTTCAGAAATGTCAGAACCCGCTTTAGCAAAATAGCAAGTTCTTTGTTACGCTTCCTTTTAAGCTTAATGAAGATGTTAATCCCACACGTACCTCGCATTCTGGAATGAATCCAGAACATCAAGCCCTTGCCCTTCAAGAACTCCAGTCTCTCAAACAGCAAAAACTGATTGAAGAAACCACCTCTCCCTGGGCATGTGAAGCATTCTATGTGAATAAGCGGTCTAAACAAGTTCGTGGAAAGATGAGACTTGTAATAAATTACCAGCCTCTCAACAATTTCCTTGCTAGTGATAAATTCCCTCTTCCACAAAAACACACTCTTTTCAGCCACCTTTCAAATGCCAACATATTTTCGAAGTTTGATCTTAAAGCTGGTTTTTGGCAACTTGGAATTTCCCCATCAGATAAGCCTAAGACAGCATTTTGTATCCCTGGTTTTCATTACCAATGGACTGTAATGCCATTTGGTCTGAAAAATGCTCCTTCAATATTCCAGAAAACCATGATGCACATTTTTTAGCCCATTGCAGCAAATGCTTTGATCTATATAGATGATATTCTGTTGTTCAGTCCTGACCCAGAATCTCATTTAAAGCTCCTTCACCATTTCCACCACATTGTCCTCCAGCATGGTATTATGCTTTCCGAGAAGAAAATGGTCCTTAATGTTTCTGAGATTGACTTTCTTGGAATGAAGATCAAAAATGGCAAATTTCAACTCCAAGAGCATATCTCAAAGGATTTATTGAAGTTCCCTGACAAATTAACCACGAAGACACAGATTCAACAATTTCTTAGTTTGGTTAATTATACGTCACAATTCATCCCGAAGGTTGCCACTTACACAGCTCCTCTCTCGGCTTTGTTAAGGTAATCTCCGCCCCCTGGTTTGAAGAACAAACTCAAGCAGTTCAGAAATTGAGGTCTCTCACAGCACAGTTACCTATGCTGAAGATTCCCTCAACCGGTCAAAGAATACTCTAGACTAACGCCAGTAACGAGTATTAGGCAGCCATACTTTTGGAAGAAGATGAAAGTACTAAAGTCAGAACACCATGTGGATACAAGTCCGACAAATTCAAACAAGGTGAACTGCATTATCATTCAACGTTCAAAGAAATACTTGCAGTCCGCCGTGGTATTGAGAAGTTTCAGTTCCACTTGATTGGCCACCATTTCAAGATTGAGATGGATGTGTCCTCTTTCCCAGCCATGATTCAATTCAAGCAAAAGCAAATCCCAAATTCGCAACTCCTCAGATGGTCTGAATGGTTCTCTCAATGGGATTATGAAGTGAAGCATGTTAAAGGAAAAGATAATGTCATTGCAGATTTCTTTTCTAGACCAAGCCAAACCACAGGTCACATATCCCACATCGCCCCAGTAATTGAAGAGCCCTTCTGTAAACCTTTTAAATTCAATGAACCACTCCCTCATTTCCCAAAAAGCCTCCCGTGCTTACCTTGTATCTACCCGCTTACCCAAATACCACTTCCCAACATGAATCCCGATGAAGCCAGTTCCTCAAATTACCCTCCTCCAAAAGTAAAAGCATTGTCTCTGTCTCAACCCTTCCAGTTTTCATATTTCAAACCCCCTCTTGAAATATGAAAACTGGAAGGGTTGAGACAGAAAGTTTGTGCTGTATTTGTCTTCTTTTCTTTATGTCATTGTTATAGTTGTTTTATGTCGCTATCTTCTTTTCTTTTGTCAGGAATCTACTGTGTATTGTATCTTTAATTATGTTGATGGACAGATGTCCTTCTTTATCGAGTCCTGTAGCTCAGTCCTTCCTCTATAAAAGGAGCGAGCCTTGTTCTTTTTAAGCGTTCGAGTCTGGTTTCATGTTCTAGTTTGTATGTCCGAGATTCCTCCATGAGAGTCTCTTCTTGTGATATATATCATGCCTATTCCCTTTTATGTAATTTTGGGACTTTTGTTTTTCCTTGGTTCATGTCTTTGTCTTTACTGTGTTAGCAGACTCAGTCTCTTAACCAACTTGGTTACTGGTCATCATTAATCATGTCTTCCTTTCATTGCTCTGATTTAAATTTATTTTTAGAATATGTTAAGCTCATATGCCTTATTATCCTAATAATCTCTTTAAGTATGTTATTCTGTACAAAAAGATAATCTGTCTGTGATCAGGTTCATCGTATTCTTGTTTCAGGTTCGTCGTATTCTTATTTTTGTATTCTTATTCGTCGTATTCTTGTTTCAGGTTCGTCGTATTCTTATTTTCGTATTCTTATTTGGTATCAGAGGATAATCTCAATGCCTCTTCGTGAGTAGTTTTCTTAAAGAAAACTTATGAGTTTAAGGTTTTAATTCGCATCTTGAGATCTGCAATAGCATCATCCATGTTGGACAAGGACGAAACTCGAGCATCTAGACGCTTTGTTGTTTGTGCAATCTGGGATAAAACCTTATTTTGAGCAACTGCATTTTTTGCTTGCTAGTTCAAAGCTGCTTCAGCCGCTGTAACCTTTTTCATCTTTCCATCAGAACCAAGAGAGGTAGGATCAGGGATTTTCCATCTATGACTGATATGTTTAGTAAGATTATCAAAATCTTCGGAAGGAGGGAAAGAATAAGAGTCATCTTCAGGATTTAACATGTAACACGAAATAGGCGGGGTTTGAATCGGGTGTTGAATTGGGGATGGTTTAGTAGCTGGATGGTACTGTTTATAAGGGCGTCCCAAAGCCTTAAGGGCCTTTTGGGCATAAGGGGTAAGACGTTGTGATGGGTAATTGACTAAACACACTTAGGCGACATACTTTCATTTGTATGTCTCCTAAGTGGTGGTCAAATACCTAAGGCTTGGGTGACATAAATCATCTTTTAGGAGACATAGAAAGAGACATAATTTTTATGTTTCCTAAGTGCCTATTTCATATGGTAAAAAATGTAAATTGCCAATTACCCATCTTCGTTTATATTAATCCTTCCGTCTAAAATATGATTGTCATTTTCCGAGAAACGCATTAGTTTCACTTAATAAAACAAAACTTATTTAAATATATGGGAAATATGATTATCCCATTTTCAAGAATTTACTTATTTTGTAAGATCCTTAATTTAGTCTACGTTTTTACAACATAGATCTTGGAAAGAATCTTTCAATCTCGTTGTAACGTTCTGAGTTTTAATTACATTCTTACTTAAATAAAACTTTAATTATGTTAAAAATAAATAAATAAAAATCTTAATTTAAAACGTCCCACAACATTACCGTTCGTTTAGTTGCTTAAATTATCTCATTTATAATTGTTACATTGTAAATTAATAGATTGTATATTTTTTCATTTTAACAAAACAAATACAAATAAAATTGTGGTGTGATTTTTTTCCTCATAAACTTGTATGACAGTTATAAGTTATGTAATTTTAGCTATGCATTTACGTTTTCTTATTTAATTTCTTACGTATGAACTTACATTTATGACATTATTATATACTAGTTCACTTTTACAACCAAACATTTAAATTAAATAATTTATGAATTAAACAATTTTAATTTATCCAATTCACAAATTGAATGACGACTAAACGGGTTAATAAATATACAGATTAAAGTCATTGAATCCACAGAATTGTCATAATACAAAGCTGGGCCGAAGAGCTATGCATCTTTCTTTTTCTTCTGCCCCAGCTATGCATCTTTCTTTTTCTTCGGAGTGTTTTGAGCTTGAAGGGGGTGGAGTGCTCGAACTCATGATCTTGTACTTGGCTTCCAACTCCTTTACCACTTGGGAAGTACACCGGCTGTCTAAGCAATGCATCTTTTATTCTTGTTTATCATTATGTATAATTTTATCCTTCTTATTAGTATACTTATTATGATAATTATAATTTAAATACCATTAATTTTTTTTTTCTCGAAGAAAATAATCTTTTTTGGCTTTGGACTTGACTATATTAGCTCCATTGTTCTCAATCATTTGCAAAATAACTATTATAAATGTAATATATTTAGCGGAATTGGATTTAATCCAAACAAATTCATATATATATTAGCATTTTAAAATTTTGTTAAATGATCCAATTCATCCTAATACTTGTACAATAATTTCTTAGATAATGGATTTGTATCGACTTGATCTTATTCAAATCCGGTCTATTGACAGACAACCCAAAGTTAAGGGGAAAAACTATTCCACAACTCCCACAAATTAAGGTCTCGCCTAAACTTACAATAAACTTTAATTTTAACGAAATCAGTGATAAATGGTAAAATTAATTTACTATTATATATCATCACTATGTCCTAAAAATAAAATGAGACTCTTGATTTAGACTCTTGATTTGAAATATTACTAAAATGAAAGTAAGATTCCAATTTGAGAGCGCGGGCATAATTTTTCTGCAATTTACTTACCTAATAACCATTCTTTCGACAAGTGCACAAAAACAAGTAGGAGAGCAATTATGTTTAAAAAATTTAAGACCTAAAGCTCCAAAAGGAACATTGTTAAGAGATGTAAAAATAAAATTGAAAGCTAGCATCGTTGAATATATCCTACTGCGACAAGAGTTAAAACTAATTAAAAGAACTTATCGTGGAGCAGTTAAGAGCGTCTTAGTACAAATGAGTACTCAACCACGATAGAGTTAAAACTAACTAAAAGATCTTATGACAGTGCAGTTAAGAACGTCTTAATGCAAATCAATACTGCTACGATGCTTGAGTGATTAAGAAAGTTAGGGTTAGTCCTGTTAGGCTCGACCAATTGAATTAAATAGACTACTTTAATATTATATTAGATTCGAAGTATCAATTAATAATAATAGCATTATGATCTTTTATAACAAGTCCTAATGCATGATTTATTATCTGTGTCAGCAATAAGTAGTATTATCGTTTACCTAACACGATCTTTAATAACTCTTAGTGATTGGGTTTCAACTTGCAATATGTCATGAGATAAATTAATACTTCCCCAGGCAAATTCAGCATTTCACATTTGTAGATTAACATAAGAGGCCAAGAACTTACCTTTGAGTGTGTAGAAGAGAAAGAAAGAGACCAATGAAGAGAGACTTTGGAAGCAAATCTATACGCAGCATCAAGTGTACACTACATCGCACACATACAGATATATGGATATACATATATGGTCTAAATCTGATACCGACCATCCACATGCCCCTTTAGCAACAAATTTTTGTTGCTAAAACATTGAGATATATTTTCAACAATAAAAATTCGCTACTAAAGGTGCAGTCAGAGAGAGAGAGGTGTGAATGTTGTTAGCATGAAACACATATCAGTATGAAGAATGTTGGGTCAGAACTCAAAAATTTCATCACATGCACACCGCAGCTTTGTCAATTACTAAACACATTTATAGTGGGAAGTATGAAATCCATACGAAGCACATTGGAAACAAAGACATTGGGGCCGGAGGGGTTGCTATTATTGATAGTAAGCCAGGACTGCATTTTTATAATAGAAGGAAGAAACTGGGGAATCAGGATTTGCTTAAGAAGGGGGAAATCAGGAGAGACAATGGGTCGGTTCAATTATTTAGTAACAAAACCAAAGGCAGACGTATCACAGTATTGAGGGGAGATGAAGTTTTAAGCGATAGTTCTGATGAAGAAAAAGGAGAGGAGTTAGATGTTGACATAGAATCAGAGGGTAAGGCACACGAAGAAGATGAACTTTACCAAACCGAGGGGAAAGAGGTATTGGATGGGCAAGTTGAGGATTTCCAGATTCATGATGAGGGGAAGCTACAAGCAGATGATGAACAATTTGACAAGATGATTCAGCAAGAAGGGATGGAGGATGGTGAAAACGTAAAGGAGACCGATATTGAAGAGTATAGAACGGAGGAGGATGAATGTTTCGAGGAAGACAGCGATGTAGGGACAAGCATTTTATTTAAAGACCCGAATCTGGCGAACACTGAACATGTGAGCTGCACTCTAGAGAGTGAGCAAGGCAACACTAAGGAGGGTGGAACTGCATTGCTTTCTACAAAAAATCAGCCAGCACCTTTATCATCTTTCATCCATTCTAAATCGGGTAACATCTCTCCTATTCTCCCACCTTCCTCTAATTTATGCATGCATTTGTCTAATCTTCATAATAGAGATCCAACAGACAAGAGGGCTGTGAGTGTGGCTGATCCTAATTTAATTCTAAATTCAGGAAATGAGAATCATGATACTTTTCAAATGAATATTTGCCAAAGTGAATCTGATGCTCCAATTAACCACCCCACGGAGCTAGCTGGGGTTGATGGGAGGGTTTTGGTAGAAAGTTTGGGTGAAGAAGAGTGGTTAAAGTTCTCAGCTATTTTGAAAAAAATGAATCTTTCTTTAGTGCCAATTTGTAATAATAATCGAAGGGGTTCTAAAAATAAAAAGGGTAGTAGTAATGGGTCAAAAAGGGAATCGAGAAAAAGGGAGTTGAAAAACCTTGAAAGTAGTGTGAATTATGATAAAACCGAGGGGGATAAAAGAGGAAAGGGGGCAAGAGGTAACGGGGTCTCTAACTGTTTTAGATGAAAATTATAAGTTGGAATGTTCGGGGGTTGGGAGGGAGAGAGAAGAGGAGGGTTGTTAGGGAATTTTTGCGTAGAGAAAAACCGGATGTGGTTATTTTTCAAGAAACAAAAAAAGAAGAAATCAACAGATTTTTCATTGGGAGCGTGTGGGGATTTAGATTTAAAGAGTGGGTTTTTTTGCCTTCATTAGGAAAATCAGGAGGTATTCTAATTATTTGGGATTCTAGAGTTTTGAGAGGGTACGAATCACTCTTAGGTAATTTCACAGTTTCGGTTCGTTTTCAACCGGTCGGGGGGGGGAGTTGATTGGTGGCTCACGGGGGTTTATGGTCCTTGTAAGCCAAGAGATAGGAAAGATTTTTGGGTAGAGTTAGCAAGTGTGTATGGTCTGTGTGGGGACAGATGGTGTGTGGGGGGGGGGGATTTTAATGTAGTTCGGTTCCCCTCGGAGAAGTTAGGGGGAGGAAGAAGTACCAGAAGCATGAGAGATTTTGATGCATTTATTAGAGAAACGGGGTTAAGGGATATTGTATTAAATAATACGGATTTTACTTGGTCTAATATGAGGGATCGACTTGCATGTTCTAGGATCGATAGATTTTTATTTTCTTTGGGTTGGGAAGATATATCGGAATCAGTGAGGCAAGAAGCATTAGTTAGAGTGACATCTGACCATTGCCCGATTGTCCTCGACACAAATTGTTTCAAGTGGGGACCGACACCTTTCCGTTTTGAAAATATGTGGTTGAAAGGAAAAAATTTCAAAGAATTGTTTAAAAATTGGTGGGAGAGGTGCGTGTGTCAAGGGTGGGAGGGTCACAAATTTATGTTAAAATTAGGGGAAGTGAAAAAGGAAGTTAAAAAGTGGAACATAGAGGTTTTTGGTGATATTAGATTGGAGAAAAATGCGATATTGAGGCGTATTGGGGAGATAGATAAGAGGGAGGAATCGTTAGGGTTGTTGGAGCCTGAGATGGTGGAAAGGAGGGAGCTGAAAAGAAAGTTGGGTGAAATAATAGTTAAGGAGGAAATTTCGTGGTATCAAAAAGCAAAAGTGAAGGGCATAATTGAATGGGATAATAATACCAATCTTTTTCATAGAATTGTAAGGAGTAAAAATGCAAATAAATTAATCAATAAGCTTGAAACTCCTAGAGGTGATTTGATACATTCGGAAAGGGAAATTGAAAGTGAAATTTTGAATTTTTTTGAGGGTTTATACAAAGAGAATAAGGGACAGAAATTTGGTATCGAAGGATTGGAATGGGCCGCCATTGACAGGGTGGATGGTGTGCTGTTAGAGGAGCCATTTAAAGAGGAGGAGGTCAAGGATGCCTTATTTCTTTGTGAAGGGGATAAGGCTCCCGGGCCGGATGGGTTTACGATGGCAGCTTTACAACACGGGTGGGATACAATTAAGGAGGATATTATGAAGGTTTTTGGGGAATTTTTTGACAACGGTGTGGTTAATGTGAAAACAAATGCCACATTTATATGTCTCATTCCGAAAAAACTTAATTCCATATCAATAAAGGACTTTAGACCAATTAGCCTTGTGACTTCCTTATACAAAATTCTAGCCAAAGTTCTGTCGTTGAGATTGAAAAGGGTGATAGGGGGTACAATTGATTACGCCCAAGGAGCATTTGTGCAAGGAATGCAAATCCTTGATCTAGTCCTAATTGCTAATGAGGTCGTCGAAGAGTATAGATCAAAAAGAAAGGAGGGGGTAGTCGTTAAAATTGATTTCGAAAAGGCTTATGATCATATCAGTTGGGATTTTTTGGATTTTGTTTTGGAAAAAAAAGGTTTTGGTGAGAGATGGAGAAGATGGATTAAGGGTTGCCTTTCCTCGGCAAATTTCTCGGTAATTATAAATGGTAAGCCATGTGGCCATTTTGGGGCATCGAGGGGACTAAGACAAGGAGATCCACTATCTCCTTTTTTATTCATTATGGTGGCGGATGTTCTCAGTAGACTTATGAAGAGAGCGAGTGACACTGAGGTGGTAGCGGGCTTTAAGGTTAGGCAAAATAGGGTAGAAGTATCACATTTACAATTTGCGGACGATAGCATCTTTTTCGTCCAAAATGAGGATCGGTATATTGAAAATTTGAAAGGAATCCTTAAGGTATTTTCTTTTGTGTCTGGGCTAAGTATTAATCTGTCTAAAAGTGTGGTAGTAGGGCTGAATCTTGAACCTAATAGGCTATCCAAAATTGCTTTAGATTTGGGGTGTGTTAGTGGCGAATGGCCTCTTACTTATCTAGGGTTGCCGTTGGGTGGGAATCCTAATAGTATGGCATTTTGGGATCCGGTTATAGAAAGGGTTTCAAAGAGGATTGAAGGTTGGCACAAAAGTTGTCTGTCACGAGGGGGGAAATTGATTCTGTTGCAGTCGGTTCTTGGGAGCATTCCAATTTACTACCTCTCTGTTTTTAGAATTCCTAAAAAAGCGGCAAAGTTATTAGAAAAATTAATGAGAGATTTTTTTTGGGAAGGGTTCGGGGAAAGGAAGGGAAATCACCTCGTTAATTGGGATGAAATTTCAAAGTCCAAATTAAATGGGGGGTTGGGCGTGGGGAATATTATCAAAAGAAATATGGCTTTGCTTGGAAAGTGGTTATGGAGATTTCCTTTGGAGAGAGATTCACTTTGGCATTCGGTCATAGAGAGTAAGTATGGGGCTCATTCTAATGGATGGGATGCAGGATTCGGGATCAGTGGCACTTCTCGTGCCCCGTGGAAGTCGATTTCTAGATTATGGATTGATTTTATGCAAAACATTAAATTAGTGGTGGGTGTGGGGAACAATATACGGTTCTGGGAGGATATATGGGTAGGGAGTAGTCCTCTAAAGGATCTATTTCCTAGAATTTTCAGATTATCTTGTAATCAAAATATGCTTATTCAAATGGTTTCCTCTTGGTCTCCAAGTTTTTCTTGGGATCTGTCTTTTCGTAGAAACTTAAATGATAGGGAGTTTGTTGAGTTCACTGCTATGTTGGAATTAATCCAAAGTGTGTCGTTAAATCAGCATTATCTTGATAAAAGATCTTGGGTGGCTCATTCATCAGGTTCATTTTCATGTAAATCATTTTTTAATGTCCTTTCTCAATCTTCTCAATCATATTCGGTTTCGTTATTTAAATTCATCTGGAAGCATGGAGTTCCAACAAAAATTAAAGTGTTCGCTTGGCTTGCGCTGAAGGGTAAGGTTAACACATGTGATGTAGTTCAAAAGAAGAGGCCTTTTTGGTGCTTGTCCCCATCTTGGTGTGTACTGTGCAAACAGTTCGATGAAAGCATTGATCATATTCTCCTTCATTGCGGGTTTGTAAGGTGGATTTGGACAGGGTTATTTAAGGCATTCGGGGTGGTTGGTGCTATGCCCAAGAAATGGTACGAGTTTGTGGAAGTTAATTGGCATTTTAATAAGGGTCATGGTAAAGCTAGAGATCTATGGAGATTTGCGGTTCTAGCAGTTGCTTGGAGTATTTGGATGGAAAGAAACAAACGTACTTTTGAAGGAAAATCTAGTTCTGTTGAGGATTTGTGGGATCACATCTTATTTCTTACAGAACTATGGGCTAGGGCGTCCGGCGTTTTAGATTGTTCAGAATGCTTTCTGTTTCGTATTGATTGTAATAGTTTTTTGTTTACCTAAGTGTGTTTTCTGTTTCTTATGTATTGTGCCTCTTTTAAGTAGCCGGGGGGGAGGATGTCAGTCTAGTGGAATTCTCTTCCACTAGTCTGTTTATTTCCTTGATTGCATATGTATTGTTTTCTTTCGTTTAGTGGCTATAAAATTCTCTGTTTCGTATCAAAAAAAAAATCCATACGAAGCACAAACACATTTATAGTGGGAGGTATGAAATCCATATGAAGCACATGCCTCCGCCACTAAGGGTTGCAATTAATTTTGTCCCAATATCTTTTCTGCAACGTCTCAAATTAAAAATCTCATTTCTTAAATCAATGTACGAAATGGACCTTAGTTAGCTATTGACTACATAAAGGTCATTTTTTCAAACTTCCACAAAAATATGGATATATAAACATAAGTTACACAAGTCCAAAACAATTGGAATAAATTTATCTGGCATGACTACACTTCTCATTTTTTATCTTCTTTTTTTTGGTCTAGATGCTTCATTTCTTATCTTACGTGGCACACTAAACGCAACCTAAAGTTATCAATCTAGATTAACCGGGTAGCAAAAAAGTTTCCTATTGCCAACCACACAACTCTGACAATTCTTCAAAGCCAAACCACTAGAAATTGAGTCAAATACACTCTCTTGACCTAGAGATCTCTCTATATATACATATTATATGAATAGAGACCAGTAATTCAATACTTAAAGAGAATCTTTTGATCCAACTCTTATAAGACTAGATATAGGCCTTAAATTGTTTGTAGTTCAACTATCTGCTGTCTTCGAAAGTGGTTCTATGATAAATTACTAACGCAAATATGCAATTATCTTCCCAAAAAGTGTGTAAAACAATCCCACTACAAGTTTAATATGCGGATCTTACGTCCGTCAACACTAAAATTGTTTGTAGTTCAACTATAACCAAATTTTTGGCATTTTTTAGGGATGTATAGAGGAGGTGGTCGAGAAAATCACTTTTTACAGTTTTATGCATCAGTTTCGGGGTATCAAACTCAAATGAATTCAAGAATCTGCACACGTCCTACCTTATTAATAACTCTGCAAATGTGTCACCATTATTAAAGGGACTTGCGGATATAGTTCAAAGTTAATTCCAATAGTTACACTTTCATTTCTTAATTTTCAGTTCATCTCCAAAAAATAATTCAAACAATTTGTTGAAATTTCTCTCTTCCCAAACACGAAAATACTGATACCCGGATTGTACCAAAGTTGTCAATGGTGTTTTAGGCCTCATGCCCACCCTACAACAGTTTGAGCCTTGGGAACTTAAGTTCCCTCCCCCCAGCAAAGTGGGACACCACTTCCCTACCTTTCTTATTGTGAATCCATCGAGAAGGAAAAAAGGAAAAACAACCCACAAGGATTTAACCCTTCTACCAAGTTACTCACACCATAACCATCAAAGGTAAACAAAAAGCAGTGTTGTAGCTCAATGGCAAGTTTACCAGTCTCATAAACGAGATTTTGCGGGTTTCAAACAGACGAGGTGAGTTTCACCGCGTATTTAGAAGTATTGCTCAAGAGAGGGCAGATCCAGAGCAAAAGCAACTCTTCATAGAGGCTCGAGGGCTAGAGTATTTTGTGCAAAACCTTTATGATCTTGCGGCCAAAAACAATTATATACGCTTCAACAAAACAAAACGTAGAGTTTTTATCATGATAGGCGCTAACATCAGCAACATTATTCAGCTTAGAAACCCAAGACTTCAGCACCGCAACATGAATGCCGCAGCTTTATTCGCACCTAAAAATAGAATGTCTGAGGATCCTAAATATGGCGAGTTTCATGCGTCTCTCTTGTATTCTAGGTAAAATAGATTCTTAATAACTTAGAAAATCCGGACTCAATATCCAAAATTTGAAACAAAGGACTATTTATAAGAGACCTGGCTCACGCAATGTGACCAAGAACCTCATAAATATATAAATAAATACCTAAATTATCAAAAGGAACAAAAACCTTAGACTAACTTTAATGGGAGAGGAAAACAAAATAAATAGAAAAAGAAAAAAAAAACGATTGCTATAGCCATTTTGAGTGTATATAGAATTTTCACCAAATAGCTTCTTGTGGTTTAAGCAGTACGTGAAAAATATTATAGGTTGCATTTTCTAAATGCACATCCAGATGTAACAAACATCCCAAAATTCAAGCAATACATAAGCAAACCATTTGTCATGTAAACGCCTTAAGAAGCCAGGGATATAGATAGAAGGAAAGAGTTTAGAGACTAAAATACGAGGAAGAACAAAATAGGAACCATACCTAAATTTCCTTAGCTAGGATTAGAATTGCAACACATAATCCAAAGTAAGCTGAAAAAAAGTTCAAGGGTACAAATTAAAAGAAGCAACCGCTAGGCAAAGATAACTCCCTTTTTCAAACAGAACCAAAATTGGACATGATTTCACAAGAGAGTTTCTGAAGAAACAACAAAGAGGGCCTAGATGCACTAAGAGAGTAACCTACCTTTTGACTGTGAATAGTGAAGTTGGGATTCTACAGAATGAGAATCTACAAGTACATGAAAATGGAAGGCAAAAAATATTATGAAATTGCAGACGTGAAGGGAAAAAAATAATCTGAACAAATTATATCATTTCACTGATCAAATAGAAACTGGTTTATTCTACTAAGCAAGGTCCGTTCCAGAGTTCGAAGAAAGTAAAGTCGTCATTAATTTTGGTGAATCTAAACCATAAATCAAACATATATTTGTTTAAACCAGTTTCTTATGCAAATTCGGTGATTCAACAACCAGATTTGACAAGCCAAAAGCATCTCAAGTGAAGGATTATGGCAACAACCAGATTACAGAAGCAGCTCACAAAGATTTATGGTTTAACTGAGATTTTTCACTCTGCATAGATAAATGGATATCACATGTACCCTGAAAATGTTTACAGTTCAGATAAAGAAACCATAAAGAATTCAAAGTCTTAACCCTTCCCATTAGAATTTCAATTCCTACACCTTGTTCACAAGACTTTCTAAATTCCTTTTGATCCATATAATCCAGAAAAAGAACAAACACACTGAATGTCCATCTTCTCATGCCCCCCTATGCGTCAAACACATTGATTATGTCCCAAAAATGAAACAGGGCTATCCAGAAAAGGAACAAACACAGTGATTACATCCCAAAAATGAAAAGGGACTATCAATTTGAGACACCCCGAAAATGAAAGTAGCACTATTAATTTGAGACGGAAGGAGTAGAAATTAATATTAATTAGGACACTGAGACGGAAGAAATCAACTGAAACTACCAGTAGAAATTAAGTAATTCCTTACGTTTATCATTAAAATTCCTGAACAATAATGATTAGATGAGGAGGGCCAAGAAAGAACTGATTGAATCATGAAGAATACAAACAAGGAAACAACTTTTTACTAGCACTAAAAATGAATCATATCCCCTCTTCCCATAACACTGACAAGAACCCAAGAACAAACCAAACTCTTGACCATAGGACAAAGAAATTATAGAAAAAAGAAAAAGAAATGCTTTTGTTGCTGCTTTCAACTACCAGAAACGTGGTATTTTTCTTCCGGTTAAGATTTATACTCAACTAGAGGTGGTAAAGTGGACCAACCCCACAGTATTTTTTTTGAGCTATAATCAGCTTCTCTCAACATTTTGTTGCATTAAACGAATGAGAGAGCTCATATATTTTATTTTATTTTTTATTATTATCCTTAATTCCTTACTTTTAGATAGTTAGTTTATGAAAGCAATGAATATTTTCTTTGCAAAATTTTTTTTTTTTTAAGAAACGAAAGATTTTATTACTCAAAGAAAGATACATCAAAGGATAAAGATAGCAGTTGAGAAAACCCCAATAATCAACCCAAAACAACAAGATAAACCCATAGCCAAAAAACTACAACAATCCAAATCAAATAAAAGCCTATCAGTACTATCAAATAAATTAGAGGCCCAAAGCCAAGATCTCAAGATCCCACAACTAGATGATCTATAACAATCTTCAAAAACTCTCTTGTTTCTCTTGAATCATGCTGCTGCCATCAACATCATAGGTTCCCAGTTACTGCTAAGCTCCATTCCAACCCAATCAAACACATTTCTTAGGGGCAGCCCCTATACATGCCTTGAACAAGCCCAGATTCCCCAACAACTGGAGTAGAATTTAACCCACTTTTTTACACAAAATACACCAAGACGGAGATAAACACATGGATGGCCTCCTCTCTTGAATAACGTCAAATGTTCACTCTTCCTCTAAATACAAGCCAAGCAAAGACCATGGAAGGGACTTTTCCTTTCCAAATGAAGTTATATTGTTGTGGAGTGATTGATTGCGATGAATGAGAAAGTGTTTCAAAAAAGGATTTCAAGAGAATTCCCATGAGCAACACCCGTTTAAATATTTTGGTATACTTCATAACAGGGAAACATCCCATCCTTCAAGGAAGAACCCAAGAGGTTCCACAAACCTAAATGGGAACATGAGATTCGAATGAATTGATTTTGACCAAGAAACTATATATTAGGGAAACTATAGTGGGCTATCCCCTGCCCATGATCCAAAGATTCTCTCCCCATTTCCCACAACCAATTTAAATGTTGCTCAAAGTATCCACAACCTTGAAATAGACTTCCAAAAAAGAAAATGTCAGTGAAGAGTACCATTCGGATGAGAGCCATACTTTTGTTATAATCGCATGCAAAGTGAATTACTTCAAGTGGGAACCGCCAAAGCCATTTACCTAAATGCCTTACTTTTAATTAATCCCACGCCAAGCCCTACCAGGTCTCGAAACAACCTCCCAATTCACAAAATCTTTTTTTCCTTCCCCTCTTCCTTCCCAAAGGAAGTCCCTCATTAACTTTTCCAAAATTGGCTTTTTGGGGAATTTTGTAGAAAGGTATTTGGAATTCCCAAAAACCTTGAAGCGTTAATCTTCCCCCCTTTGAAAGGCATCCTTTATGCCACCCATAACTCTTTTTGATTTATACGGGTTCACAGCTATTGGGATTACCACCTAAGTAAACCCAAATAGTAAGAGGCCATTCCCCACACCCGCACCCAAGCGTAGCAATTGGAAGCTGTGACGGTGCAAGCCCCCCCATGCTTTTTCCCATGTTGATTTTTAGAGTAGCAATGAAAATTTTAAGCACCCCAGCCAAATTTCAGCCACAAGACTATCATGGAATAAAAAAGGCTATCTCAGCAAATGCAAATAGTTTGTTTTATTACGCCCAATTTCAAAACCCCTAACAACCTTCTTCTCACATGCTCTTTTCTTCTCTAAGACATCCGCCACTAATATGAAAAGAAAAGGGGATATTCCCCTTGTAGCCCCCTCGAAGCCCCAAAAACACTTGGTTTCCCGTTATATAACGAATAACCGAAGAAGACACCCTCTAATCCAACTTCTCCATCTTCTCCCAAACCCTTTTTTATCCAAAACAAAATCCAAAAAATCCCAATTAATGTGGCACTTCAAAGATGAACACCACACCCTCTCTCTTATTTCATAGTCCTATTTTGGCGATAAGCACTTCGAGTATTTTCCCATTACAAACGCATGAGACAAATATTGTTTCCCCCAAAATCCTTCAAAGAAAGTACTTTTGCCAATATGCAAGGAAGTAACAAGGAATTGGTCATCTTAATTAGAATTCAACTTCTTAGGAATAAGACAAATAGATAGTTTTAATATTCACCACACCATTCTTTACTCCCGGAATACACCCATAATATCTTTTGATGACCTATCCGGCTTTAAAGAAGCCATTGAAAAAATCCGGGCCGGGAGCCTTATCCCCATCACATAGGAATAAAGCTTCCTTTATGTCTCTTCAAACGGACGTTCTAACATTTTCTTTGAGTTTACCCTCGCCCTCAAGACCGTCAATCCCAGCTGTGACCCTTTCCATCCTTATAGAGATTTTCAAAGTGAATTTCTCTTTCTATCTCTCTTTCTGTTTGAAATACCTCCCCACTCTCATTTTCAAGTTCATATGACTAATTGATTCTTCATTATTCACTGCTGTCGGATGCACAGATATTATGCTCTAGAAGTAGTTATGAGTGGCTCTCTCTATATAACTATGTGTCAAACTGCAATGTCATCATGTAATTAAAATGGCAATGTGCCTTTTGATTGAGATAAATTGTCCACTTCATCTTGATTCTTAAATAATTTCCTTGGGTTCGATTTTCCCTATTCAACTGCTGTGTTTTATGCTCCAACATTGTGGACACTCTAATAGATTAAAAGGAAAGTTCTAGAGAACTATATGAACTACCCTTAAACAATGTTAAACGAGAGCAAAACATCCGCACAATTCAAATGATGTTGCAGTATAGATCACAAAGTCACAAGGGACAGCTATGTGATATGGTCATGTAAATAGAACATTAAGTGAATCAATCCATATAACTTGTATGAAAATCATAAGTCTAATACATGCTTACGGCAATAACCATGTTTGTCACCAACGCGTTGAACATGATCAAAACTAGCGGCACGTACCCACAATTGATTGACCTATTGAAAGCCTCTAACTCATCTCCTGGGGCTAGTGTTGAATTGTTGATTCTTAGAACATTTTTCAGCCAATAGACTTGTGTTATGAGAGGCAAGTTTGGGGTCCACGCCAAGATCCCATGTAACATAGACGACAGCGGATGATAGTCAAGATCACAAAGAGCCTAGGGTTTTTTTTTTTTTTTTCACATAAATGAAGAGCCTAGATAGTGTTAACTAATATAATAAGACTATACGAGCATTAGATTTACCCATAACGAAAGTATGGCTAACAGCACTGGGAAGATTTGAAAACAAGGAGGTACACGTTAAATGAAACAAAACATGGATAACTGTTCATCATTACAAATGACAGATAAATATAAGAAACATTACCTCATTTATGCAACCGACTCCTCAACTCACCAATACAAAGATTGAATACCGTGAATTCATCTAGAGAAAAAAATTCAAAACTTGTCTTCAGCTCATGTTTTCGGAATTCAAATATTAATTTCATGAATGCGTTCATTTTCTGGTAAAATCGACCAATTAGGAGACTGAACAGCTCTCAACCACCTGAAATCATCGACATTTGCCCAATTCCCTGTCTCAACGTCCAAATTCGACTCCTTAAGATCTTTCTCTATCCCATCATAAGACAAACAATAGGGCGCAAATCTCACTCCACTACTGTCCTCAACTATAGGCCGACTCCTAACTCGCAGATAAAAGTCACTCCCTTTAGCATGATGAATCCTAATTTGATGTGACGCCAATACAAACACACAACCTTCAATTTCCTCGATCAAAATTGACCCAAACACTGGCCCCACATAAACCATACAATTCCTTAGCCGATGAACAAACAATGCCCTGAAACAACCCGTCAATCTCACATCGCAGCCAGTCAAATCCGATAAGGTAAATTCCCCAATGTCCTCGGACCCACCCTTAAAATCCTTCACCAAAACCTCATTTTCCTTACCCCTGATCCCCGGCAAATCCCGAATTCTAAATCCTGTCACTCCAGTATCGACATTTCGATTCATGGTCTGGGTCTCGTTTGCTACATTGATTTGATCTGGGGCTTTTTTGGTTGGTTTGTTTCTGAATGAGAATTTCTTTCTAGGGATAACCTCAGAAGTTACATTTTCTAATGTTTGTTTAAGATCGGAGATGGTTTTGAGGGAAGTGCGTACTTCATAAGGGGGTAAGAAGTAGGAGTTGTCAGCAACAAGCTTTTCGAGGTCGGAGATAGCAAGGGAGACAGATTCAAGGTCAGACTTGAGACGGGGGTTTGAGTGGGGATCGGGGGTTTGGTGGATGCGAGTGAGATTTGATTCAACGGAGAGTTTCGAATTCGAAAAACGAGAAAGGAAGGATTGGGTGGATTCGAAGTATGGTGGCGTGCATAAAGAGTTGGGGTGGTTAGATTTGGTAGAGAGGCGAGATTGGTGGAGGTTCGAGAGCCGTTCGATCATTGCTGCATGCTTGCGTTGGGTGTCTGTGTCTAGGGTCTTAGTGGTGGAAGTGTTGCTAAGGTTTGACAGAGCTTCTTCTTCCATTGATACAAAGGGAAGAGATGGAATTATAGTGGTAAAACAGGGGAACAAAGGAGTGGTACTAGCGTACTGCTGAATGGTGTATTTTATGATCCTGCATTTACAAAAACATATAAACAAAGACAAGTAAAAATATAAACTTGAAATTGAAGAAAATAGCAGATTAGAAACAGCAAAGAGGCAAGAACTAATAAGTAAAAGTCAAGAAGAAAAAAGAAATGAAATAAACAATAAGGTGGCGTTTGATAAAACAACTGACAACTGAAACTAAAGACTGAAAACTGAAACTAAAAAAACTGTTTGTTTAGTTCTGAAAAATGTGTCTTAAAAAATGTTGTTTGTTTGAATATAACACATCTGCAAACTGAATTTTTTTTTAGTACGACAATTTTGCCCTTATTAGTTTATTTGGATCACATGATTCTTGGTACCAAGAGGGTAAAATAGGTATTCTACACTCTTTAAAATTAAGTTTTCCGTTTTAAGTGATGAATTTACCACTTCAAACTTTTAATGAAAATTTTCAGTTTTAAGTAAAAAAAAATAAGTTTTCAGATTTAAGTTTTGATTAACAAACAACTTTGAAACCACTTAAATCTGAAAATTTTAAGTTTTCATATTTAAGTGTTGCAAACAAACAACCCCTAAGACATGCTATCAACAAACCAAAAAGAATCTCAAAGAAGCCCATAGAACCACATAATTAAACAATTCATTTTCACAAATAACAAACAGATTTTTTTTATCAATTAAAGGGAATAAGGTTACAAGTAGTGAGGGACAATATGTCCACTGAGCATACAAAGTACACAACACCCAACTTTACGTGTTGAGGGTTGAAATAGCAGCACATAAACAACATGATGTTTTTCCTATGTCTTCTCATCAAAGATCCGTGCACTTCTCCTCAAGAACTAGAAGTTAAACCTCAAGGAATAACTGTAACAAAAGATGCAATTGGCTTGGATTTTAATGACACGTGATACAAATGCCGAAACAAATAAAGGAAAGAATCTCCCCTCCAAACATCCTCTCAAAATCTCACTCTATTTCCATTCCCAATTAGAAAATATATATGTAAAACTAGAAAAGAAGAAAGACCAGAGGAGATATATTGCCACGAACTCCTTAAAGATCCAGCCTTCATGTCATTATCGACCAATCTATTCAAAAGAAAATTAAAACAACAAAGTTTGTTTCAGTGTGAAGTCGAATTGCATTCCACACGTCAACACTTTTTGCTTATGAAGCGCGTGGGACTAATTTCAATAAAAACATTGTTAGAAAATGGGTATAAGAAATACATTTTCCACCATTTTGAGGGCAAATTTGTAATAAGACTTTGCACTCGGTTGTGAAAGTTCTTAATATAGTCGTGTTCTCCCACGTGAGTACATCAAAATCGTGTATTTATGTGCTCAAAATGGTTAAGAGTTGAAAGAGAAATTGTCACCCAAAGGGAGCAAGTTGAAATGGACAAATGCAAATGAAAGTGGGAAGTCCCACATTGGAAAAATGGAAAAAATTTATGGGTTTATAACTAAGCCCAAATGAATGCCTTATTGAATGATTCAAGATAAGAGGCTCTCTCTCGCGCACACAGGTGCGCAGGGAGTGCAAATCATGGACCAAAATAAGCCTAAAACCATTGTGGCTCGTGTGTGCTAATGAGGGAGTATATATCAAAATAAATCACCCAACAAGCACCACCACCAAGGAAAAATCTAAATCCAAAAGGAAAACAAATCGAACACGAACGGGAGAACCCAAATATCACAAAATGAATAAAACCTATAAACTATGCCGAGATTTTGTGTCCCATCATTGTACACGCAATTAAGACTAGGGGTGTTCACGGGTCGGTTGACCAACCCGTTGACCTACTTTTTGGACCGAACCGACTATTTTGGTCCCTTTTTTTTTGGACCGGACCGGACCGGACCAGACCGGACCGAAGTAGTGTTTATCGGGTCAGTTTCGGTCGGTCCATTGATCTGGACCTGATATATGGGCCTGTTGCAAAATGAAGTTGGGCCTAGAATAATACACAATCTTAAAGAGGTGAAAGACCAATAACATATTAATAATATCAGCAAATATATATATTTTTTAAAAATACGTAAATACTCGGTCGGTTCGGTTTTATAGGGTTTTTTAACTATGGCTTGCATGATCATAGTTAAGCCTTTTCAAAGTCAATTTAAAAAACCACTTCTTCCTTCCTAATCACGTCCACCGCCTCATTCATTGTCAAAACTAGGTCAAAAATTTGAATACCTTTGACAAATCCTTCTTATGCAAAGTTAATTGGGGGCCCATAACCTCCTCATCCTAAAAGCCAGCACCATAGCAAAAATCTTGTACAAAATGCTAAAAGGCTAATACTTCTAAAATCCTTTTTCTTCAAAGGCACTGATTTTTCGGAACTATGAAAGTATGATTTCTCATCAGCACAAGAAATGACAATTCCCTGCTCGAAAAGTTCCCTAAACACATGCATGAGATCCTCCTTGAGAGTCTCCCAACAGTCTTGAAAAACTCTTGGGCGAAACCATCCAGGCCCATCAATTGATTTCCATCACCAAAGAGAATCTAGTCTATATGCAATTAAATTTTCTTCCCTAAGAACCAAATCCTTCATTTTAACTTTCAAGAGCACCTCTCATTTTTCAAAGCAGTCCCTAACTTTCAGCTTTCTTCCAAATGGTCTAGCTCCTTTAATCTTCTAGTTCGTAGTGACAGTCACATCTTCAATATGTTGTCCCAAAAAACGTCCTCGTTCTATTTTTTCACTTTCTTTTATTATATTCAACCATCTTATGATTTTTTATTTTTATTTTTGATAACCATGGGTAATGGGCCCCACCCCCACTAATCCCATGAGGCCCTATTGCTCAACCGGGAGACACCCCCAGTGACCCACGAAAGTAGCGGGGAATCGAACCCAAGACTGTGCGCCTATCCACACAATCCCAAGTTTGCCCTTACTGCTATGGCAACCCTTGGGTTAACCATTTTATGATTTTAGATGCGTAAAAAACTTCATTTTCTTGTGGGAACAACAATCCATTTATAAAGCCTGCATGCACTTCTCTCATTTTCCTCTAAATCCAAGACAGGTGGTAAGGTTTTGGGCTTGATTGCCGAAACAGCCCACCACCGTCCCTCCACGAGCATGCAAAGAAAATTGGCTACTTTAAAGTATAGGCATACAAAGACCAGTTAAGACCCAGAATCAAAAACCGTACCACACCAAACTAAAGGCCATTAAAAACATCTAGCACAACAATAGTAGAAAACAATATTTCTTCGCACAATGATATTGAATAATCAGTTTCAGAAGCCGTAACAACCTTGGAGGGAGATAACCAACAAATAATTCAAAAGAAAAATAAAGTATCTTGAAGAACACTGAATACCCATAACCCATTACGTAATCAAAAGATAGGAAACCAATACTTTCTAAATAGGGTTATACCTGCGTAAATAGGTCTGCCAGACACGTTAAGAGATTTTCTTCTGCATCAAGACTTTTGTTATTTGAATAATATTCTATCAACTGTTCACGGAATGGAACGCAGAAATAAAGTCCTGCATAAAAGATGAGAGATAAGATAAGAAAAAAATTCAGCTTCAGATAAACGGGAATATAATGTTCCTAACTGGTGTATACGGAATGCAAAAGTAAGCAGAAATTAGTACTCAACTAGCATTTATGTGACCATCTATACCCCTAAACCATCACTCTATCTCATAATTTGATGCTGATGCACAAATCAGTACCAATTTGTTTCCTTTTCTTGAAATAAATAAATCCATATAGAAACAAAATCAGTTCATATCTATGGATACACCATCAAACAAAAACTATCCAATCGGCATTCTTCCTAATACCAACAATCTCATCTCAGTTCAATTCTCTTTGGCAAAACTAACAACCGTAAATTCAAGTCACACCAACTTATTGTACGGAACTAGTTCAAGTGGAAAACGAAAAATGTAACAAAGGAGCAGCATGGAATCCTAATCAGATTAGAAAGGTTCAGAAAGGCCGATAAAGATAATAGTGATTAGTGAGTAGTGACAAAACATTTATTGATACACCAAATAAGGCTATATTCGTACTCCGTATGAAAATTGAATTTGTATGAAAATTGAATTTTTGATTGGTAAGGGGCTGAGGAGCACTTTTCAGTAATAAGTGCTTCTATAAATATAAAGACATACTAGGTAGAGAGAAACAAGAATGAGAACAGGCAAGAGTAGAGAGAGAAACATCAAAACTAGAAGAATCCTACCAAATAAGCTGAAGTGGGAGTGTATTAGCTAGGGATGGCACCCCTTATTAGCAGAATATCACGCCTGCCCACCTTATAGGCAGACAGACTAAATCCAAGTCTTATTTTATTTTATTTTTAGAAAGTACATAATGACCTAATTATATCTTAAGAATTAAGATTTTAGTGAGCCATGAAGCACATATTCTTTGAAAGGGTGAACGCACCCAAATTTGATTCCAATTTGTGCATCGCTTATCAAGTTTCTTGATGAAATATGATTACGGATTGTAGTTGCCCTGTCAGGTTCCAATAACATTGCCAGAGAATCCTAAAACTAACGAGAATGGATGACAATTTTCAGACCAAAGTCCAACATCAATAAGCCAATGACAAACTATGATTTTGAAAGTTTGTGCACAAAAGAGTGAAGAAAGTCAGCCCAAAGAAAGATTACATAGCTAAAGAGAATGTGTTGCAAACCTTTACCTAATTTATTTTAATCAGAATAGGCAATAACTTTGGAGATTAATAAGTGCAGCTTCTTTAAGATTCTTACAAAGAATATGTACTTTATAGAAAAACTAATTGTAAACTATGCCTAAGGCACTATAGGTCTACTCTACCCCTTGTACGTCTTTGATCTCAACTCTTTAAAAATGTTATCTTTTATCCTTTTACATGTTTAGGATTAAGAACCATTCTTCCTTATCATATAGATTTAGCACTCGTGTAGTTCGAGTTTTTTGTTCATTCCCTATAACCTAAAATGGTAATTTCAAATGGAAAGTTTGAGTTTCATCAACTCATGATTCAACCTCTTGGCATGAATTATATGAGACTTCTAGTGTGAATTTATCATTTTAGGATTCCGGGAACGAACCAAAACTCAAACCAAACCAGAAGTTCAGCACTAATCATATAAATTTTATTTCTTTCTTACTAGACAGACCCATAACCGGCTCCTTTCTAGATTTTTGCATGACCACACCCCACCAAGCATCTACGCTCTCATAGGAGATGAACCTCAGTACACAAAGCGGTTCACACAAGGATGACAGCGGTTCCAAATGTTAGTGAATATACCACAAGCGTGTAAATAAATATGAAAACTTTAATTTAGTCCGTAAGGGAAGTTTTCCTTGAAAAGAAGTCCAAATTCAGTAGTTTTCATAAAATAACTCCTTTTTAGTTGATTCGATACCATCAACTCTATGCTAACTTGGTGGTCAGCTTCCCCCTCCCCAAAAATAATTAAAAAAAAAAAAACTTGTCCAAATACCTACCGTGTGTAAAATCAATAGGTAAACCTCAAAATTTCACAATATGTACATATATATTGGTATATATATAGTCCCTCCGCTGGGTCTCACAATGACTTTTGTACTTTATAAAAAATCACTTAATCAATGCAAAAGAAAAGAATGCTATATTATCCATAGTTAAATTTGCTAAATTAATTATATTTCAAAAAGGCAATAGGTCTCCTCAATTTGCAACGACTGAGGGAGGGAGTATATATAAAAATAAATTACCCAACCAACGAAAAATCAAAATTTAAAAGGAAGACAAATCGAACACGAACTGGAGAACCCAAATATGACAAAATGAATACAACCTATAAACAACTATGCCGAGATTTTGTGTCCATCATTGTACACGCAATTAAGACAAATCAAAACGCGAGCAATAATTCCGTCAAGTGAGTACAAATATTTAATATATAATAACACGCAAAAATCAAAGGCTGAGAGATTGTATCCATCATTATAAAAAATTATGTAAAAAATCGTTTTGTATATACTTAATAACAAGCACAAATCAAAGGAGTCAATGATAATTGGGGAAAACTGGAGTTGGATGGATGAAATTGAACCTGTAAAACGCTGTTACAGTAGCAAGTGTTGCCGAAATTCTCGAGGCCGAAGTAGCGTTCGCCTTCAGCGAACTGATCGCCTAGAGCTTTCTCGAGTTTCGAGCCCCATCTAATGCATTCGCGATTTATCTTTCTCAATCTTATTTTATATATCAATCAAGATTGTATGGAATATATGTGGCTTGAATAGCTAGGGTTTATCAGAGAGTAGTTTCTTTCAGAGGGATTTGAGAAAAAGCAGAAATGAAGCAAATGGTTGTCAATGGGGGAAGCAGAGAGAGTTTTGTGATCGAACCGCTCCGGCTTATGAAAACACAAGAAATTTAAAATCCTAAAACCGAACCGGTACAAGCCTCTCAATGGACCGGTCGACAACAAACATGTTCTAGTATTTTTTAAAAGGGTGGACTAGCCCAATGATTGATAACTTGGACCAGTCCAGCACTGTTTTCTTGTGTAATCACATACTTTTTCAGGAGTAATTTTACATTACATCACCAAGGGTATAACTATACTTCATGCCAAATTAATTGTTCTTCTCCAAAGAACAACGAATCCCAAACTCGTTATTGAAAGGCGAAGCTATCAAGGAGATCGAAACAAGTCCAAAGCTTGTGATACGTTGTGTTTCAAATAGAGCAATTCAAGGAGGAAGCTATTGTAATAAAGGTGACATTTAAAAGTTGTTCTTGAGTGATTTAATGCTATACGTATATACCGGTTAGTGATTAATCGAGTTTGTCCTCCTGTAATTAATATAGTGAAAATTGTTATTGAGGATTAGTCATGCACTGCAGGGATACCTCGTTAATTTAGGTGTTGATTATCTGTTTGATTGATTGATTGAATTGAATTATGCATACTAGACAAGATTAAACATATTTTTCAAAATTAAAATAAGTAGACAATTATGTTTTATTTTCTGTTATAATTATTAAAGGATTTTTGGCTAATTAATCAGAGAATAATGTAGTTAGGTTTAATTACTCTGCGTTAAATTTCATAACAACATTTTTTAACACACTTGAATCACATTTCAAGTTAAGTACCAATACTATCAAGAACTTTCAATACACTTTGTACGCTTTTCAAGTTAGTTGCCACTACTGTCAATAATTTCTTGTAATGATTCTATTCTCATAGAGGAAAGGGAAATCAAATGTTAATGCTCTCATCAATTTTTGATACATGTGATGATTCAGCTTCTATAAGTTTATAGGGGGAGAAAATGGATATTTGAACATTATTATGAGAATAATAATTGCCTATTTTAGCCTTGCAACCATCTTTTCTAATAAAAATATATGCTTTTGCCAAAAATTTACATTTTTAATGTTAAACAAGGTAAACCAACAAACTACTCCTAAACCATTTGGAGCATCTCCAAGAGAAGCACCAAATTTATTTCTTAAAGATTATCTTATGTGGACCTACGTGGTAATTTGAAAAATACTTTTTACTGCATATATAATTGTAGCTCTAGACTCTTGAAATTTTCATACTTTCAAATTCGTAATTGGAATTGAGAGAATAAGCAAATACTTGTGTGGGCTTGTATAATATTATTTTTCACATTTTCCAACAAATTGAATAGCAAACTTCACTAATTCTTTTTTTAAATAAATAACATAGTTTTCAAGGATTTTGCTCCTTTGCAGCTGGTATAAAACACTGCACTGTCATGTTGAGTTGATTAGGGCCATTCATTTTTAGTTAAGACCTAGATTTATACACATCATACACCATATTAAAAATGCGGGAAACTACGTCATATTAGATATCATTTATCTAACTCCGTCCAATTATCCCAAATATATATGTTTACCCTTCTTCGTTCGTCCCTTTGAATACCAAAATTCTTTCTCTCATCTTCATTCTCTCTTTCTGGAGTCCAAATCCAAAAAATACCAAAATTTTCTTTCTTTACTTCCCCCTCTCTTTTTATTTCTCTCTGTGCAAACTGGAAATGAAATTAGTGATGCCCAAATCCTATTTATAGTTTCCTTCATCTCCAATCCTAGATCTCCAGCTCCTTCCTTAAATAGGAGTTTCCTTCTTCAACTCCTATTTAAGCCTTGATACCCCGAAGCTGAATTAGTCATCACATTTTCCTAAGAAGCGGAGGCATAAGGATTAGCGGAGTAGTTACTGCTTCTCAAAACATACGAGTTGTAAGTCGAAACTTAATTGATTGCTGATGTGGTAGTAGAAGCCTTCTTCTATTAATTAAGAGCTTGACTTCTTTGTTTCTGCTGGTTTGGCCAACTCCTTTTCAGTTTCATTTCCCTCCATAGCCACCATGAAAACCACTTCCTACCCATACTACAATGTTGGATGGTTATATTGCATTTCACACTAAACAAATTGCCAGACAACCAGAATATGCATTTTTTTTATTCTATAGTATGAAAAGTGAATAATAATAATATTTTAAAAAATATAACAAGCAGGGGCGGAACTGGGCCCTGGCCCAGAGGGCTCCAGCCCAGCCCAAATTTTTTTTTTCCCCACTAGTTATATAAAAAAAATACTATTAGACCAATAAATTCCTTAGTCCAGCCCACCCCAGCCCACAATTAGCCCACAAAGAATCAAATAAATTAAAAAGTTTTGTGTTGTTGTCAAACGAGAGCCTCTCTCTCTCAATATAATTTTTATGAATACTAATTTTCTTCCATAAAAAAGAATTACATTTAACTATATTATTTTTATTTAAAAAAAATTTCACTGTAGGAATAAATTTTTTGCTTAAAAAATTGTCATAAATTTTTGTGTTAATTCAGCCCACCCCATCTAAAAATCCTGGGTCCGCCCCTGATAACAAGTGAAGTAAATATTATACACTTCTAAAGTCCATTTGTTATCTCGCTTTAGTCCTTAACATTTAACATTTTATATTTTAATATTAAAGTATGAACCGACTTGCGTTTTTGTCCAAGAATTGGACACCCTTGGACGGAAAATACGCATGCCACCTAGATTTTCCATGCAAAAAAATAAAATAAAATTGATGGAGCGTGTAACTTTAGATGAGAGTGAGACGACTTAAAACTTTAAGGATCAAAAAGTAGTAAAAGAAATTTTTAGTATCAAAGTCGAGAAATTGGCAAACTTCAAGGGTAAAAGGTGAATTATCCAAAAATTAAGAAAGAATAAGTAGACTCTAAAGCTAAGTACTTGTCCTTTGTTAAATTTCTGTTGACGACTCTGGATTAATTCGGAAAACATAGTCTATATGTGTACACTAACATGAAATTAAAATAATTCATTTTTTAATGCTACACTTACTTATAAATTTTATCATTTATTTTTATCAGGTGTATTATATGGATTGTACCTTCATAAGATACAACAAAAGTATAACCTATTTAATACACCCAGTAAAAATATGTGATAAGATTTGTAAATAAAAATAACATTTTCCTTTTAATAAACAATCAAAAGTCAATCCATAATATTTATTTTATTTTATTGATAAACAAGCATTAAGTTATTTATTTAATTAACAAAGTCACTTTAAAAATAAAAAATACTGGAAAATTCTAGGACTTGTATCACAGGTCATGTATATTATGCCTATTCAAATATAATTTTTTTTTCCTAATCTCTTAAACAAAGAGTTTACATACAAAAACTACAACTGAAAATAAATATTATTATAAACCATTGATTATGTGAAACTACGTGTTAGAGTGATTTGAGGGAAATTTTTAGAATTAGTTTGTTGTTACTTTATTTCGCACTTAAATGCTTAAAAACTCTATTTTTATGTAAAATAATTAAATTAGTATAGCGAATAAGTAGGAGTCGATCCAAATTCAATTTAATACCTTAAAAATAGGAAAGCTTGTTGAAATCCAATATTTAAGGAATCTAAATTAAAACAGTTTTTTAAATATGGAAATACGATAAAAGAGATTGTGTGATAATGTTTTTAGCAAAAAAAAACCGACAAATAATATTTTTTAGAAATAAGGGCCTATATATCATTATCATTCTGAAATAAGGGTTTGTTTATTAATTGTGTTTTAAAATAAGGATTTTGACCGAATACAAACTTTACTTTGCACTAAATTGTGTTGACTGCAAACTTAACTTTGCACAAAATTGTGTTTTGTGCAAACTTAACTTTGTAATCAAAAATATTTAATGCAAATTTCTTATGCCTGATATGTTTATATTTTTTAACAAGTATATTCTTATGTTTCTTTAATAAAACTTTAAAACAACGTCAAATAAACACAAATACATAGTAATATTTTAGAAAATAAAGAGTGCAAACTTAACTTTGCATAACTTCGAAAAAATTATTATGTGCATTTTATTAATACATAGGTTTTGAATATGTAATTTGTTAAAATTATTCTAAAGCATTGTCAATTAAACACTTATTTATAATAATATGCTAAAAAACATGTAGTGCAAATTTGATTTTGCATGATTTCATAAAAAAATACAATTTAAAAATTACTGCAAAGTTAACTTTGCAATTCTTTTAGAATTTGGTCAAATATGGGCCCTTAATTTAAAAAATATTATTCCCTGATTTTTTTGGGTAAAACTTTTTCATACAAACCCCATTTTTTAGTATTCTGCTATATAAACAAATTCAAAATCACTCTCATTCTTTCTTTAAAATTAATATAAATAAAAATAGGTATCACCTATATCCCCAATTATGGTGATCATAAGCTACCTTTCCTTTATTTTAAAAACAATTAAAGTACTAGAAAAAAATACACATTATAATGATTGTAATTTCAAGATCTATTTTAATTCAAGATGAATAATTAAAAATTGACCATAATTAAATTAATCACATTACACTCATGGCAATTTCATCGCTCCCTTTTGGGAGATAATTTAGCCAAGCATATTAAATAAAGAACACGTGCAAATAAAATAATAATTAATCACCAAAACTAAAATTAAAATATTTGAACACAAACTATAGAAAATTGAAAATAAAAATAAAAATTAGAAAGCGTCCCTAATTATAATGCTTGAATTGGCGTGCACTGCACGGATTTACGCTGTCCACTCATTCACCTTCAATACTTCAACTGCACGATAACTAGTATATGACGGTAGAGAATACATAGGGATTTTCTCTTTCTAGAATATTTTAATAATATCTATATTCTATGTATTATATCTACCAATCCATTGTGTATCTATCTATCTACTGTATCTTTCATTTTAGATCTAGAGGATACGTTTATATATAGGAATAATCAATAAAAGTTTAATAAGTTTAGGAAATTATAATTGGAAAAGAAATGACAAATATGAGTTCAATTAGGATTATAATTAAGAGAGGAAAAAATGAGTTGTATTTAAATTAGGAAAAAATATGGAATTGGAATAGGGCACTTATCATAGAGCGTGATGTTTGAAAATGCACTCATATAACTATATATTTTCAGACATTTCTTCGTTTTGTTCAAAGTTAGATGTGTTGTTTAAAAAAAAACCTAGAACAAACTACCCTAATGGCTTTTAAACTAAAAAAATGCTCAATTTTAGCCCATAAACTATTAGCAAGTATCACTTTAGCCCTTCCGTCCAAATTTTTTATTAAATTGGATGGCAATAGGGGCCATTTTTGTCATTTTAATTGAAAAAAAATAGTTTAATTTGTTTTTTAAGTTCTTTCAAGAAAAAAACCAGTTTAGTTGTTTTAACATTGGTTTAAAGTATTTTTGGATCTAAAAGTTTGGTTTTTTTTTTAAAATACATCCAATGCCACCCTTATACCTCCATTACCACCACCATTATTCCCTATTTTTTCACCATACCATCAAACACTATTTTAGATTACTCGATTCTAACACACCGATTCATCCTCACAGGATCACCACTGGAGAAAATTGAACCCCATATTGCACCTCAAATTGAACCCAAAATTAAACCCTAATCCAATATAAATAGGTGAAGATGGCATATGATTCTATTTTGCACCACAAATTAAAACCCCCAAATTAAAACCCCATGGATCTTGGCATGTGATTTGCTTTTGGAGCAAGAGAGGGTGAATGGTGATGGTGGTGATTTATGTGTATAAGATAGAAAATAGGAAGGTTTAAAGAGAGAATGAGACCGTTGGTGATGGCAGTTGTAATGGTGGAGGTGGTGGCCGAACAAACTGTGCATGTGCACATATACATATATCTAAATGTGTGTGAGAGTGGAATTTGCGAGTTTCACTCTCTCTCTCTCTCTAATTTTTAAATAAAAATTCTAATTAAATTTGCCCCCATTTCCATCCAAGTTAATAGAAAATGTAGACGAAATGGCCAAAGTGATACTCGCTAATAATTTAAAGGCTAAGGTGAAGTATTTTTAATTCAAGTGCCAAAATGACACAAGACCAACAGTTTAAGAGCCATTCAAATAATTTCCTCAAAACCTAATAGCGCACAAAGGTCATGTGCTATTCATATTAAGGATATAATATAACTTACATGTACAACAACTTTCATAACCTAAACCCCCAAACCCATACCCTTCCCCTCTCACCCATTTCCTTTCTCTGAGACAACCCCCCCCCCCCTAAACAAATGTGCTAATAGTTTAAAGGCTAAAGTGAAACATTTTTCAATTTAAGAACCAAATTGGCACAAGACCAATAATGTAAGGGTTAATAAAATAGTTTACTAAAAAACCTAATAGCGCGCAAAGGTCATGTGCATTAGGGGTATAATAGAAATTACATGTACAACCACTTTGATATCCTAAACCCTTAAACCCACACCCCTCCCCTAATTCCTTTCTCCGAGACCCCCCTCCCCTCTCACCCAATTCCTTTCTCCAAGACCCCCCCTTTCCCCCACTCCCCACGCTCTAATAGTTTAAAGGCTAAAGAGAAACATTTTTTAATTTAAGAGTCAAAATGGCACAAGACCAATAGTATAAGGGTCAATAAAATAATTTACTAAAAAACCTAATAGCGCGCAGAGATCATGTGCATTAGGGGCATAATAGAAATTACACGTACAACAACTTTGATATCTTAAACCCCTAGCCCTCCTCGCTCACCCAATTCCATACTCCGACACCCCCCCCCCACCCAAAAAAAAAAAACCCACACACCAAAATAAAATAAAATAAAATAAATAAAAACAAACCAGCCTAACCATGCCACCCTCCTTTAAACTTGGCCACAAAAGACGATATTTTGTGAGACGTGCAAGACTTTTAGACCCATGATATATGTACCTCCGCACATGGGACTATTTCACCAACACGAGGCCAGAAATCATCTTAAGAAACTGACTCTCACAGTCGCTTAAGACCTCTTATATGTCTCTTAAGTCTTAAGCGACTAACTGTCAGTCGCTTAAGTATAGTCTCATTAGCCGAGTGGCTACAGCTCTTAAGCGACTGATAAATATGGGTTCGTCGCTTAAGAAACTCTTAAGCCACGGACTCAAACTCCGTCGCTTAAGGCTTAGGCGACTTATAATAAATAGCTTAGTCGCTTAAGCTAGTCCAGTTTGAGCGGCTGACAATGCTTTGTCAGTCTCTTAAGCTTGGTCACTTAAGCAACTGACAAGGCCTTGTCAGTCTCCTACGCTTGGTCACTTAAGAGACTGGCAAAGCTTTGTCAGTCACTTAAGCTGGCCACTTAAGCCACTGACAATGCCTTGTCAGTCTCCTAAGCTTGGTCACTTAAGAGACTGGCAAAGCTTTGTCAGTCACTTAAGCT
Organism: Lonicera japonica; assembly: GCA_021464415.1. Taxonomy (NCBI): domain Eukaryota; kingdom Viridiplantae; phylum Streptophyta; class Magnoliopsida; order Dipsacales; family Caprifoliaceae; genus Lonicera; species Lonicera japonica. The sequence goes on from CM038467.1 coordinate 53,498,871, forward strand.
GGCCACTTAAGCCACTGACAATGACTATGTCAGTCGCTTAAGTGAAAAAACACCATTTCACCAAAATGTGCAATTCTAATAGCCTGCAGATTTGCCAAACCTGCAATTCACAGCCAAACTTGCAATTCAAAACAATTCACATCCAAACTTGATATTCAAACCAATTCACAAAGAAACTTGCAATTCAAACCAATTCACGACCAAACTTGCAATTCAAACCAATACGATTTCAACATGTATTCACATAGAAAGACAATTCACAAATATAAGTGTATAATTCACGAACAACATACAAACATTAAATGTGGTTCATTTACAACATCAAAAACTTGTTCACAAAAATACAAGTCTAATAACAAAAGTCGCAAAAGTACAAATTTGGTTAAATAAACAAGTTCACCTCTGACTGGTATTCGAACCAGTCGTTGCCTCGCGGGTCTCCTTAAGTTGCCTCATCATCTCTTGCATATCTGCGAATTGTCCCTCAAACTGGCGAATGCGCTCCTTCGCTACCTGGAGCTCCTCCAAGATCGGGTTAGAAGCAGATGCCCGTGCTCCACCTCTCTCCTTGGGCAACTTTCGGCCCGATCTTCCTAAGCCAGAGATTGTCGTCCCTCTCGTCACACCAATCTCTCCCTCAATAACACTCACTTGTGATGCAAGAAGGAGAGCAATTACCGTTTCATCCCCGCCTTCCTCACCCAGCGAGTGTTCGGCTCTTTGTTCTTCTACGAGAGCCGTCACCCTAGCTCTTATTTTTTCCTGCAAATAACAATCCAATAACAATTAATCCAATAACTTAATTATTAAATGAAAAGTCACATCATTATCACAGATAGAGAGAGAGTCTTACCACTGTGTGAGGGTCGTTCTTTTCATACACCTCTGCATAAGCCTTAACGCAAGGGGCGGGTGTTCCCTTGCGCTCATGCTTCTTCGCCCTAAAAAAGAACGGAGTCGTCCCCGAGCAATGATCCTTCTTCTTCTCTGACCAACTCATTATCTTCATTCTCTCGCATAAGGCCTGTAAGACATTTTACCATTTATAAACAAATACACATCATTAATTGAATAACATATTCCAAAACACAACTAATACAAAGAGAGAGAGGAAATTAGACATTACCAAAAAAGCGGGGTCTTTGAAGTGTTGTGACATGTACTGCCACTGCTCCGGCCGATGAAGGAACTCAAGAGGGAAGTCCGCCCTATAGGTCTCAAAATGTTTCTTGCAGTCGCTTTTCCACTGCTTGTAACGCTCAGCTGCAGCCTCTTGAATGAAGTTGAACAACCGGTTATCATCAAGAGGAATGCTATAATTGACCTACAAAACAAAACATAACATTAGTCTAAATCAAAAAATTTGTGTAAGTAAATAAATAAATAGAAAACTAAGAATAAGCCCCTATTTTTTGAATTCAATACGATTAAGTACTCCCCAAGATTGGAAATTTGGGCTGTACCTTTATTTTGATTAATGGAAGATAATCATACAGTTACATTGGTTTTTCATTTATAACATGAATTAGTTTCAACAACATATTGCAAAAAATGTGATGATCAAAATATCCAATAGTAATAGACCCAATATATATATATGTATATCCAATAGTACGTAATACAGCATACATAACCCATAAATTCATTCATATTTTATAATATTAATAGATACTAAAATTTAATACAATTGATAAAACAATTACTAATAAACATACACTTCATTAACCTTGTTAACCTTATCAATAGTTAATAGAATTCTATAGAATACATCACATTGTTTTTGAAAAACAATAGCTATTTATTAATATTTAAAATAGTTGTTTACAAAGAAAGCATACATAATTTTACATACATTTAAGTTATTTTAGAATTGATATATATGTTGTATAAAAAAAAGGAATTATTTTTCAAAGAAAAAGAAAAGAAAATGAATTGATATATATGATAGCAAAAATTTAGGAAATCAATTTAGGCAGTAAAATATCAACACCTTCCACTGTGTAATCTGCCTGAGGAATCGACGCTTTGCCTGAGGACCCTTTTTTCAGCCAAAGTCTTTTGCGTATCCCCATTTTTTCTAGAGTCCCACCAGCTTTTGCATCATCCTTATTCTTTTTTCTAAAGCTAGAACAGTTCCGAAAACATTGTCGCACACATTCTTTTCAATATGCATAACATCTACGGCATGTTTCATTCTTAATTGTTTCCAATAAGGCAGCTCCCAAAATATACTGACATGAGTCCAACACAATTTCTTTTAACCCTATATTTGTTTGAAGCCCGGATGCAAACTCAGCCCAGGGTATTGATAAGAGATGGTAGCTTCGAAAACTTCACTCGCAGAACGAGTTTTTGGTGCAACTCTGAACTCGGCCTTCCCATTAAACCTATTCGCTTCAGTCCGCATACGGTGATCTTCATATAACCATCTACGTGCGCCCTGGTATGACATCCTAGAATTACTATGGGCTGCATTAATATCGTCTAAACAGATAGGACATGCCTTGTACCCTTTAGTCTGAATGCCTCCCAACATCCCTAATCCTAGAAAGTCGCTAATGGTCCACATCACTGCTGCTTTCATCCAGAATGACTCATTCTTATATCGATTCCAAGTCCAAACACCCGTATCCCACAACACTTTCAGCTCATCAATCAGTGGTCTCATAAACACATTGAGACACTTTCCCGGAGACTTGGGACCGGATATTAACATGACTAGTATGTTAAATTCCTTCTTCATACACATTGAAGAAGGCAAATTGTAAGGCATCACAACAATAGGCCAAGTGCCGTGGGAAAGTGCCGTAGCTCCAAAAGGACTGAACTCGTTAGTTGCTAAACCGAGGCGCACATTTATAAAGTCATATGCAAATCCAGGATGTGGCCTGTCAAAATCTTTCCATGCTTCCCCATCTACGGGGTGTCTGAGATAATCAGGATCTACAATCCTTTTCCCGTGCCACCGCATTTTCTTTACAGTGTATGGAGACATATATAGACGTTGCAACCTCGGCGTCAAAGGGAAGTAACGAACCGTCTTCCTGGGAATCGGTTTATCGTTTTCATAATGTATCCATCTTGACTCTTTGCAAATGGGACATTCTTGTAGCTCTGCACCCTCTTTGTAAAACAAGAAACAACCATAATAGCATGCATGAATGACCTCATAACCCATACCAATATTCTTTATGATCTTTTTTACTTGTGCGTATGATTCAGGGTACTTATTTTCGGGAGGCAATAGATTTTTTCCATGCAGACACCATTCATTGTAGCATTTTTCTGACATTCTACGCTTTAGTTTGATTTGCATCGATTTAAGAATGGAACCCAACACAATCTCATTACTACCCTCGTACAGTGGAGTCTGTGCTTCTGTTAAAAGCCTGTTATATTTGTCCATCGCAGCTTTAGCAATAAGGTCAACATGAACTTCGGTATTAACATCATTTACACCATCAGCAAAAGTTGTATTGTAAGACTCACAAAATGGAAAAGCATCGCCCAGAATTTTCATAGTGTGATTTATGTTAGGATCGGCATTACTACTGGAAAAAGGCAAATTCTGTAGATATTCCTCCCTTTGGTCCCATAACGAAGGTATGTTTGAAACTTCACCGTGTTGATCCCATATAGTATACTCTTCCATAATACCATTACTGGTCAGGTGCTTATACATTTCATTCACATTAAGCCGTCGTTTATGGTTGCAACACTTCGTGCAGGGACACTTGTACAATCCAGTCGGTTCATTAGTATTTTATATTACAAACTCTAAGAATTTGAGTACCCTTAGAATAAAGGGGTCCGAACCTCTGCAGCACTGCATCCAACTTTTATCCATGTTTCCTATTATTTATTCACAAAATTTATATACATTATTAAATGTTTATATATATTATTTATTATAAAAAATTATAAAAAATTTTAATAGATGTTAAATATATTGATTAGACTATGTTCACAAAAAATGAAAAAAACGTAAATTATTTGTACTTTTATAGATATAGATATAGATTGATATATTTTATTAAAATTAAGACTTCTTTATATATGTGGCAACCTTTGGAATAAACTAAGACATGTATATATAAAGAAGTCTTAATTTTAATAAAATATATCAATCTATATCTATATCTTTAAAAGTACAAATAATTTAAGTATTTTTAAAGATTTATCATACCCTTAATTAGTGTAGTATTGTATCATGTAAAATACGTATTTGTGCTTCCTTGCTTATTGTGAATATTTTATGTTTAATTTATAACAATAATACATATAAACTTAGTTGAAGCATTTGTTTTGTACCTACATCTTCAAAGCACTTGAAAAGTATATAATCCTTTATTTAAATATCAAGATTAGTGTAATGAAATTAACATACATGCAATAATAATTTATCCAAACTCATATAATAATATTAATAATAACAATTTATATTATATAATTTTCTTTTATATATTAATATATTTTTCTAATAAATATTTATATATAATATAAATATATATAATAAATAAACATAGTATTATATATATATAAATATTTAAACTAACAAAAAAACTACCTTTTTAACACTAATTAACTCAACCTAGCTATTATGAATACAAAATTTTGTAACAAAGATAATAAGAGAGATTATACTAACCTAGAAATCAAATAGGAGGTGAGAACATAAATATTTAAACTAACAAAAAAAAACCTACTTTTTTAACACTAATTAACTCAACCTAGCAATTATGAATACAAAATTTAGTAACAAAGATAAATAAGAAAAATTATACTAACCTAGAAATCAAATAGGAGGTGAGAACAAAGCCTTTGGTGATGAAAATGGTGATTTGCTCCTCAAAATCGCCTAAAATCGCCCAAAATCGCCTAAACAGCTTATCCTCCGACCAAAATGCATTATGAGAAAAGGCTTTGTACTTAACTAAAAGAAAAGACACTTAGGCGACTGACAATGCATTGTCAATCGCCTAAGTGAGATCTTAAGCGACTGATAACGAGCAAACTCAGTCTCTTAAGTAATCTGGTCAAAGTCCCTTGACTTTTTGACTAAAAACTGTCGGTGGAAGCTTTTAAGTAACTAACATATAAATCTCAGTCGCTTAAGATTTCTTAAGGGACGAACATAGGTCATTCTCTTAAGTGTAGTCGCATAAGGTCTCTTAGGTGACTAACAAAGGATGGTCGCTGAAGTATAGTCGCCTAAGAACCATCCTAGGCGACTAATTAACTCTAGTCACTTAAGTGTAGTCGCTTAAGATCTCTTAAGTGACGAACATAGGTTAGTCTCTTAAGTGTAGTCGCATAAGGTTTCTTAGGCGACTAACAAAGGATTGTCGATGAAGTATAGTCGCCTAAGAGCCTCCTAGGCAACTAATTAACTCTAGTCGCTTAAGTGTAGTCGCTTAAGCATGCTTAAGTGACGGACAATAATGTTAGTCGCCTAAGAAGTGCTTAAGCGACTGACCGAAAAAAGTCAGTCTCTTAAGTTGATTTTTGGTGGTACGTATATACGATTTAAAAGAAAGCCTTAAAAGTTATATTTTTTGGACCATGTAATTAACCTTAATAAATGAAAGCTATTAATATTGTGTATGACTCCATGTATCCAAGTTTTCTCTATATAAAGGACTCTATTTTTTTTCCAAGAGGCATAAACACAAGCTAAATTTTAGAAACATCCCAAAGTTATTGCTATCTTGTAAGTGTGAAATATGGCCTGCCTTACACCTCCAACAACTGCAAGGTATATATATACATATTATTTTCGCAATACTATACTTATTCACTTTATCAACATATTAACTATTAATTTTGAATTCGGATTCAGATTCAGATCTGGTATAAAATCTTTGTATATATACCAGTCTTCTATTAATAAATTTTTGTCGGCAATGTATTGGAAGATGTTTTCAATGACAAAAAAATGTCGTTAAGGATGCTAACCGAATGCAGGGTGTTCGCACCAAATCCTAGTTGTATTAATATATAAAGTAGATGCATATAATGGTTTGTATATTTTGAGAATGTTCAAAATGCACCCGTTATGATAATCCAGTTGGTAAAACTGATAAAAATATGGCTTGCCTTACACCTCCAACAACTGTGAGGTATATATTGTTTCCGCAATATTATACTTATTCGCTTTATCAATGTCGGAAAATTAGTTAATTTTGTCCATTTTGAGAGTTATTTTATTCAAAACTGTACGATGGGTTTTGTAATTTAATAAGCTTCATGGGGATTACAACACCCGTGATAAAACTCTCTCTTCTCAGTCTTCTTTAATAGTTAATTGGCTAAATGTCACATTAAAAAATATAATTGTATTATGGCCAATTATTAGATCCAAAATTTATATATTCTCAAAAGGTATACAAGTTAGAATAGAAATCTGAATATGAATATTTCTTAGTACCATTTTTACCTTTCTAAATTTGAGTTATGCACCCACAAAACAGAGAAGAAACATGAAAAGAGCTGCATAATTTTTTTAACTAATTCCAGGGTTTTTTTAATACAATAATCAATCATAAAACTACTAATACTCTGAGTTTTGACCCCCAAAGTATGCCCTTAGTCTCATGTTTTGTCCCTAATGTTTCGATTTGGGCACATTAAACCCTAAAGTTTGAAAATTGTTCTAATGTAGTCCAACTAGTAACAGCCATTTGGTGCCTTTACTGACATACTGATTTCATGTTCAAACTAGAAATTATGGGTGACTTAACCAACGCCCCTTATTTAATTGTTTGTAAAACTCTTTGGAACATGTATTAGATTAGAAGGTAAGGTGGCAGTGATCACTGGTGGAGCTCGAGGAATTGGAGAGTCTATTGCAAGGCTATTTGCTAAACATGGGTCCAAAGTAGTTATCGTCGATATTCTAGACAACTTGGGTCAATCAGTTTGTGAAGATATTGGTCTCGACCAAGCTTCTTTCGTCCATTGCGATGTATCTATTGAGTCAGATATTGAACATGCAGTTAATACCACAGTTACCAATCATGTCAAGCTAGACATAATGGTCAACAATGCCGCAACTATAGATGAATCAAAACCTAGTATTCTTGAAAATGAAAAGTCCGCCTTTAAGCGAATCATTAATGTAAACCTAATACGTGTATTCTTAGGAACCAAGCATGCAACTCGAGTGATGATCCCTAATTGTAGTGGTTAGCATCATTACCACCAGAAGTGTTTCTTCAAGTGTTGGTGGGGTTGCATCACATGCACACACGAGTTCAAAGCACGCAGTGGTAGGACTTACTAAGAATGTTGCGGCAGAACTTGGGCGGTTTCGAATTTGTGTCAATTGTATATCACCTTACTTTATCGCAAATCCAAAAGCAAAGAGTTTTTTCAAGTTGGATGATGATGCTGCCATGGGAATTTATTCCAACCTCGAGGGTCAAACTCTTCAAATGCAAGATGTGGCTGAAGCTACTCTTTTCATTGCTAGTGACGAGTCGAAGTATATAAGTGGGCATAATCTAGCTGTAGACGGAGGATTTACTGTTATAAATCCAGTTTTCGGCTTATATGCGCGTCTGTAGTTTATGAATTCAATGCCCCTTGTAATTGTATTAATTTTGTATCTCTTTAATTTCCTTGCATCAAATAAATAAATTAAGAGTTTCAATTTGGTTAAGTAGCTCTTGAAAAAAAATTAGTCTTTTAGAAATTTTTAATTTTTTTTTTAACAAAGCAAACCTTACATGTAGGGGTGGGAATAAGTCGATTTGGTTCGGTACAAGGCATATAATCATACCAAAACCATTCCTACATAAGTGTACCAGTTTTATTGGTTGATTTTGGTGGATGGAAACCAAAACCAAACGGGCCGATATTTTTGATTTTTTTCAGTAAAATCGATATTATTTTTGGGTTTTTTTTTCTTTTTTTTTTTAGGTTTCAGTATGCAAAGGCCAACATTTAAAGAAGACAAAGCTTCTTGAAGTGTCGTGGGATCCTATTTTAATGCATGATAATCAGGCCCAAAGTCTTTAGTGGTTCTAGTTCATTTATTCTATCTAGGTTCAATTATTGAATCATCATGCTCAGCATTACTATGTGTAGTTGGACTAGGAGTTAATGAGCCACTGATTATCTAAGAAATTGGTACATTATAACCCACTAATATGTACTTTGGAGAGCATATATTTTTATATTTGCTATGTTTTTAGTGTTTTTTAGATGCTTAAAATTAAATGGAGAATATTATCTTTTGAACAAAGGAATTTGGAATTAAAACAAAAAAGCTATGGCGAAAAGAAATTTGGTAAAAAAAAATGGTGAAGCAGCAATTTGGGCTTAAAAGAAAAGGGAGTGAACAAATTACACTAAGGAAGTGAGTAGCTTATTTGAGTAATTAATTTTTGGCAGCATAAAAGAATTAAATCTAGCAGCCATCAACCATTTATGGCGGGCCAAGCCATCCAATGGCACAACAGCCAAGCTAATTAAATCATAGCCCAGAAGCCAACAGGCCCAAGTAGCAATCCATGCCCAGCAGCAAGCTTCCATGCTCCAGATGGGCCAAGCCCATGTATAAATAAGGGCAAAAGCAACTAAGCCAGTAAGAGCATCTTCAATGGGCGATGTAAAAATAACCAATTTAACATTGTGTAAAATTTATACATTATTTAAATTTATTGTTATTCTAATAGTTGTGTAAAATTATTGCCAACTAAGCTCTTATGTATAATGACTATGTATTTTGCACATCCAATTTACACAGCCAAATAGGATTCTCTCCCTACCCACTCATTCTCTCTCCTCATTTGTGTAGTTTCTTATTCTTTAGGTGGCTATTTTTTATTAGACCACTTGTTTTTATACATGAGAGCATCTCCAATGCAAAAATGGATTAGATACTTCGTAACGAGGGATATGTAAGCATGTCTATGTGGCATAAAAAAATCTTTTGATAGACAAGTTTTATAAAAACCATCTCTAATGAGATTGCTCAAAATATTGTTTATTAATAAATTCATAAAAAATAAATTAAAAATTTTATATATAAAATGGGTCTTGTTTGATAGGTTTTGATTCATACTTTTTAATGTCTAATTTTTATTAATAAATAAATTATAAAATTACAATAAAATTATTTGAAAGCTTAAAAAAGAAAAGTATGTAAACAAGAAGATGATGTGGCGTTAAGACATTGTCTAAGAGACTCTATAGAAGTAGAGCGTTGTTCTCATAATGTCTATTTTCATTTTTGCAACATCATCTTCATGGTCATTATAGATGATTGCATTGGAGAGCATTTTTTTAGCTCCTTATTCATCAATCCTATGTGGCATCTCATTGATATTCATGGTTACATTAGAGATGCTCTGAGTATTAATATTGACTATTAGAGAGTAAATAGGTCTGTATAAATTTTTTGTGTAAAACTCACTTGCTATATAAGATTTACATAATAAATTTATACAGCTCTATTAGGGGTGTGCAAAAAAACCGAAAAACTGAAAAATCGGCCCGAACCGAACCGAATTAGCTGGTTTTTAAGGTTTTCGGTCTCGGTTCGGTTGGGTAAAATAAAAACCGAAAAGGGTCGGTTCGGTTATCGGTTACCGGTGTTACATAACCGGTGAAAACCGAACCGAACCGACAACACATGTGTCATTCATCTATTGGTTCGATGGATAAGTTTATTCCCTTTTAAAAAAAATATAAAATAAAAATATATATGAGTTATAATTAAAACCCTAATATCTAACACAAACAAGCTGCTCATTCCTAAAACCGATTTCGACCGAACCAAAAAAACTGACCCCGACAGAACCGACCCTGACCGGTTTTAAGCTTTCACTGATTCGGTTCGGTTGATCATTATAACAAAACTGACATGTTGGTTCGGTTTACGCTATACCCGCACGGTTCGGTTAACCGACCTAAGCTCTATTGGAGATGCTATAAGAATAAACAAAGCACATCTGCAGCAATTCAAAGAGAACAGCCATAGCACTTCTTTCCGTGCACAGTTTTTGAGGAAAGCAGCAAATTATTTATATTTTATTTTATATTCTTCTTCTTCTTTGAGCCCATTCTTTTTCTTCTTTGTCTTTTATTGTTGATAATTTTTTAGATGCTTTTTACACTACTGCAATTAATTTAGAATTATTTGTCTTTTTCATTTTATTTATGCATGCCTAAGTAAGCACTTAATTTATTTGTTTATATATATTTTAATTATGTGTTTTGTTTTAATTGCAAGCATGCTATACTAGGTTATTTTTTAGAGTTAAGGATTAGTATATTTGATTAATTCTATTACAAATATTCATGCCAATTGACTTTATCAGTTTAATGCTTTAATGTTAAAAAATAATTATTCCTATTGGATGCCTATTTTAATTGATAAAAAAATAAAATTGGATTCTAATTATAATTTATTAGATTCAATTTATGCTTTGTTAAAAACGGATATAAATTATGGTTTGACGGATATAGTTAGTGTTTTGATCTTTTACGCATGTTTGGTTGTGAAAGAATTAACACTTGAAATTTGTAAACTAATTGGATTTGATTGAATTTATTTTTTGCGTCTAATATAGTCAAGATACCACATTGTGACGAGACAAATAGTAGAGTTTTTTAGGCATGAATATTAGAAATATGATATTAAATATATGACTACGCCACCTGAATATTTTATTAATTGATTATTTTATTCATATTTTTAGTTGATTAACCATCCCCCTAAATTTTTAAGCTAGATTAGGAATTAATTAGAATTAGTGAGAGAAATACGTATGTTCCATCCGTTAGGTCCCCAGGATTTGACCTCACTCTTGCCTAAGTTATACAAATACCAATTCGTGCACTTACGAGTAAATAAAAATCCACAACAGCACCCCCCCCCCCCCCCCCCAAAAAAAAAAAAAACAAAAAAAACAAAACTATCGCCCCACTATTTCTCGACTTAAACGAGAATTTATCTTCAAAAAAATCAACATCATTCAATTCAATAATAACATAATTTTTCAAGTGATAAAATCTAGAGGCATTGCTATTAATATATCCAATAAAAACATATTGATAAGTTCTATTAGCAATTTAAATCTTTCAAAATCAAGAATATACACATAAGAAAAACAGCCCCAAACACATAAGTAAGAAATATTGGACCTTTTATTATTCAAAATCTCATATGGGGGTAAATTTGATTTAACCTTGGCACCCATTAAGAACATGATAAACAAACAATAAAATCTCTCCCCATCAATGTGAAGCATCCCCGAATTTGGTAGCATAGTAACTGTTGGTCAGAAATCAACCCTAGAAGGGGGTGAATAGGGTTAATGAAAACAAAATGCATAATTAAAAACTTTTCGAAAAAATTTAAGTAAAACAACTTAGCTAAATAAATGTATCAAGGAAATGAAATTCTAACAAGCAAACTCAAGAGCAAACTAAATACAAGCAATGATATAGCAATAAAGTAAAGAGTTTAGAGCTAGAAAGATTAAACCAATTTGAAGATCAATATGTTTTATCCATACAATTCGGTTTGTTAAACCATACGTCCGCGCACGGTTAGTCCCCTGAGAATTTCCACTAAAATCATTTTTCTTCTGGGTGAAAAATAAACCGCTACAAGTGTATCCTTCTCACACACTCTTACAAGTATTGCTCAACCACAATACTCTTACAAGAATCCCTCTTGTTAACTTGTGAGATTTACCTCTCACATTCACTAAACAGAATTAACCTCCTTATTATCCTATGAGATTTACCTCTCACAAATGAATACTAATTGTTTAGTGAATCACACTAATTAACAAACAACTCTCAAGTGTTTGATAGATACAATTTGAAGCTCACACTAGAGTTATCTTGATTTGATCAAATGGATAGCTCAAAGATGAATAATTATGATAAATTCTAAAGCTTGAATCTTTGGATAATAAAGATAGATGAAATATGAATTTGTATAAGTGTTCAAGCTTGCCAAAATGTGTCTTAGTTAATGTATATATATAGTCCCAAATATGATATAGCCATTTTGAGGTTTGGTAAAAATTTAGCACCAAAATGGTAAAAAGTCAACGACTATATTCTGGGGGCATCAGTCGACTGAACAAGGCTCATCAGTTGACTGAGTAGGCCTTAGTCGACTGAGCACAAGCCATCAGTCGATTGATAGACCCTGCTGTCCATCAGGCCATAAAGCCAAAAATCTCAATTTTTGCACTTTTGCGTATAAGTTCAAAAATAAGTTCCTAAGACACTTATTTACGGGAAAACTCATAATATAATCATTTAATATTAATATTAATTTATTTGAAAATCAATTTTTGTAAGAATGATGTTTTTAAAGGAAATTCAATTCAAGCTTGTATCAATTGATCTATGAATGATGTATGAACATGTTTGAGCTATATAAATAATAAATTAAGAAACTTTACATTAATCCTAAGCATTCACTCAATTATCGAATAGTCGAGTCTTTGAATGCTTCAATTTTTTCTTCAATTTGATCTCCACTTGAACTTCTTGCCATGAAGCTTTTTGCAAATGATCCTTGATTTCGATCTTCATGAATTGCATTGTGATGAGGTTGATCTTCCTTGTCTTGTCCAATGCATTGTTTACTTCATCGGATATTATTTTGAATATCCTTATCATGCTTCCTTTGAGCAATCATGCTATTCTTGATTTTTCAAGTAAATAAACTATAAACTTATATCAAGAAGTACACATGATTAATTTAGGGAAATGATATTAGCACTCCACATTTATACTAAGGCACTCCAAAATCATTTTTAGTGACAAAAAAAGTGTCCCAAAAGATTTATATAAGTGTCAATAAAAATAATTTTGGAGTGCCTTAGGACAATTGTAAAGTGCTGATAACATTTTCCTTGATTTATTATTATTATCAAAATAAGATTAAGACCTTTAGGTCAACAGTAATAATTAATTTAGCACTATTCCATTTTTCCTTCTTTCGGCTTTTACATTCATTTTTGGTGAATATGGAGTTGTCGTCTCATGAATAATACTAAGTGAAGCATAGAGATTTTTAAAATCATATGAGTCATACTCGGTTCCTTTATCACTTGTAATCCTTTTTTTCTTATTAAACTAAATTTCATTTTCTAAAAAAATTGTTTTAAACATATCAATTGCCTCACTTTTATTTTTCATGAGATAAACATAACAAAAATCAATAAAAGTAATAAAATATATTTTTTCATTTCTCGTTAAAAAACCATCAAATTCACAAATATTCAAATAAATTAATTCAAAAGGTTCACATTCTCCTAAAACATGTTTATTAGGCAATCTTTACATGGCTACAATTAAAATTCACATTTTTTGAAATCATTTAATGATAAAAAAGGGAATAAATTATAGGTTACTCATGTTCTTAATAAGGCACTTATTCACATGATAAGTCTAGCATGCCACACATTAAAGGAATAAATCATATAAGCATAACCAAAAGCAATTTTATTAAAATCAACAATTTGTTTGAACATTCCATCATATGCATAGCCCCCCCCCCCCCCCCACCCCACACACACATCCCATTCTTAGTAAGAGTAAAGATATTAGCCCCAATAGTTTGAACAAAATTAGCCTTATTGGGAAGGTAACCGAGAATTAGAATATTTCTAATTTTTAAGGTATGCAAAACATCCTTGAGGGTGACAGTCTTTCCAAAAGAAAACTTTAATTCAACTTCACCCCAACCAGCTACCATAGTTCTGTGAGAATCTCCTAGCAATACTTTCTTATCTTCAGCTTCATAATAGCTTTTGAAGCCACCACCCTTCGGAACTCATGACTAGATTTATTTTTGATATCAAAGCCACAAGTGGTTATTTAGTAACATTCACATGTGGATGTGGCCAATGAGCATTCCAGCAATTTCGTGCTATAACACCCCGCCTTAATTGACAGGATAACACCCGTAATTAAGGCTCGGAGTGTCACTAACCCATCTTAGATTAATTAAAATAGGTATATATGTAAGTGCACAAAGAAATTTTAATAGTAATATCATACGTGTCAATTGGCAAGATATATAAGATGTTAGTATTGTACATAAACATACATATGTGCATGTAACCAGTTTACATAACTAACTGAGTAAGCCAAAATGATATACTACACTTCGGGCTAGCCGTGGCTTCCCGTGAGAACATGTATATAAAAAAAATGACCCCGTATCAAAGCCACTAACTCGTTCCCGATCCCGTCGCGTTCCTGTACTCTTTGGACTCTTGAATACCTGTAAGATTTTAGAAAAACGGGGTGAGCATAACCTTCAATAGTGGGGGTAAAAGGGTAAAACTTTGAAAACATTTTTTAATTTGTTATTTTAAACAAGGTGATTGTCTTCGTAATACAATTCAAACATTATTTGTAACATTTCATAGATAACTAGTTCATAATAATGCATGCTCATGCATATGCAGGTTACCTCCCTTTTGTGTCAACCAATTTTTGAATCTTGACAATACATGCCGATGAGAAAGCAAGCCAAGATGGCCTTATAGAATCCATTCGCTCCAAGAGAACACCGCATAATCATAGTTCTTGTTAACAAGAATCTAAACTGGAGTTTCATTATAGAATATGTTGCCTCAAAAAGGCATACCATCATTATCATACCTAGGAAGTGGAACAACTCATCCACTTCTATAGAAAGATTCGAATCCATGGTACGTTGCCAATGCCTAGGTTCTCGGGTCTTTCACTGGTAGCTTATAGGTGGCCAGACAATTCTCCCCCAGGGGTTTAGAGATTTTCAACCCAAGGGCACCGGGCCCCACTTATTTTTCAACCCGGTAAGCATAATTCAGATAGATATTTATACATAATTCACATCATCATGGTCATCCATGACCAGATACAATCATTACCAAGAAATCTATTAACCAATCATATTTGACAAAAAGATATCAAGATATAAATGAAGCCTTCATGAATTGCCATAAGAAATAAGAATCCTTATAGCATACGGATACTCCGCCACGAGCATCAATTATAGATAAAGACATGCGAACTCCTCGTGAAACAACATCCGTGCCATATGCTATAAGAAAGATCCGAACTTTCTAGAATACCGTTATGATGTCGGGTTGACATGACAATAATGCATAAAGTGCATTTCATGCTTAACATGCTCTATATATGCTCTAAAAATAATATATGCCATGTAAAATTTATTAATTATTCATCTATATCCCTTGCGGTGTATATATAATCATTTATCAATTATTTTTCTCATATAATTGTATATACACCCTCAAGGGCAACAATAAAGGTCAGACAACACCCAAGTCACAAGCTAAGATGGCATATATTGCTTTTCTCATGAATTCATAGTTTGAACACTTTTATACTATCAATAACAATAAACATGCTATCAAATACGAATATGAAACAAATTATGCCATGTACACTCTAACAAATTTCACATCATATCCTATGGTGTACATAGTTCCTCAACGAATTAATTTCTTCAACAAATATTATCCACACAACTAAGGAACATCTCATATAATCCAGATAACACCTTATATCAAGTGTAAATGGCATATATTTCCCCAAGTCATGTATTCATAGTCTTATAGATCTTAAAACAATATAACTTCATTATTTTCAAGTTCTCAAGTAAACACAAGGCAAACACAATGGTTATCGAGAAATAAAATCATTTTATTAAGCTTTGAAAGCAAAGAAACCCCTACCCCGAGTTTATTAGTGATAAAGAAGAAAGAAAGATGATGATCCAAGCCTCTTTTAAAGCAATCCCAAGGAAGAAGATGATAAATAGTGAATAGGAAAAAGATTTAAACGATTTGAAGATGTAATCTAGGATCGTGGATGAAAAATAGGCAAAACTTGCTTAAGAACCCATCTCCTTCTCTCTCTAGAAGCTTCTAGGTCGGAAGGAGTGTTTTTGGTCGAAAAATGAATGAAAAAGGGATAAAACGCATTTAAAAACGAGTTAAGTTGGTGCACTGTTCCGGATGGTGGACTGGTATGCAGAAAATAGAGTACCAGTCCGCAACATAAAGTTTTTCCAAATTTTACACGCCGGATTGGTATGCCAAAAATCCCACACCGGTTCGCAGCCAAATTCTTCCCCAAATTTTACTCGCCAGACTAGTATGCCAAATTCCTCATACCAGTCCATGGGTAAACTTTTTCTTATTCTTGTTTTGGCCATAACTTTCTACTTGGTACTCCTATTAGGATGATCTTTATATCCCTGAAAAGGTGATTAAGAGATTTATAAATTTCGAGGGAGTTTTTCTCTAAATTATGGATAGAAAAATTTCAAAAATATGAATACTACACCATATTTACTTAAAACAACATAATGAATATTAAAATTAACACAGGGTGTTACATGTACCATATGCCCAGGCCTATTATAGTTATAACAAATAAATTATCCATTATTACTGTTAATAGGTTGAGCATTTTTGTTTTGATTATGAGGGCCGTTACCATTTTGACTATGATTTTGATTTTCGTTTCGATTTCTGCCATTCTGATTTTTGTTTAACTTTTTCATGTTTTTTTGGTTCGGTTTCAAGGCAGGAGGAGTGGAAGAGCAGGTATGATTTCAATTTGAAACAACTAAAACCCTGTCTTTTAAGTCCTATTTACAGTGTTCATCCTTAATTCAAAATTTTGTGATCAAACTTCCAAAGAAAACTATTTATTCTTATGCCTCAATCTGTTCTTAAATTCTTTCAAGGAAAGAGGCGGTTTATCAATCATCACTGTTACTTGAAGCTGTTCATCTAACGGCATGGCTTTAGAAATAACTTCGTGAGCAATTTTTTAGAGGTCATGGTATTGAGCAACTATAGACCTATCACATGTTATCCAAAATTTCATATAATGACTAACAGTGTATGATGCGATCTCGAATCGTTTTCCTAACCAGTTGATGGATCCTTAACCCTTAAACTACGAACGTAATAAGAACCTTGAAATTTGTTGAAACGATGGAAGATGAAAATCTCAATCCAAAGCCTTGAAACAAGAATTGAACCTTGATATAGTGAAGACGCCACAATCTATTGGTGGAGAATTGATTGATAAGTCAAGAAAAATTGAATTTAATCAATTCAAATTATTTAATAAGTTCGTAAACACTCAAAGGCGTTAAAACACTCAATAATTGTATATTATCATCTCCTTAATAATGTTTGACAACCTCTTTTAAATAAGAGAAAATAAAACTTAGAATCCTAATTCAATAAGGAAACTAATCCTCCTTAGAAAAGGAAAATAATAAATCCTAGAATATTCCTAATGTAAAAGGAAATTAATAAATACTCTAAAATAAGCCCAATACATTTCTAATATGACAAGACTCTAAATAATAATTATCCATAATCCTTGGGCTTTAAGAAATATAAAATAAATAAATAAATAATAAAATAATAAAATGCCATAAAACACTTTTACTGCAGAGAAGACTTTTTAGTGAAACACCAAGAGACTGTTTTACTATAAACAAGACTTTGCAGTGAAACATTATAAAATTATTTTACTGCAAAGAAAACTTTGCAATGTTCCAGCATGCAATTGTTTTACTGCAAAGATGACTCTGCAGAGTTCTCCATATTTATTTGGCTAAGCATTGTTTTCCATTCCTGTTCTTCATCTCCTTGAATGCTTCTCTAAGCTCCAGCTTTATTCATCATCTCTTGGATCATAATCATGACTGCCTCCTTAATCTACCTTCCTCTAGCTCTTATGATTGGAGCACTTGGAATCCAAATGGAGTCTGCATAGTTTTCACTCCATGGTCTAGCTCCGTTGCTAGCCTTGGACTCACCAGCATATTTCTTAATCCTAGCCTCTTAGTATCGTATTTTTTTCTTAAGGGCATCCTAAATTTCCTTTGAAATTTTGCACAAAAAATAATAATCGTAAAATTCATCAGAAAGTCCATTAAGGATATAGTTTATATACAAAGAATTACTATTAGCCCATTCCTTAAGTGCTTTCTGATTTTCTATAGAGAGTGGTTATGGAAATTTAGGTTTTTCATAAAGGCAAACGACGTCAAGTTTTATTGTGGTTAAGTAGAAAGCATCTTTTGTTTCCATCTCTTAAAGTGCAAACCCTCAAAGCGAAATGGTTTGTTAAGATCAATAGTGACAATAACAGGTGTACCAGTCTCAGAAGTAATTACAAAAACATATAATAACACATTAAAACATCTTAAAATTGTTGAAGATAGAACTGCAAAAATACATATAGAACGATGTTACCAAAATTCAGCAATAAAGAAACGCCAGGTTGAGTCGTAGACTAGGTCACTCTCTTTAAAACGTTTTGTTGCTTTGGTCGGTGTTTGTCCTAACAGTTTAAAAAGGCCACCATGCCATCCCCAAGATACAACATGCCCAGAATTCCCTCTATCTTGATTTCCCTTGCATGATGGGAAATCGAAAAATCAATACCCTTGATGACTTGCTCGAAATCAGTAAACTATTATTGCCGGAAGCAAAAACAAAAAAAAAGTTTGAGAGGAAAAAAAACATTTAGAAGCTCAAAGAGGTAAAAGACGATTGGCATTTTTTGTGTGTATTTTTTGAGGAAAAAGACAAAGTTTTTAAAAGAAAAATAAATATTTCCGTTCAATTGAGGGAGAGAAGCGAACTAGGAGCTATCGAAACCGAACGGCTTAATAGACTAAGTCAAAGTCTTCCAAATTTCAATTTCGAAATTCAAAAGTAATTTTAATAATTTTTTTTAATAGATAAAAATTTTCAAATGAATTTTGTCTGAAAAGATAATATTTTACACAAAGCAAGTCTGAACCCAGCCCTGCTCAGACTATTGGCCTGAACGCATGGTAAACCACACCATCCAAACTAGTCCTCAACCAATAGTACAAAACTTGAATGCCCAATGAGCTTAAACCCTTTGCCAAATTCCTCTTATAAGAACCCATAAATAGTTTTGCATTTCTCCTATGTGAGATTTAGGAATACACATAAAATTGCTTGCTTTGGTTTCCTCCTTTTTCTTTTCTTTGTTTTTTCCAAAATAAATTAGAGCTCCAACAACTATAATTGAAAATAAATATTATTATAAACCATTATTGTATGAAATTACATGTTAGAGAACGATGTTAAAAAATGCACTCATATAACTATAAACTTTCGGACGTGTTTTAGTTTTGTTCAAAGTTAAATGTACCATAAAAAAACCAAATAGCACGTGGAGGTCATGTGCTACTTATATTAGGAGTATAATATAAATTGCATGTACAAAAGATTTCATAACCTAAACCCCAGACAAACCCCCCCCCCCTCCCCCCCCAACCCAAAAAAAATAAATAAATAACAAGACTCGACTCCTCTCCATTATACCTTCCACCTAATTTTATCCAATAAGATTTAGTTAAAGGCTTAAATTGATGAATTTTTTCACGAAACTTGGCGGACATGATTTCTGTAATGAATAGATCATCTATACAAAATTTTATCAAGAAATTCAAACAGAAAGTAGGTGTACCAAAATTTTAATACATGTATTATTTTCGACCATTAAAATTTTAAAAGATCACCTCATCCACTTCCGATTTAAATTTTTCAATAAAATTTTGTAAAAATAATCTACTCATTGTAAAAATTATTTTTACCAAGTTTTATGAAAAAAATCAATCATTTACATCTCGAACTATATTATATTAGAAGAAATTAGATGGAAGATTAATAGAAGGGAGCCAAGTCCAAAAACTTGGCCTCAAAGGACCGAACAATAAATATTTTGTAAAACGACCAAGACTTTTTAGACCCATGATATATTCTTTCATTTTAATGTCATCTGTACATCCGCACCTGGGATTCTTTCACAAACACGTTTTTAATGAAAGCCTTAAAAGTTTTATTTTTGGGGCCAGGGGCCTTAATAAATGAAAGCTATTCATATTGTGTACGACTCTATGTATCCAAGTTTTCTTTATATAGAGGACTCTAATTTTCCAAGAGATATAAACACAAGCTAAATTTTAGAAATATCACAAAGTTATTGCTATCTTTTAAGTGTGAAATATGGCATACCTTACGCCTCCAACAACTGCAAGGTATATATATATATATATATATTGTTTCCACAATATTATACTTATTCACTTTATCAACATATTACTGAATTCGGATTTGGTACGAATTGTATGTATATAAACCAGTCCTCTAGTGATAATTTTTTGTCGCCAAAGCATTGGAAGATGTCTTCAGCGATGAAAATTCGTCGTGAAGGGTGCAGACCGAATGCAAACTGTCCGCACTAAATCCTGGTTGTATTAATATATATAAACTAAATGCATCGAATGGTTGTACATTTTGAGAATTTACAACTCATTAATACAACCGTTATGATAATCCGGTTGGTAAAACCGATAAAATATGGCCTGCCTTACTCCTCCAACAATTGCAAGGTATATATTCTTTCCGCAATAATTTACTTATTCGCTTTATCAATGTTAGAAAATTAGTTAATTTTAGCCATTTTGAGAGTAATTTTATTTAAAACCGTACGATCGGTTTTGTAATTTAATAAACTTTATGGGGATTACAACACCCATGATCAAACTCTCTCATCTCAATCTTTTTTAATAGTTAATTGGCTAAACTTTACATTAAAAAAATATAATTGAATTATGACCAATAGGTATACAAGTATAGAATAGAACTCTGAATCTGAATATTTCATAGTACCATTTTTACCTTTCTAAATTTGAGTTATGCACCCACAAAACAGAGAAGACACGTTAAAAGAGCTGCATAATTTTTTAATTAATTGTAGTTTTTTTTTTCTTTTTGGGATACAATAATTAATCATAGAGCTAGTAACACTTTTGAGTTTTGACCCCCAAAGTATGCCCCTAGTCTCAAATTTTGTCCCCAATGTTTCGATTTGAACACATTAAACCCTAAAGTTTGAAAAATGTTCTAATGTAGTCCAACTAGTAATAGCCATGCGACTTTACTAACATACTAATTATGGGTGTTCAACTAGAAATTATGGGTGACTTTATCAACACTCCTTATTTAATTGTTTGTAAAACTCTTTCAAACATGTATTAGATTAGCGGGTAAGGTGGCGTTGATCACTGGTGGAGCTCAAGGAATTGGAGAATCTATTGCAAGACTATTCGTTAAACATGGGGCCAAAGTAGTTATCGTTGATATTCTAGACAACTTGGGTCAATCAGTTTGTGAAGACATTGGTCTCGAACGAGCTTCTTTCGTTCATTGTAATGTATTTATTGAGTCAGATATTGAACATGCAGTTAATGCCACGATTGCCAAGCATGGCAAGCTAGACATAATGGTCAACAATGCGGTAGCTATAGATGAACCAAACCTTAGCATTCTTGAAAACGAAAAGTCTACCTTTGCAAGAGTCATTAATGTAAACCTAATAGGTGTATTCTTAGGAACCAAGCACGCAGCTCGAGTGATGATCCCTAATTGTAGTGGTAGCATCATCACCATTGGAAGTGTTTCTTCAAGCGTTGGTGGGGTTGCATCACATGCACACACGAGTTCAAAGCACGCAGTGGTAGGACTCACTAAGAATGTTGCGGCAGAACTGGGGCAGTTTCGAATTCGTGTCAATTGTATATCGCCTTACTTTATTGCAAATCCAATAGCAAAGAATTTCTTCAAGCTGGACAATGATGTTGCCATGGGAATTTATTCCAACCTCGAAGGTCAAACTCTTCAAATGCAAGATGTGGCTGAAGCTACTCTTTTCATTGCTAGTGACGAGTCGAAGTATATAAGCGGGCATAATCTAGCTGTAGACGGAGGATTTACTGTTATAAATCCAGCTTTCAGCTTATATGCGCGTCTCTAGTTTATGAATTCAATGTCCCTTGTAATTGTATTAATTTTGTATCTCTTTAATTTCCTTGCATCAAATAAATAAATGAAAAAATAAATTAAGAGCTTCACTTTGGTTAAGTGGCTCTTGAAATAAAAATAAAATATTATTATTATTACTTTTTTTTTTTAGAAGGCAACCTAAACAAGAACAAACAAGCCAGTACCGGATGATGGCAAATCAGCCCCTAAAATAAAAAAAAAAAAAAAAAGAGCCGAAGGCACAATTGAAATCACCCGAAGAAGAGCCATCTTTCGAGATTGCGCAGTCCAGTGGGCGACGCGATTCCCTTCTCTCCGAATATAAGAGATCGACTTAGACGGATTCTTGAACGATTCTTGTCTTTTCACTTTAATTATCATTGGCTTTTGAAGTCCGCTGAAATTATTTTAGTGAAAAATGATCAAAATCAATTGCACTATGTTATCGTGCGGAGTTAGTTTGCATCAATATATATATATATATATAAAGCGTGTAAAAATAAATCTACCTTTTCATTTACAATAGCAATCGAACAGTCTTATCTTTTTCTTGCAAACATACTTCTGCAGAACACACTAATAATCAAACAGAATCTAAATCAATTACTGATTCAATTTAGTGACGAAATTCAACAGCAAATTTTATTCAGTTTATGAGCCAAAACCCAATTAATGAACAAAAACACCAACATGTAATTGGCCAAAGATTGAACAGATTCAGAGGAAAAGAAGGGAAAAAAAATCACTCCTATGTAACCCACTACTAGCCTGACAATACACTCCACGTGCGTTCACAATAAATTTCGAATTCATACTCCAGGCCCGAATAAATAAATTTATAAATATATATCACGTTCAATTATCAAACAACAATAATAGTTATCATGCGAGAAAATGAGCTGTAACTTTTTTACATCATCAGGAAAATGATAAATACTAATGTTCATATATGAATGACAATCTGTCTAAATCAAGTATATGCTAAAACCTTAAATGGGGTTCAAAGAATTATAGCTGCACAAACCTAATCAGGTTTGAATAGGAGCATGATTAGAAGTCGTTGCATATCGTCAGACTTCACCTATCTGACTGCAATTCAAGATCCATACACACTACTGAGTCAGCAAGCACACCCTCGTAATATTAGGAGGTTTTGGCAAGTTCGTCCAAATTCATCTTACTTGATCGCGATCAAGTTCCACTCGTGCTACTGTAGTCAGTAAGCGTGCCCTCAAGACATTGCCAAGAGCTCCTTATCCTTGCTGACTACTAAATACTAGGAGGAGGATGTTTTGGCAAGTTCGTTTGAATTCATCTCATTGACTGCATTGCAACATTTACACGTGCTACTGTAGTTAGGAAGCGCGCCCTACTTTACCAAAACAACCTCCTCTCTGGATACAAGGGCGTGCTTGCTGACTACAAAATACTAAGGAGGAGTTGAGGGTTTTGGAAAAGTGATGAAAATAATCAGTGCCAGAGCCTCAGGCAGAACCCATTTGGCACCACATAAGATGATCTCTTGTTTGAGATAACATCAGAGAACGTATCGACAAGCTGCCCCGCAAGAGAAGGTGGATCTTCGATAAGCGTATCGACAAAAACCTTCACAACCCTCACCTCCTGCGGAGTTGCTCTCAAGCTGTACCAAGTCAAGAACTTCTGCCTAAAACTCGTCTCGATATGTCCATCGCACTCCAACCATCTGATCACCTTCACGTAATACCCAAAATCCCTATCCCCGTTTTCAGCGCACCTTTTCTTTGACGAACCACCATCTTGGGGCTCCTCTTCTTTATCAACAGCCTTGTTGCTATTTTTGGGTCGGATCTTCCTTCCCGGCCCCTCCTTGAAGTTGTCCAATTTGCAGGGAGTAACGGGTATAGCAGTATCTGAACTACCCGCAAATGGCACGCACTCCAATCCACTCTGAACAGGGGTATTAGAGTCATTTCCGGTGCTGGTCTCCTCTACTGTTTGGCCTTCTGGTGAGTCCTCGTTCTCAAGATCCACATCACCATTTGGAACGGATCCCATATTCGGTTCCTCGTCCATCATAGACACTGAATCTCCCCGGGTCCCACACTGAACAGTGCCGATACCACCAACAGCCTCATTAGACAAATCTCCGCTAATAATATCTTCGTTTCTTTTGCAATAAGCAATAATAGATTTTCCCTTCTCGTTTTCATTATCATTATTATTTTCATCTTCCACTGAAGAAGGATTAGATAGGGTGCTACAGTTGGTGACTGGACTGTGGCTTCTTTCAAGTTTCAAGCTTTTCTTCGGGTGGGGAAATTTATCATTATCATCACTGCATGTTTGGAACCGAACTTCACGCATTCCTAACTCCCTGGTGCTGTTAAAGGAAACAACCTTGAAGAGATATTCTGTGGCTGGATTCAGACCCGAGACTGAAAACCTCGTGTTTGGTGCAAACAATGTACAAGTTGGTTCAGCTGGATAGTCCGGCTCATCAACCATGCGATGCCACAAAGTATAACCCATTCCATTTTCCCGAGGTGGACCTTCAGAGCCCAAATTCACGGTGAGAGATGAGGTGCCCACATTTTCGAATCTGATGAGAGGAGCTATCATATTGGTGCCTGAAAATGTTTAAATCCCGTGTAACAGCTAAAATGTTAGAGAGAGATGCTAGTAAAACTTAAGTACAACGTAATTAAATGGCTCCACTTGTCAAATGAACCAAAATATGTTAAGCGCGCATTTGATTGGTTAACATCTACTATACTTGGATTATGTGTTGCTTGTTTGATGTGGAAATTTTTTCCATAGAAAACAAAAGCATGTCGTAGAAGTACTTTTTTCTGATTGACATGGAAAAGGAGAAAATTAAAGTTGCAACATGGAAATTGATTCCATGAAAAACTATGCAATCAAAACAACACTAAAGATGGAAAACATGCAAGTTTGACCATTTTCGATGAGACTTATCAAACACATCCTAATATATTAAATACTTCACCCACCCACCCACCCCCCCAAACACACACACACAAAAACCTCTTCTTAAAAACTTGGAAATGATTAACCTACTTTTTGTTAAAATTAGTACTGTTTCAGTCATTTTCAAACTCTTTTTTTTTTTTTCCATCAAACGCATCCTATCATTTCAGCCCACCAAAAACGTCAGTTTATGCAAGAACCATGAAAAAAAAAATGCAGCTGCTAGCTTCAGTATCGTAGTGCTAAATATATACAGTCTGGATCTGGTACGAACTGGCCTATAGCAATGAACTTTCATTGCCAAAACACTGGGGAGATGTTTTTAACAACAAAAAATCATTGGTAAATGCCGGTCAATACCAGAACATTTTCCTACATATATATTATGAAGATAACCTTGAACAAGATCACCAGGTGACATATCGGAGCCTGCATCTGAAAGCATTGAGTCCAGGGACTCCACAGCAAAAGCACAGAGTCTCTGAACCTCTTGGCCTGAAGAGAGCCTGTTGACAATACCTCTGGCCTTTTTAACCGGTAAACCAGTTAAAGGGCCTACATCTTCTTCGAGCTTTTTCATTGCCTCATCCACTATGCCATAAAGCTTTTGGTAACGTCTGGTACCGCTTATAAGTTTTTGGCTCAAGGAAACCCGATAGCATAATATGTCAACCCGCCTTGTATCTCTTGCCGTTATCATCTGTTTTCTCCAACATCTGCATCATTTTATCAATTGCTACTCGTTAGATTATTTTTAAATGCTTTGTTGTTCATTGAAGAGGCGACTACATACCACATCCGTCCCAAATTAGGAGTCCACTCTCCTTTTAATAAATAACTAAATAAAAAGTTGGACTATTAATTTGGGACGGAGGGAGTAAAATAATATAACTATGCTGACGTAATGGATGGTCAATGCCCAAAGGCGAGGAAAGACAATGCTAACAGCTGACTTAAGTCAATTATCAATTCTTGTTGGAAATCATATTTTAACTATTATGGTTTTAGGTGTTATCATATAGATGTACTAGACAGTTAGGATTTGATTACGTGAACTATTGGTTCCTTTTTTGTCCTTTTATATAAGCGGCTTCATCATTGTAACCCAAATTTATATATATATATATATAAAAATATAAGCTCTGGGTCCCGCCCATTATTTTGGAGGCCACTGTTACCATAAATCACCTCATAACACAGGGATCTAGGCTCCAAAGACGACTGCCTTAAACATGTTCCACTATAAATGACTTTGGTTTAAAATTAAGCATTCATATTTTGGCTCCCAATGTTTTCAGAATTTGGAGTTTGAAACCCATTTTTAACAGAACCATCAACGTTCTATCTTTGACCAGTTACAATTTATCGCTCAAACTTACAAAAAACCCCTATTTTTCAATGGAAAACTACAAACACATGTGAAAAGGGTTTAATTCTTTTGACATAGAAGCAGTTTGGAAACAAATAAAAAGAAGGCAAATTTGGTGTTTCATGAGAAATTGGAAGAGAGATAATGGTCCATGCTGTTCAAGGTTCAATTAGAAATGGAGGCCAAAGTCCAATTTCTGAAAATTTTGGAGGCTAAAGTTGGTCATTTAAACTTGGTGTGCCAAAGTACATAGGCCCCTTAAAAGTATCAATCCTGAAAACCAACCCTGGCCAAGGGAAATCCTTAATTACTCTAACCTGTGTTCTAAAAATTGCCACCTACGTGCTACGCAATTGCCTACCACATCCCAAAGCACAAAATCCCCAAAATGAACGGCTTAGTAGAAGTATTATGTGGGATTAACTGGTTTCAAAAGGACATACTAATGATTCAATTAATTTTAGAGGATCAAAAATCATTCAATAGGATTAGGTGACCCGTAGCTGTTCACCTTCCGCCCAGAACCTTTTAGAACACTAAGCTATCTTTCACCGTCTAACCTCTTGGTCACTCTCTCAATTGCTGAAAAAGTAATGGACCTATAATTAACGCTACATAACCTCTTTCTGCCATATTAACACTTAAAACCTAAATTTCAACAGCAAGTATAGGAGAATCTGAAAGCCATCTTTGCTAGCCTCCAAAAGTTAATGCTACTAGAGCAAAGCATAAATGAGAGTGTTGCCTAATTCGTGAACCGCCCCTACACACGCGAATTGGGTGCGCCGACCCAAAACAGGGTGTATGCACATCCAAAACAGCAACCATAGCAACCACCCAATTTTGAATTGCACGGAAAATCGAAAAGAGATGTAGAGTTTCATATGTACCACCATAAATATCAAAGACTCCATTGTAAATTTGTAATATATATTTACGTATCTGCATATTTTTTTTATTTTTTATTTTTACATATTTGTATTGAAAGTGAACCGAGAATATGTTTTAAAATCAATTGCCACCCAAAATAGTGTTCCAACTAAGCATACCCCCACCCATTGCATAACAGGCTATGTAAGGTACCTCATACCCGTACCACATAGCAAAGAATCCCACAAATAAGCTAACATTAATGAGACCCTTGTACCCTTGCTACCAATTTCTCACCTCTTCCAAAAGGAAAGGTGCTAATTCGTCTCCTGGCCTCAAAAATTACATGTTCCCCATTACAAAGCAATTACGAGGAGAAGGGGCAAGGGGGTGGGGGCACAGGTATGGTCGCGGGAGTTGAAGCTTTATATAACCTTATCAAAAATACTTCTAGTTCACCCAATCATAAGCCTTTTCCAAATTCAACTTTAACACCAACTCTTTACTCCCCAATCTTTTGACATCTCTACACCTTAAACCCGCAGCCTCCGAAAGAGGTACTTCTTTATTATTGGAGTATCCAATAATAAAGGTATCCATGCCTCTACCTGATATTCTGATATTACATTACATAAGCAGTACAACATTCTCCATCACAGTAAGAAAAATGACAAAAAAAATAGCACAGAAGAAAACAGCGTCAATAATCCATACAACCTTCCAAAACCATATATCTGCTAGCACATATCCCTCGATAAGAAGTATTTTCATGATAAAGCTCTTAAAGATATCAAAAATCCTACACTATCGCAAGATTACATAACGTCACAACTCACAAACGTTATCCCAGAAATCCTAAACTACATATCTCCGCAATTTCTTCTTTATTTTTCCCTGTTCCCATTAACTAGACTCTCGATAAGATAAATCTGCCATTTTTTTTCAGAACTACTGAACTCACCAAAAATCTTTGACCAAATAATTTTAACGAAACTAAAATGGGGCAAATAAGACCCAAATTCGGGGTGGCATTCGGGTTTTACACCCATAAAATTTTGACCAAATAAAAATACGATATTTTTTTCCTATACAACACTAGCAGCACCCATTTAAACATGACTAACGAATTGAGAAATGAGTAGCACAGTTTGAAACATGATTTTTTTTCCCCATTTAGATACGAAAAGACACGAGTGAGCAACAAGACAATTTATCATTCCAATCTCATGTAAGAAACTTCACACAAACATAACACAACACAATAACATGTCAAAAAATGCGATACACTGTCACAACTCTCTCAATTTATTGCCAATTTTGTTTTTTTCTGTCATGTTATCATGTTGTTTCCACACCCCTATCCAGGTTACTGTTGTATATTGATCTTGTTTTGTACATTTTAGAGTTTAGTCCTATTCATTTCTTGATAGCCTATAACAATTTAATGATCCATAAAATAGAGTTGAATCATTGAGTATCGAGTCCTCGGGGGACAAATCTCCTCTTTCTTCCTTCTATAGCCCGTGAATTAGTTAGCTGCCCTCTGAGGGCCCCTTCGTGCACACTATTCATTCAGTATCATATCACAAAAAATACATGAGTGAGTTACAAATAATTTCCTGGTAAATTGGTTGTACATTCCTGTTTTACATTCACGTTATACTGGTCCTAATAGAAATGAACTAACCTAAACAAGCCCCCTCCCCCCCCCCCCCCCCAACCCCAAAAAAAAAAAACCATTTTATATGTGAAATTACAATTACCTTCTTGTTTTAATAATTGTTAGTCTTCACCCCTACATGTAGGGAATCCCAAAAATTACATAAACTCAAGGGGTTCAGTCAGAGGATAACGCTAGGTCCTCCATTTTTACATAATACTTTGAGATTCCCTTGCATGCAGCGGAAAGGTTAAAAAAAATAAAAAAATAACAAACAAACAGAAATTACACGTACACCAACTTTTAAATACTAATATAAGCATGCCTAGAATTTCCAGGATAGTTGAGCCAAATGGGAACAGGTAGGTTTAAATCGGACATCACTGTCGTTCCACTTGCAACAGACAAATTAAAAAACCAAGAACCTCCTTCGGTTTAGAGCCTAGCTCGCTAGCGGTTATTGGGACTAATATCCATTCCAGTTGGTGGGGCTATTGGCTTACATTGGGTCAATTGCAAGATGGGTTGGCAGAAACCCAAAAGCATAGATTACTCAATGAAGTGGGTGGACGTGTCACTAGTAAATACTTATTAAGCACAGCTAGCTTACCAAGTATTTTTGTACTTTTTTACCGAACGGACCTTAAGTGTTGAAATTGCAGTTCGGGTCCATAATTGAGTTAGACATTCTAGTCGTTTGGCAAGTGCTATGCTATGCATGCTCTAAATTGTTGAATTTCATGAGGTTATGTATAACAAGACTTGCATTAGGTTTGCATATGTGATCTTAATGGACTTGGATATTATATACTTTATTGTTCAGGACTTAAAGAGTGTGTGTATATGGAACAAGATATTCTTATCGGCTTCATTTACCAGTTATTCATACCAGGTGAACCCATTAATGCACCTGGAATGAATAACCGGTGTAGCATTGCTCTTATGATATTTCAATGGGACTATAGTTGAAGAGTTAGCAACCTACTAATCAATTTAGGCAAACTATTGTGCTGGCCTAAAGATGAAGAGTTAGCAACCTACTAATCGATTTAGGCAACCTACTAATCAATGGTTGAGTACTTCAGCCCCATTTTGGGATCGACAATGTCATCCTTTTTGGTTTTACTGGGAGCCCATAGTAACATCATCTAACTTAAGTGGGACAGCTGCGTTAAGATGCACACCTCCGTCAGTTGTGAAAATTATAACCTGAGGGAAAGAGGATTTGGCATTACAGGAAAGAAAAAAAAATCTTGTTATTAGCATGGAACAAACTCTCAACCGTTACATAGATTATGACGGTTCAAATAATAATGAAAACTGTTAAACAACTACCATATGCCAATTTCATTTTTAGGGTGTCTCTGATTGGCAAAGTTTTCCATGGAAAACTTGGAAAATATGTACTTTCCCTCTTTTGGTAGTGTTTGATTTGGAAAACTTGGAAAATATGTACTTTCCCTCTTTTGGTAGTGTTTGATTCCCAAATTTCCTACAAAATTCCAAATCCAGTTCCGTCTAATTCCATGGTGCAAGTAAACCATGCATAATTCTAGGAACTTGAATTCTTACCCTCCACCAAGGAAAATGAATTCTAGGTAAGGTGGGAAGAGCTCAAAGGCAAAGGTTCAATTCTAGGTAAAAAGTGGGCAATCAAGCACCAAATGTTGGAAAATGTATCATTGCATTGAAAAAGTACATATTTTCCTGGTCACAGGAAGGTTAATACTTATGAACTGTTGCAAAAGAGAAGACCGAATTATTGTCTCTCCCCATCTTGGTGTGAGCTTTGCAAGATAGATGCAGAATCTTCGAATAATTAGTTGTTACGCTGCCCTTACTCATAGTTCATATGGAACAAAGTTTGTGCAGAATTTGGGTTTACTTAGGCCCTTCCCAAAAATGGCACGAGTCTTCTTCTCTTGGAAATCAATAGCTACAGAGACAACTCTACGAGCAGGGAGTTATGGAGATGCATCAAAATTGATTCCTTTTGGCTATTATGGTTGGAGAGGAATTGTAGAATTTTCAAAGGAAAAGAAGTAAAGGTGTGGCTGTGGGAAAGAGTCAAATTCATGGCTTCATTGTGGGCTTCCAACACCAAGCCTTTCAAAAACAATAGAGTAGAAGACATCAAGAACAATTGGAGGGCTTTGATCTTTGAATAGTGTTCCATTGTATAATCTACTCTAGGAATGTGTTGTTGGCGGTGGATTTTGGCTTTATATTCTTCTCTTTCTTGGGTTATATGATTTGATGGTGGACTCCTTGTCCCCTCTCAGTCTGTCCTTTTTTTTTATTTATGAATGAAATCTTGTTTCTCATTTTAAAAAAAAAAGGTTCATATTTTCCACCTATAAAATAAGTACAATCAAACACTTTTAAATGCTTTTTTCCATGGATTTCAATTCCCTATAAAAAGAATTGTGCAGAATTTGAATGTTTTACTTTGAGATTCCCTTGCATACAGGGGCAAAGTCAAAAAATCCCAAGAGACAAAGAAGCAAACAGAAATTTAGGCATCACCAACTAACTTTTAAATACAAATATAAGTATGCCCAGAATTTTCAGGATAATTGGGCCGAATGGCAATAGGTAGGTTTAAATCAGTCATCACTATCGTTCCATTTACAACAGAACAATTAAAAACCAAGAATCTCCTTCAGTGTAGACCCCAGCTCGCTAGCGGTTATTGGGACTAATATCCATTCCAGTCAGTGCTGCCATTGGCTATATTGGGTCAATTGCAAGATGGGTTGGCAGAAACCCGAAAGCATAGATTGCTCATTGAAGTGGGTAGGCGTGTCACTAGTAAATACTTATTACTTAGTAGAATATTAGCTTCTTACACTCCTTATGTGGCAACTATAGTAACAAAAGTATATTTTTATAGACATACCGAGGATACAGAAAGTGTTAATGTAGAGAGCATTAAATTTTCCCTACCCAGCCCCAAGCGGGCAACATTTCTGCTAACCGGCCTCTGCATGACACTAACATGTAGGTGCAGCAAACCATCCCCCCCCCCCCCCACGGGGTAATTAATAGGCCATCCTGCCAATATAATTTCCCTTGTGAGATGGAGAACATCTCAGCAACTCACTTATCTTTATTCTTTCCAACTTCTTATAAGAATTAGTACTGTTTTAAGTATTTTGTACTTTTTACCAAACGGACCCTAAGTGTTGAAATAGCAGGTTGGGCCCATAATTGAGTTGGTCATTCTAGTCATCTGGCGAGCGCTATGCTATATATGCTCTAAAATGTTGAATTTCATGAGGTTATGTATAATAAGACTTGAATTAGGTTTTGCATATCTGGTCTTTATGGACTTGAATATCACATACTTTATTGTTCAGGACTTAAAAGTGTGTTTATGATATGGAAAAAGATATTTTTACCGTCTTCGTTTACCAGTGACAATGTCGTCCTTTTTGGTGTTACTGGGTAGCCTGTAGTAACATCATCTAAAGTGGGTTTGACCAAAATATAAGTCATACTGAACAGTGGAAGCCCAACGTTGACGGTGCATATCAAAAGCTAGCATTCCATATTCAGACCCCAACAGCAACTAAACCAAAGCAAAAACTGTACATTTGAATATGTTATCAACATTCAAGCAGTATTGACAGCTGCTTCAAGTCGCACACCTCTTTCACTTGTTAAAATTATAACTTGGAAGGAAGATTTGGCAATAAAGCAAAGTAAAAAAAAAATCTTCTAATTAGCATGGGACGAACTCTCAATAATGTCAATAAGCTTCAAGTTACATAGATTATGACGGTTTAAATTGTAATGACAACTGCTAACCAAATAAGCATATGTTAATTTCATTTTTAGGGCGTGTTTGATTGGCAAAGTTTTTCATGGAAAATATGTACTTTCCCATCTTTTGGTAGTGTTTGATTGCAAATTTTCTACACAATTCTAGTTCCATCTAATTCCATGGTATAATTAAACCATGGATAATTCTAGGAACTTGAATTCTTACCCTGCACCAAGGAAAATGAATTCTAGGTAAGGTGGGAAAAAGCTCAAATGCAAAGGTTCAATTCTAGGTAAAAAGTAGGCAATCAAACACCAAATGTTAGAAAATGTGTCATCATCGCATTGAAAAAGTACATATTTTCCGCCTATAAAATAAATACAGTCAAACACCTTTAAATGCTTTTATCCGTGGAATTCCCTAGAAAAAGAATTGAGCAGAAATTTAACATTTTATAGTCTAATTCCATGCTTGCTATCAAACACACCCAAATATCAACGACGAATCTTGCATTTGACACATTGAAAAGATAAGTAACTAAGGAAGAAGAAACAGAGGTGTGTATTTACCCGAGCAAATCATTCACTTTCCCACAAGATACACAATAAAAGCTCCCATCGAGTCCCCCATCCTTTGCAATGCCAGATTTTTCCTTCTTTAAAGCACATTCAAGATGAGTTGACAACCCACATGAATTACCTTCAAATGGAGGCTCTGAGCTGCAAGTTAACCACAAGCTAGGATCCTTGTTGTCATCATATTGATAACAAATACAACACGAACACCTCTTGCAAAATCTGTCTTCTCGGACTAATTTAGCTCTGCAAGCTGAATTTTTACAGTATAAATTATTACCTAAATCATTATTGACAATATTGACTGAACCACTAGTTGCTGTGGTGGGTAGTCGACTAGGGTGATCAGTTTTCCTCTGTCTTTTAGCAGTCCTTTGACCACTTGTGGCCGAAGGTTGTGGTTCAATGTCAGTCTCTAAAGATGCCTTTTCTGATACAACTTTCAAGAGGTTTTCGATGATTTTTAATTTTGTCAAGCCCGTGTATTTTCTCTCTTTTCCCATTTCTGCACATAAGATTTGCAAAATATCTTGACGGCTCCACGATTGTAGCAATTCAGGGGCCCCATTTGACCACTTCGATATTTCATAGACAAGTTCTCTCTTTTCTTCCATACTCAACTTGCTGCATTTGGCTGGATCAAGAACAAACCCTGGAGCCAAAAGAATAATAATATCTATTTAAACAACACCAAAGTGATTCTAATGAACTATCTAGTAGATCTAACCCTAACTTCAATGACCATAAGAAAAGATGCAATGACAGCAGAATGATGGCAGAAAGATAGAAGCTTTTTAAGCTTACGTTAGGTGAGATCTTGCAAGCAAAATCTTCGACCACTAAGGCCTATTTGGTTATCGTTCTCATGCGTATTTTCATTTATTTTTTTTTTATAACCATGGGTATCGGGGCCCCACCCCCACTAATCCCATGAGGCCCTGGTTGTCCGACCGGGATACGCCCCCAATGACGCAAGAAAGGTTTCACATAGCGGGGAATCTAACCTGAGACCGTGCCCTATCCACACAGTCCCAAGTTCGCCCTTACCGCCTACCCATACGTATTTTCATTTTGATTTATTGCTTTTGGTTAAAACCATATTCTTTTGTAGTTTCGTGTTGTGTGTTCTGAATATGTTTTCAAAACAAGACCCATTCCCTTAAACACGAAAATAAAATGTTTTCATCCGTTGGCAAAAAAAAAATTCAAAATGTATGAATTGCCATGGGGAATTGGAAAATAAAAATGATAACCAAACAATAAACATGTTCCCAAAAAACCAAAAACACCTAACGAAAACTAAAATGAAAAACAAGAAACGAAGAATATCTTCCCTAACAAATTAACATCTTTCCCTGTTACGATGAAATGTTGGCATGATAATATAAAAAGATATGACAATGAAAGTACTTAATGGTCTTGTCCCAACTAATTGAGATCTGTCACATAAAGTCTATGACAACAATTCTAGTTTTTAAAAGGAATAATCAAGATGAAAGCTGAACCAATACAAATAAAATAAACAGTTGACTTTTAACCGATAACGACATCCCAACATCTACAATAACATAAAAAGGATCCCTCATGAAAAAAAATTCATAACTAAAATTATAGACATTAATTTGACTTTCAACACCCAAGGTTGTTCACCTTCCCTTTGAGGTGGCAGACTCTTTATTCAATAGGTAATTTTCAAAATAAGTAAAGAACAAAAAGTCAAAAACAACGGAATATCAATCCATCAAATATTCAAGGTTTACAAGCTTATTTCTTCTTAGTTCTTTCTTCCACATAAACCAGCCTCTAATAAGGCTCAATACACATCATATACCAAATATATCTGTATAATAATCGGTAAAGGTTTTCTGAAGGGTACCCTTATTGCGAAAGCAATTATTTATTTGCCAAAGCATAGTACTGCTTTGAGAAGTTGTACTGTATGCATATGATGTTATACATTGCTTTGGCAATAACCATAATTGATTTGGTAATAGTACCACCTTTTGAATCGTAAAAATGTATATGTGATAAAAGATTGGATGGTTGAGACTACAAGATAACGCCTTTGGCACGGGTTACGACTGGTATATAGACATAGATAAAGGCATTGCTGACATTTTTATATCAAATTAAATGATTTAATGCAAAATAACTCATAATAGACTATATGCACAAAGGGAAGGGTGAAAAAGTTATTCACACACAATTAGTTGAAAAGGTATATCAAATTCAAGTACAGAAGAACACCAATAAGATCTGAT
The DNA here is from genome assembly GCA_021464415.1 of Lonicera japonica. NCBI lineage: Eukaryota > Viridiplantae > Streptophyta > Magnoliopsida > Dipsacales > Caprifoliaceae > Lonicera > Lonicera japonica. The sequence goes on from CM038467.1 coordinate 53,534,229, forward strand.
TCAACAGCAGAATCAAGAATCAATCACAAAGAAGTAAGTCAAACTCTCATGCAGCAACACCAGTACACAGATCAATTGAAAAAAAAAATGACCAACCATCAAAGATTCCCCAAAGAATTCAATCTTTAGCAAATCAAATCCACTTTCAAGATTGATAAGCCAAGATTATGACCCATAAATTTAATTTAAAAAAAAAAAAAGAAAAAGAAAAAGAAAGAAACCCAAAAAAGGAAAAGAAAGATTAGAAGAAAAGGAAAGGGCTTACCTTCAAAGGAAGTGGAATCCATATCTGTCATTCAATAACTACCCACCACATACATTACACACAGAAACTCATGGTGTCTCAACCTGTAAAAAGTAATTTAACAACATTTAAATTAAATATATATTCATATATATATATATATGAATGCATGTATAAAGAAAGAAAACAGATGAGAGAGAGAAAGAGGGGAAAAATACCAAGAAGGGGATTGAAATTGCGGAATTAGGCTCGCATGGAATCCATGAGTAGAGTATATAGATGGATTGATGGGTCGTTAAACGTGGGCTTTTCAAGACCCGAAACAGAAAAAGGGGAGAGATTCGAGGAACTTAGAGAGAGAAAGAGAGAAGTAAATAGAAAAATCAAGAGAGAGAGCCAAATAAAGGAGAGGAGGGAGTCTACTGTGGGTGAGTTGGTTTCAAGACCTGTGAGTTTTTTTTGTTTTTTTTTTTTCCTTTCCATCTGAATATGACTCGTTAAGTGATCTAAATATATAGACTTAAGTTTAAGTGTCTCTAGAAGAAATCAAATAATAGAACAGATACAAATCACGTATTTAAAACATAAAGAATTATTAAAATATTTTTAATATGAAATAAATCAATATTCATCTGATTAAAAAGATCAAAAACCATCTCACAAAATAAACACCATAAGCGATGATGAAAAAGAAGATAAAGGAAAAAGAAGAGTGTTCTTAAATATACCTATATAATCTGTCTTCTCACCCCACCAAAAGTCAATATTACGTTAACATTAATCTAAAAAATAGCGTAAGATTCTTTCTTCTCACCTCAATTTTTGTAATTGAAAAAATTGCTACTAATTTATCTTCTCCCTCATTTAAATTTTTGTAAATTGAAAAGGTCCATTCTTTCCGACAAATAATTCTACAACTCTAATTCCAAAATATTTTAGTAAATGATTTATTTTTATAAAATCTATTTTATTTTTTCAATTCATTAGATACAGCCGTATAAGAGATAGTAATATTAAGGAGATTGAAATTTTATTATTAGCTAGTGAAAATGGTCGGGGTAACTATCTTGTGTTAACTAATTAATTTTTACTTTGATCAAGTGTTTCATTTTAAATAGTTGGTCACCTAAAAGTTCAAAACTATTATTGTTGCTATTTTTATTTTTCAAATTTACAATTTACTGTCTTTGAAACTGTCACTTATGAGGCTTGCCCTATCTCTAATTAGGTATTTTGTGAGATCAATAATGAATTTAGTAGATGTGCAATATAAAATAAATTTATTATTTAACTTATAAAAAAGATGTGGTATGTCGTTGGCGTGTATAAAAAAGACAGGGTAGGTTGAATGTTTTCAATAAGAAATAATTTTATGGATTTATATAAGATTTTCATATTTTAGTTTTAGCGATGAAGAAATTAAAGTCATAATAGTGCATTCAGTAAACTCACCCACCATTGGGGTGAATTGAAAGAATTTTAAAAAAATAAATGGGGTGAAAAGAAAGTATTCTCTTACTGGAGTGAGAAGACAGATTATGTGGGTTTATTTAAGAACTCCCAAAAAGAAAGGTAGAAGAACTTTCAAAAAGAATTCTCTAACTAGAAAAAATTTCAAAAATTTATGCAAAATCCATGTTATAGATAAAGAAGATTTTATTTAAACAACAAAAACTTATAATATCTATAAAAATTTTACTTTTATTTTAAACATTTAAAATGTTTAACAAAGGTCCCCTGAATTTGTTAAGGTCTACCTATAAATAATTCATTATTGTTCCGTGTCCTATGGGTGAACCAAAAAACCACCCAAATTCATTAAGAGTCCGTCCACAAACTTATAATTTCATATCGAATCATATTGTGTTATCGTGTAACGTTTGATTTTTCTAAATCTAGTTTCAAGCACTTTCAAAACGTTTGCAATATAATGCTAAATAAATAAATTAACCCTATTTTATTTAATCACATTTTGTGGTGCAAGTGGCAATTTGCGTTTCGAGTAGGTGAACTCTTTCTGCACAGTAGAAATTCAATTTTGGTTGAAAGCATTTGAACATAATTTTTATTATGATTTTTGAAGCGTGAAAGAGAATTTCGTAAACTTACAAAACTATTAAAAGTCTTGTCCACGATTTAATTTCTAACTCATAAAGAGTAATTTGTAAAAAAAAAAAAAAAAATTATTTTTGATAAACGCCACTAGAAGTAAAAATAGATTAACGATCAAAGGACACAAGGTTCACTAAACAATCTAAGAACAAGGAGTTCCTACTCTCCGAATTATTTGAGAGAAAAGCATGACAAGTAAAGCTACGCGCAATACTATTACAATATTCACTGGACACAAAAATAAAAATAACCTCTAACTGAGAAACTAACTCTTTTACATCTTGTAATTTAATAAACCTAATAAAAGTCATGAAAGGTGGTTTCATAATTCACAAATATATCAAAATTCTTGCTCATATTTTAATTTCTAAAATTTGAAAAATAATTTTGTAATTTTACAGCCTAAATCGTACTTACAATTTATAGACATAGACATCAGGCCCGATTGATTGTCTAAATTGTCTGTAAAAGTACGTCACTTTCAAGTAGTCAATTGTAAATCGTAAATTTGTGCATTTAAAATAATTCAATTCTAATTCATGGAGTTTTTAAAAATCTAAAAGAGATATTCAAAATATTAGAAAAAAACAATGTTTTAAATTATTCTATGTTCTTTAAATTTTTTTTCCTAAAGGTATAAAATTCAAATATAAATACTGATATCCTTAAATATCAAGTTGGAGTAAGTCCATATTTCAAGAAGTGCACAAGTTTAAGTCATACTTGAAATAATTTAATTTGATTTTTCTTGAATTAACTTGAATTATTATATTTAAAATTGTTCAATTTTCACAAATATTTGTTAAAATTGCAAATTGGCTCAGGGTGCGTTTGGGTACATAATTTTAGAATTATATTAGTATTACAATTCTTGGAATTATCATTTCATAGAATTACAATTTCACTGTTTGGAATGTATGTATTTTTTATTTAGAAATCTTTTACATTTTCAAATTTGTTTGTTTGGTGAATTTGGAGAATTAATTTGAAATTCTCGATAGATGATAGATTTAAAAATTGTTATGCCTTATCAACTACCTCTGGCTACTGCTAGAACTCCAGCGATTATTGTTGGAATTTTAGTCACGGACAGTGATAGTACTATATACAATATATATATATATATATATATATGTACACATGGGTGGAAAACGAGACTATGTGGGGAACGGAAGTTGGGTCTCGAGTTGAACCGTGAAATGAAAAATTGGGGTGGGGAGGTGGGGTTGGTTTCAAAGTTGGGGCAGGTGTATCGAGTGGGGTAGGGGTAGGGGTTGGGTCTGGGTGTGTGGGGAGGAGGGAATTGGGGATTGAGAATAGAGGTGATATGGTAAACCCAAAAATTAAATGATGAGATTGTATTGAGTTCAATTGATTCGTTAAAAATTATATGAAAATAAATAAACAAAACTAAAATCGAATATATTTTGTTTGGGTTTAGGGTGTAACATTGCAAAATCAAATTGAACTGAACCAAATCAAATCATTACACATATGACTCAAAATTAATATTACGTCACTATTTAAAATTTTTTGTTCCTAAAATTTACAAACTCTACTAGAACCCGACTCTTTGGAGTATTATAAATATTGAAGATATATTATAAATATAAGAGTTAATATTTTTCTGTCCAAAAATAGATAAGGGCAATCATAAAGTTTTTATTTTTCTCACCAAAATAAGTATTGCCTTGCATTTTATTTATTTTTAAAAAAAAAAGATATACGAAAGCCAAATAAAACTGAAGAGAAAAATTTTGGTTCGGTTTTAGGTTTAAAAGATTTAGAAAGCGAATCGAAAACTGAACTTTAAAAATTAATTTGAATTTCGGTCTCCTAACTTTTATTCCGACCGAAATTAAAAATACTCCTTATAGGGGATGTGGAATTGTGGGGTAGTGGGTGGTATACATGGTAAGAGAGAGAGGGAGGGGGTGTGGAGGCTCGCGATGATTGAGGGAGAGTTGTTATGAGTAGGAATTTGTTGACCCTGAGGATTATGGTAACCCTTAGTATCTGATTGGTGGATACAATAAAATAATATTAAATTAATTGGTGGATACAATAAAATAATATTAAAATAATTTTAGTGAATCCCATACTTTTTATTATTATTATTATTAAATTGAATGAGAATTGGAATCGAAAAACTTTATTTATAAAAGTTAATCTTTTAAAATTGATAGTTTTGGAATTTTACGGAATTCCAAAACCACAACCTTTTGGTGGATCCAAACAATGGAATTATAAAATCATACCCCAATTTCCAAACACACCCTCATTATAAATAATAAATTCACAATTTGCAGTTCAACCAAACCGGCCTTAAATTAAATATTTTAAGAGCATCTTCGATCGTAGCGTAAAAATTATTGTAAAAATTTTATGTGTTAAGCCACTTTTACACAAATATTGAAGTCTAAAAAAAATTAGGCTTCAATGTTACTTTTGTAAACTTTTGTATAAAATTTGAATGAACCAATAAGATACCAACACATATTTTATTTCATTTTGTGCAATTCTTATTCTTATTATTATTATTTTAAATGTATATATACATAATCTTATAATGACAATAGATTTTGTTTTGTTGGTCTTGATAAATATATTTCAAATATATAGTTTTTATTAAAATATATTTTTTATGTTAAAAGTTATTATATATATTTTAAAGTCTTATGAACAAATTGGAGAGAGAAAAACAGACATAGTAATATAAACTTAGAATGTATTTTACTCTATCATTTAATACAAAACCCAACTTTAAAAGATTGTCGAAGAATAAAACTTTTACAAGTTATATAAATTATACATAAAATTACAATATATACTACTATCGGATATACTTTTATTAAAGACGGTATTATTCACACTCTCCTTATTTATCACAAACACCCCTTGTCACAAACACTTCCGAAAGTAAATTTATCATCACTAACACTCCCGAAAGCTCACCCAATGAAAAGTGAGTATAATCACTTAATCGGCCCACTTAGAGAAAGATTGTTAGTAAAAACTCACTAACTTCAGATAATGCAATGTTGAATTATTTTTTAAATAAGGGCTCGCTTAATAAAAGGCAAGTACACTAATATAAATTCGATTCAAATGAAGAGATTGTATTGATAAGTACTCGCTTAATATCAAATAATAAAAAAATATACTTAATTTGTAATAAATAATAAAATATTATAATAAATTTTTAATTAAATTTAAAAAAAAATATTTAAGACAGATTTAATCGGCGTAAATAACACCGTATTTTATTAAATGCAGATGAGACGCATCAAGAGGAAGAAAGCCGAAAGGGGTTGTGTTGTCATCATCTTGTTTGTCACCCACACACTCCCACTGGTCCCAACGATGCTGCTCATCCACTTTTCATCATTTTATAACATAATAATAATAGTAATAATGTAACCCCACAATTTTAGCCCTGCATGTACCACTGCCAATTCAGCAACATAAATTATACTGATAAATTAATTATCTTTTAAAAATTATTATTAAACGGAGCTTAATAATTACAAAACAATAAAAATATGAGACAACACAAAAAAGTGGAAGAACATATATAAATATATATAGTAAATAAAATCATTGTAGTTGGCAACCAACCTACAATTTTGATTGATTGGGACAATATAATAATTTAGGGAGCGCACAGGGTAGTTGTTGGGATTGCCCTACAACTTTATCCAAATTTTTTTATTATTTTAAAAAGAGATGTTTAGGTCTTATTCTTTAACTAAAAACAAAAATAAAAACAAAAAATCCATCTCAAATTCAGACTCTCTCCCGGTGAATTTTGAATATGACATCTCTACAAACGAAGAAAACCCATTTTAAATTATTTTTTGGTAAAATTCGAAGTCGATATCTCTTTTAATGCAGAGTGGACACTTCTCTAACTAAACTAACCCAATTACTTACCTACTTCAAATTATCAAAACTTTACCAACTAATATTGACTATCACAAATAAATTCAAAGTTTCATATCAGTTGGAATGGATAAATTTGAGCCATAAAGAATTTTATAAATACAAAAATTTGTATTGGATACCTTTTGGATTAGTTGAGGTCGTTAGCATATTATGGAATTTTTCATGTATATATAAAGTTGGCCTCGGTGATTTATATAGTTGTCAATATTTATTATATATTCGTTTCTTTATTAAGGCTCTTTTTGTATCAGTTTAATCATCTAAGAGCATCTCTAATAGCATAAGCAAATTTAAATAATTAAAATAGGTTTTAGTTATTCATTTAGTAAATTGTTAAAGTTAACAATGTAGAGCACTCCAAAAGTTATTTTTTTCTCAATAACCAAATTTGTGGGGCTCATTATATTGATTTGCTACAAATTAATTAATTTAAAATTTTAATAAAAAAAAAGAAGGAAAAAATTATTTAAATTTGAAAAGATCCTCTTTTACCCAAAAGAATTTGTGGATCCCTTATTTTGAGTATTGAAGAAGGTTGTTAACTTTGATTATGAAGGGAGAAGATTTGGTTATTGGTTAAAGGATTGCTAAAATTTGATTATGCCATTGGGGTAAGATTTTTTGCTAATATTGTTAAAATTAATTATAATTGCTATTTTGGTTAGACCATTGGAGATGCTCTAATATTCATAGAATTCTATTTCTATTTTTTTTTCTTTTTTCCTAACATGATATCTCCTAATAGTATTGCTATGTCTGCTACTTTAGGTGTCTCTTGGTTCTTTGAGTATGGCTGCTGTAATCATATGACTAGCGATTCTACTATATTCACCTCCAAAAGTCATGTTTCACACAATTTCCCATTGATACTGTCGTTGGTTCTTAATTACATGTCAATTATGTCTGAAGAATGTCCACCACTAATATATATTTGCCAGCTACTTTTCACATTCTTAAATTAACTATCAATCTTATTCCTATTGGCCAATTATGTGATCTTGGATTAAATATTATATTCTTATCTTATGGTTGTCATGTTCAAGATCTGCGAATGGGACATATTATTGGGATAGGCCGTAAAGTTTGACGTATGTTTGAACCTATCCACCTTCGCAATCCCCTACCTTTTACTAGTGCCTCCACATCCCTTGCTTATCCTATAAATCTATGGTATTCTCGTTTAGGTCATGTGCCTGTTGATCGACTTCGATCTTTTACATCTTTTGGTCATTTATGGTCAATAAAGTATGAGAATGTGTCTTGTTTATCTTATAAACTTGGAAAACAATCTAAACTATCTTTCAATAAAAATGATTATATTTCTTTAATACCATTTGATTTTATACATTCTGATGTTTAGGACCCATGTCCTTATAACACTATGGGTGGTTCAAAATATTTTATTATTTTTATAAATGACTACACTCTTTTTACTTAGATATATCTCATGAAAAAATATTTCAAAGTACCTCAAATGTATTACAATTTTGCTTTGTGAACACCTCATTTTGTGACCCTTACAAGAATCCCGAACTCTAGGAAACCAAGCAAGAATGCATGCACAATCATTCCTAGATGCATACATACCATATACATGTAATACAGGTCAAAGAAGGAAGCCAAAAAGACACCCATATGAGAAGTTACGAGAATTATCGAAAATTGTCGGAACCGAAAATCGTCAAAACTCCTAGAAACTTGTGAAAGGAGATTTTCCCATTTTTTTTATCCTTAAACTTTGAGAGTTGTTAAACATTACAATAAGGAATAGCATACTCGAAAATCAGCTTGATTCGACGGCCGGATCTCCGAAAGTTTAAAAAATTGGGAGTTCATTTTGAGTGATTAAATGGAGGCCTTCCCGAAATCAAAATAAGCTCCAATTTGGTAATTATATAGATCTTGTTGTGGGGAAGAACATATCAAAAATTCAACTTTATCGGATATGAAATCATCAAGAATCAATTCATCTATCGTGCAATTCTAGTCGAAATGTCCTTCGAAGCAATTAAAGTAAATGGAGGCCTTCCCGAAAATATCCAAAATTCAAGAAAATCCAACGGCTAGAAGTTCACTCGTCATACAACAAGTGAGGTTGTTGTACGCAAGTACGTGTCCTACACTAGAGCAAACTCTTTGTACCAATCTGAGAAAACCGAGTCCTTCTTAAATTTCGATCATCTTCAACTTTTTACAGGCTTTAGAAGACTTCTATTAGCAATACATATCCAAAAATCAGCATCTTTCAACGATTAGAACTTGACTTGTCATACAACAAGTGACATTGTCTACAACAAGTAACTTTCCTATGTAAGAACAAACTCTTCATACTAATCAGAGAAAAATTAGTCATTCCCAAACTCCGATCGACCTCAAATTTTGACACGATCTAGAAGACTTCTATTACCAACACATGTCCAAAAAATCAGTATGATCCAACGGTGGGAAGGGTTTACGATAAGCTCAAATAGTCCTGGTTACAATATCTTTCTTGTTCTCCAAGCATTTTCCAACTATAAATAGACCCCCCCTATATTCATATTTTCCATCAACAATCAAAGAGATTTCGTGGTACACACTAAAAGACCCTTGTTCTTTACCTCCAAAGGGGCTCAGGTATAATTTTCTCTCTTTTTATTTATTTATTCGTCAGTCTTATAATTCATATTCTTGTCTGCATAATTTTTATCACTTGATAGCTTTTCAAAATCCTTTTTCAAATTATTTTTCAAAACCAAAGGCGTATAACAAACCTTAATCCAATTCTAAAATAGTATTAGTACTTTCTTATTTTTCCAAAATTCCGAATTAGCGGCATTGTTATAAGAAAGAATCGATAATCACTATATATCCAATATAACTCATAGATTGCAGTGTATATGTGATAAATACTTGATTATGAGAGTACTAGTGCCATTTATACCGGTTTAATCAATAGAGTATGGTACACGATTGCTCAACTCACCTCATATCATATCGAATATAAGATTTTACATCGAATCAGTTTTCGAAAAGACCATTATTTTACAAAATTAATTGTTTCATTGCATCTATTATTATCAAACTCTCATTTTCAAATCACACACACACACACATTTATTTTTAAAATTATGGACGAACTAGGAAATACATTTGTTGACCTTATAGTCACTAATCTTGTTTTAATAATAACAATAACATTAATCATGTGTAATTTAATTAAGTTGATGTTTAAAGTTATAGCCACATTATATCGATCACACGTGGACAAAATCGAAAAGCCGGAATATAGATCATTCACCAACATAAGTGTATTCTTTCCATGCCTCATACCTCACACAACTACATGATCGATGCTCTACCAAAAGGATCTCTCTACAAAGAACAAGAGCCAAGGAAGAAAATAATCGAAGACACAAACAAAGCTTTCGAAGACTCATAAGATCATATTTGAGTGAGTAGTTTTGTTGTAAAGATTCATATTTGATTTCCAATTATAGCTCTTAAACTTTTTATTTCTCTATCCAAATAGATTGATCAAAATCAAATTGAATTAAAGCTCTTTGAAAAACAAACACCTTTCATAAACCGTTTTTTCAAATTAATTCATAATTAATTCAAATGATCATATTTTGTGTTTTCCCGAAAATAAGTGTCTTAGGAACTTATTTTTGAAGTTCCCAAAGCATTAGAATTGATTTTAGAGTTAAAATACGAAAGTGTAAAAATTGCATTTTTTGGACTGATGGGCAGAAGCCATCAGTCGACTAAGCAGAGTGGCTCAGTCGACTGATGCTTGCTCAGTCGACTAAGGAGCCCTGCTCAGTCGACTGATGCTTCAAAAACTAGCCGTTGGATTTTTACTAATTATGTATTTTTGCCTTATTAATCTATTAATCCACTACAAACGGCTATAAGCTTTCTCAAGCTATATATATGAGGTTTAAGACTCATTTTTATGCACTTGAATCATCTACATACATCATTATCTATCTACATTCATTCAAAGATTCAAGAACATTGTTTTTGATCAATCATTCTTATTTTGAGCTAAAAATTGTTGATCAATATTGATATCTCTTAGTGTGAGCTTCATTTATAATTTGATATACACGAGAGCTATTGTACATTGGTGTTAGTCACCAAAATTTGTTCAAATAATTTTTGTGAGAGGTGTATCTCATAGAATTAGCAAGAGGGAATTCTTGTGAAAGTATTGAAGGTGTTTTCAATACTTATAAGAGTGTGTGAGAATAATACACTTGTAGTGGTTTGGTCTTCACCCGGAAAGAGATCAATTATAGTGGAAATTTTCGGGGAACTAACCGAGCGCGGACTAGGGGGAACAAGCCGAACCGTGTGGACAAAAAATCTTTGATTTTGATCGGTTCTATCTTTCTATCTCTTGCTTTATTATATTGTGTTATTTGCTCTTTGTGCTTGAAATTATCTTTGTTATTGATTGCTTGATATATATAGACATAATATTTTTAAATTATTTTTAAAAATACAATTAAGTTTCAAAAACCCTATTCACTCCCCCTCTAGGGTATTTTCCGACCTACAATTGGTATCAAAGGAGGTCACGGGTTCGATACCTGGGGTGCGCCATTGTGGGGGGGGATTGTTGGAGGTAAATCCACAATTGCGCTCCTCTCCGTGGTGAATCCGAAGGGTATATCCGGTGTGTAGGTTATCTAATGTCATGGCGCTCTAATAGTCGTTGGGTACAAGGAAATAAAGTTGCGCCTTCGCTAACAGCTATAGCTTTTGGCGCAATGGTAAGCGCTTGATATTGTTGGAGGTAAATCCACAATTGCGCTCCTCTCCGTGGTGAATTCGGAAAGTATATCCGGTGTGCAGGTTATCTAATGCCATGGCGCTCTAATGGTCGTTGGGTACAAGGAAATAAAGTTGCGCCTTCGCTAACAGCTATAACTTTTGGCGCAATGGTAAGCGCTTGATCCTCACAATTGGTATCAAATGTTATACTCTTATTTTGATTTTACAATCTTAGAGTTTACGATCATGTCTATTTATCAAGGAACCGGAATTAACGAAGGTTCTTCCACCACTAGACCACCGCTATTTGATGGTAAAAATTATAGTTATTAGAAAAGTCGTATGAGCACTTTCCTTCAAGCTAGTGATTTTGAACAATGGAAAGTTACACTTATTGGACTATATAAAATTACCAAAACCGATGAAAATGGTATAGTCACTTCTAAATCTATTTCCGAATATGATGAGAATGACATTAAGAAAATCTAATTTAATGCCAAAGCCTTGAATGCTCTACATTGTGCATTAACTATAGATGAATACAACAAAATTTCTAGTTGTAAAACCGCCAAAGAAATTTGGGATAAATTAGAAGTTGCCTATGAAGGAACTTCACAAGTTAAGGATGATAATATTAATATGCTCGTTCATGATTATGAACTTTTTAAAATGGAGCCTAATGAATCTCTTGCTTCTATGTATAGTAGGTTCTCTATTATCACTAATGCTTTAGATCTTCTTGGAAAGGAATACTCTAATGAGGATAAAATTCGAAAGATTCTTAGAACACTTCCCAAAAAGTGGAGACCCAAAGTAACGGCTATTCAAGAAGCCAAGAATCTCAAAACGTTAAGCATGGATGAACTATTGGGTTCACTTAAGACCCACGAGAAGGAATTAGAGAGAGAAGAATAAATTGATTCAAAAGCCAAAAAGACTCTTGCTCTCAAGGCAAGTCAACGAGAGGATGATGAAGAGTCAATGGGCGGTGACGATGACATGGCTCTCCTCTCTAGAAACTTCATGAAATTTCTAGCCAAGAAGAAGAAGTTTCAAGGGAAAGGAAACAATTTTGGTTCTTCATCAAATAGAAAAAATGATCGATCAATTCAACCAAGAGTTGAAAACGAAGAAGTTAAAAAATGTTTCCATTGCCATGAACCGGGACACTTCAAAACTAATTGCCCGGTTAAAAGAAAGGAGAGAAGAGATAAAAGAGATAAAGTCTTTAAACAAGTAAGGCATGCCCTCAAGGGAACTTGGAGTGATTCCGAAGAGGGTGAGTCCGATGCCAACTCTAGCGACGAAGAGACGGCAAATCTTTGCCTTATGGCAAGAGACGATGAGGTAAACTCTATTTATAATTCATTTAGTGATGATAATACTTCTATAAATGATGATGCTCATGATGAAAATGACTATGATGAGTTATATGAAATGTTTGAGGAATTGCATAACAAATTTGAAAATCTTTCCAAGAAGTTTGCAAGCCTCGAAAAGGAGAATTTGATAATTTCTAATAAGTGTGAATTTTTTGTAAAAGAAAACATAATTTTGAAAAATGAAATCAATACTTTGAAGAAAGGAAAAGAGAAGGAAATTCCAAACACACTTGTAGTAGAAAATGTCAAATTAAAGGATCAAGTGGATGATCTAACTAATAGCTTAGCCAAATTCACCAATGGTAGGGATAATTTGGATAAACTATTAGGAATGCAAAGATGTGTATTTGACAAAGCCGGTTTGGGTTACAACTAAATTGACAACCAAAAAGATTACAAAAACTTTTTTAAAACATATACACCTCATGATCCCACTCATCTTTGCTCATATTGTGGTAGAAATACCCATCATGTGGATCATTGTTTTTATCGAAATAAAAGTTTCCCAAAAAGGAAACTTGCTTGGGTTCCTAAAGGAACCATTATGTTTGCTAACCCAAAGGCACCCAACACATTTTGGGTACCAAAGAAAAAGTTACTTAAAGTCATGGTGTAGGTGTGCTTGAAAGCCAAAGGAAGCAAAACCAAGTGGTTCTTGGATAGTGGTTGCTCAAAACACATGACGGGAGAGAAGAACAACTTCTTAAGTCTTATTCCCAAGAAAGGAGGGAATGTGACTTTCGGGGACAATGCCAAGGGTAAAATCATTGGTATAGGTAATGTTGGTAAGCATTCTACTTGCATTGATAATGTTCTATTAGTTGATGGTTTAAAGCATAATTTACTTAGCATTAGTCAACTTTGTGATAAAGGTTATGAAGTGTTATTTAAATCTGATCGTTGTGTTGTCAAGAATGTTAGTGATGATTCAATCTTACTTATTGCATATAGAACTAATAATGTGTATACTCTTGAACTTGACGATTTATCACAACAAGATATTAAATGCTTATCCGCTATAAATGATGTATCTTGGTTATGGCATAGGAAATTAGGACATGCTAATATGGATTTGATTTATAATTTATCTAAGAAAGAGCTTGTTAAAGGATTGCCTAAAACCAAATTTGTTAAAGATAAAATATGTGATGCATGTCAACTTGGTAAACAACACAAATCTTCTTTCAAGTCTAAAAGGGATATTACTACTTGTAGACCACTTGATATGTTGCATATTGATTTGTTTGGTCCTATTTCGGTTGCGAGTTTAGGTGACAAATTGTACACTCTTGTTATTGTTGATGATTACACTAGACTCACTTGGGTGTTCTTTCTCACCCACAAAAGTGAAACTCCGCATGTTTTCGCTAAGTTTTGTAGAAAAGTTCAAAATAAAAAAGGTGTTTCTATTGTGCATGTTCGAAGTGATAGAGGTAGAGAATTTGACAATGTTGATATTGAGAACTTTTGCGATGAGCATGGTATTGATCATAATTTTTCGGCACCTAGAACTCCTCAACAAAATGGTGTTGTTGAGAGAAAAAATAGATCTCTTCAAGAGATGTCTAGAACTATGCTAAATGAACATTCTTTACCGGAGTATTTGTGGGCGGAAGCCGTTAACACCGCATGCTATGTAATTAATCGTACTATTATTCGTAAAAAGTTAGATAAGACACCTTATGAGACATGGAATGACAAGAAACCAAATATTGGATATTTTAATGTTTTTGGTTGCAAATGTTTTATTTTAAATGATCGTGATCATTTGGGTAAATTTGATGCTAAATCCGATGAAAGAATTTTTCTTGGGTATGCCACTAATAGTAAAGCATATAGAGTTTATAACAAGAAAAGTTTAGTAGTACAAGAATCTATGTATGTTGTATTTGATGAGACAAATCCTTTTTCACTCATAGTACGTTCCGATGACGATGTTGAAATTATCCAAAAAGTTTCGAATATTTTAATTAATAATACATCTAAGGAAGAACCATCAAGTGCTCAAGCTCCTCCTAAGGAGTTAGAAAATAAAACCGAGTAAGACTCGAATGATTTGCCTAGGAGTTGAAAATTTGTGTCTAACCACCCTATTGATCAAATTCTTAGAGAGCCATCTAGTAAGGTCATGACTAGATCATCTTTAAGAAATGTTTGCAATAATGTGGCATTTGTTTCTCAATATGAGCCTAAAAACATTATTGAAGCCGAACAAGATGAATCTTGGATGATGGCTATGCAAGAGGAGCTCAATCAATTTGAGAGAAACAAAGTGTGGACACTTGTTCCCAAACCTAGTGATCATACTATTATAGGTACTAAATGAGTATTTCGTAACAAAAAGGATGAAAGTGGTATAATTGTTAGAAATAAAGCTAGACTTGTTGCCCAATGATACAATTAAGAGGAGGGCATTGATTATGAAGAAACATATGCACCCGTTGCACGTCTAGAAGCTATTCGCATGCTACTTGCTTATTCATGTTTTAAGAATTTTAAATTATATCAAATTGATGTGAAAAGTGCTTTCTTGAATGGTTTTATTGAAGATGAAGTTTATGTGAAACAACCTCCCGGTTTTGAAAATCATGTTTATCCGGATTATGTGTTTAAGTTATCAAAAGCATTATATGGTTTAAAACAAGCACCTAGAGCATGGTATGATAGATTAAGTTCATTTTTGCTTAATAATGGATTTATTAGAGGCAAGGTAGACACTACTTTATTCATTAAGAATCATGCCAATGATATGCTACTTGTGCAAATTTATGTTGATGATATTATATTTGGTTCTACTAACGAGAATTTGTATAAGGATTTTTCAATATGTATGCAAAAGGAATTTGAAATGAGCATGATGGGAGAGATGAACTACTTTCTTGGATTACAAGTGAAACAATGCAAAGAAGGCATTTTCATTAATCAAGAGAAGTACGTGAAGGAACTTTTGAAGAAATTCGACATGGAAGGCGCAAATTCCATGAGCACCCCTATGAGTTCAACATTGAAGTTAGACAAAGACGAAAAAGGTAAAAGTGTGGATATCAAGAAATATCGAGGTATGATCGGTAGTTTATTGTATTTGACGGCGTCTAGGCCGGATATTATGTTTAATGTATGTCTTTGTGCACGATTCCAAGCGGATCCTAAAGAATCACACTTATTTGCTGTAAAACGGATATTCCGTTATCTTTCCGGTACTAGCTCATTGGGTTTATGGTACCCAAGAGAAAATAACTTTGACTTAACTAGTTATTCCGATGCGGATTTTGCCGGTTGCAAAATCGATAGGAAAAGCACTAGTGGCACTTGTCATTTTCTAGGACACGCACTAGTATCTTGGTCAAGCAAGAAACAAAATTCGGTGGCCCTTTCAACGGCCGAAGCCGAATATGTGGCGGCCGGAAGTTGTTGTGCACAAACTTTGTACATTAAACAACAACTAGAGGACTTTGGAATTAGTCTTAGCCACATTCCCATTAAATGTGACAACACAAGTGCTATTAGCTTGACCAAGAACCCTATACAACATTCACGTACTAAGCACATTGAGATAAGATATCATTTTATTCGTGATCATGTGCAAAAAGGTGATGTTGATATTGAATTCGTTGGCACCGAATCGCAATTTGCGGATATTTTCACCAAACCACTTTCGGATGATCGCTTTTGCACTATTAGACGTGAACTCGGTATGACTAGAGCTTGTGACATCTAGTTTATTCCAAAAAGTTCATAAAAGAGATTAATAATGCTTATTTTTTAGCATACATTATTCAATTTTGCTTCAATTTATTTTTATTTGAATTAATTATGAGCATATATTTGGTTTGAATTAAATTTTACATGTTATTATAATTATTAACAAATACTTTTGCAGCTATAGTTTGATTATTAACAAGGTTATTACAAGCAAAAATCACTTTAGGTGCCAAAATAAACATTGCCAGGCAAAACTGAGTGCATCAGTCGACTAAAGGAATGCATCAGTCGACTAAGCCTCCCTCAGTCGACTGAAGGGGCCTCATCAGTCGACTGATGAGTGGCTGAGAGCTGTCTTCTTTTTCCCTGTTTTTCCCCTGTTTTGCTCACTTCTCATTCTATCAAAATCGAGCCTTCCCTCTCCATACACACCACAAACATTCTCAAACCAACATAAAACTCTAGAATCCTCACCTAAACTCATTATAATCCTTAAATTTTCATCTTTTTACATCAAATCTCTTACAAATCACACCTATTTCTACCTTAATCCATCAAACACATCTCAAATCTTCTCAACCCTAACCCTAGCCTCCATTGCTATTCTTCAACCAAAACTCAATTTTTCTCTACCAACCCATCACAATTCATCTATATATCTTATTTCCAACTATTTTTATTATACAATCAAGCCTTTAAAACCAAAAATCTCAAATTTCTCTTCAAACCCTAACCTTCTTTAAAAACCTAAATTCTTCTCCCATTTACTCTAGCTAATGTCTCAACCAACCCGCTCTTGTCGTCCGCGAAAATCTGTACCACAAGTGGGAACTTCTTCACCCACTCCTGCCCCAGTTCCTCAACAACCATTATTCATCTCCGACGAAGCTCAAGCAAACTTCAACTCCGACTATGCCGTTCGTACTATTGTTGAAGGTAAACAATTCAACATTGAGTTATTTTCTTCATATGGTCTCAACATTACTGCTCTTTTTTGTAGACAATGCATCATAAATTTTCTTACCATTCGTGAAAATGTCTATCCACGTCTTGTTCGATTGTTTTATGCTAATCTTCATCACCCCACTCTTGATTCCGGACGAGCCAATAAGCTACGTCTTAGCTCTCTTATCAATGGACGTATGGTTAGTTTCACTAAATCGGATCTCAGTCGAATCTTTGGTTTTCCAACCGAAAATGTGACAGACATACCGTCAAATTTTGGCAATCTTTTTGGCTTTGAGAGATCCGCAGCATTGTCAACCATTCTTAAACGACGAAATAAACAACACGGGATGGTTGGGGGGCCCGAAATTAAAGCATCTATGCTTACCTTGCAAAATAGACTTATTCACTCCATCATTGGGTATTCCATTGTTCCAAGGAGATGTAGTTATGCTTCCGTCAATGCCTTGGATATTTTCTTGATTTGGGCAATCTCAATGGGACATAAGCTTGACTATGCAGATCTCATGTTCAATCATCTTCTTGGTATCACTAATCGAAAGAAATAAGGATTGGTATATGCTATGGCACTCACTAGACTATTCCAATTCTATGATATTCCACTTGAAGATGAAACGGAAATCATTGTCCCTACAAATGAGGAAACATATAGTACCAAGACCATTCGTCAAATGGGATATCACATTGAAAACGGAGAATGGGCCTCAAATGATCCTCTTGACATTAATGAGGACGGGGATAGTGATGATGATGAGAACTTGGCTCAAACCGAACCCATGGAGCAAGACATACCACCTCAAGGACCCTCCACTCAAGCACCCACTAGTTCTCACCAAGCCATTCCCACGCCACATCCAAATGAAGCAATCTTGCAAGCCATTCAACATCTCTCGGTGACCATAGATAATAGGTTCAACCGTATTAAGGAGAGGCAAAGAGCACATGAAGCCGCATTCCACTACCACCCCGACTATGTCTTTCCACCATGGAATCCGTGGCATGGCAATCAAGGATGGGGTCAATGGCCACAAGAAGGTCCCGACGAGTGATCTCCTTCTCTTCTCCTCTTTTTGATCATGACAAAGGGGGAGAAAATAATAAGTGTTTGGTACACATTTTTTTTATTTTATGATTATTATGCTTTCTCTCTTATGAACTTCTATCAACTCTAGTCTTATGTTGTTATGGTTTTAATTTGATTATAACTCTAGTATTTTATCTTATTATGTTAAACTTTAGATCAAGTTTTAAGTATTAATTAAGATTCTGCTTTGGATTGAAGTTTTATTATGCATGCTTGCTTTATTCTATTTTATGCATAGTTTGAGGGGGAGTTTTCCCTTTAGAAAACTCAACTTATAATCTTAATCGCAAACACACATTAATTTATTGTCATCATTAAAAAGGGGGAGATTGTTGACCTTATAGTCACTAATCTTGTTTTGATAATAACAATAACATTAATCATGTGTAATTTAATTAAGTTGATGTTTAAAGTTATAGCCACATTATATCGATCACACGTGGACAAAATCGAAAAGCCGGAATATAGATCATTCACCAACATAAGTGTATTCTTTCCATGCCTCATACCTCAAACAACTACATGATCGATGCTCTACCAAAAGGATCTCTCTACAAAGAACAAGAGCCAAGGAAGAAAATAATCGAAGACACAAACAAAGCTTTCGAAGACTCATAAGATCATATTTGAGTGAGTAGTTTTGTTGTAAAGATTCATATTTGATTTCCAATTATAGCTCTTAAACTTTTTATTTCTCTATCCAAATAGATTGATCAAAATCAAATTGAATTAAAGCTCTTTGAAAAACAAACACCTTTCATAAACCGTTTTTTCAAATTAATTCATAATTAATTCAAATGATCATATTTTGTGTTTTCCCGAAAATAGGTGTCTTAGGAACTTATTTTTGAAGTTCCCAAAGCATTAGAATTGATTTTAGAGTTAAAATACGAAAGTGTAAAAATTGCATTTTTTGGACTGATGGGCAGAAGCCATCAGTCGACTAAGCAGAGTGGCTCAGTCGACTGATGCTTGCTCAGTCGACTAAGGAGCCCTGCTCAGTCGACTGATGCTTCAAAAACTAGTCGTTGGATTTTTACTAATTATGTATTTTTGCCTTATTAATCTATTAATCCACTACAAACGGCTATAAGCTTTCTCAAGCTATATATATGAGGTTTAAGACTCATTTTTATGCACTTGAATCATCTACATACATCATTATCTATCTACATTCATTCAAAGATTCAAGAACATTGTTTTTGATCAATCATTCTTATTTTGAGCTAAAAATTATTGATCAATATTGATATCTCTTAGTGTGAGCTTCATTTGTAATTTGATATACAGGAGAGCTATTGTACATTGGTGTTAGTCACCAAAATTTGTTCAAATCATTTTTGTGAGAGGTGTATCTCATAGAATTAGCAAGAGGGAATTCTTGTGAAAGTATTGAAGGTGTTTTCAATACTTATAAGAGTGTGTGAGAATAATACACTTGTAGTGGTTTGGTCTTCACCCGAAAGGAGATCGGTTATAGTAGAAATTCTCGGGGAACTAACCGAGCGTGGACTAGGGGGAACAAGCCGAACCGTGTGGACAAAAAATCTTCGATTTTGATCGGTTCTATCTTTCTATCTCTTGCTTTATTATATTGTGTTATTTGCTCTTTGTGCTTGAAATTATCTTTGTTATTGATTGCTTGATATATATTGATATAATATTTTTAAATTGTTTTTAAAAATACAATTAAGTTTCAAAAACCCTATTCACCCCCTCTAGGGTATTTTTCGACCTACAACATCGTTTTTATCCTATCTCCAAAATTCCGGTTTCTAAGGCAAGTACGGAAAGTTGTAAAGTAATAACAATAGTATGCAAGAACTGAATTATAACAAGCGCATATCTTACTTAAGAGACCGAAAGGGCGAATTGGGTGCCTAACACCTTCCCAATTCATAACTTAATCCCCAAACCCTTCAAATCAACTGGTTTTGCATACATTGTGTTTAAGAGGATGTTTAGTACATAAATATGTTTCTTTTACATAAACCTTTTGTTTGTTTAGTAAAATAAACTGACGACTCTTGTTCCTTTCAAACCCAATTTTTAAAGCAACACAGAATCATCGCCCACGAGGACTTAAACGACGAGAACGGGGGTTCTCATATGCTTGAATGATTTAGACACAATTCTTTTGTCATGATAATGTTTTTCGTGCTAATAAAGCTATTAAATGTAAAGAAACAAATTTTCTTAAGTTTTTTTATGAACAAGGCACATTTTCTCAATATTCTTGTCTAGGTAAATCTCAACAAAAAAGTTGTGCTGAGTGTAAACAGACACATTGTAGATACTGTTCACACTTTTCTTATTTCAAGTGGGTGTCCTAAACGTTTATGGGGGGAAGCAACTTTTATAGCGATTTACATAATCAATTACATCCCAGTGCCTAGTCTTCAAAATCAATTGTCTTATAGACTCATAAAGGTGTTTAGTTATGCCATTTTGGTGTCCAACCACATGAGCATTCCAAACTTCAACCATGGTCTCGTCTTTTCTGCTTATTGGGGTATGGGATTGAACACAAAGGGTATAGATGCTGGGATCATATTTCTAATCATCTTTGTATCTCTCATGTTGTCTTTTGGGAACATAAAATATTTTCTTCCCTCTCAAAATTTCACATCTCTGAAGATTCTCCATTTATTTTCTTAACATTTCTTACTAAAACCTCGTCACTATATGAACCTAACACTCTGACTTCTATTCATTCGGATACATCCATTCTTAGTCTTGATCATTCTGAAACATCCACCACTGATCTTGAACCATATACATCCACCAAATCCTCTTCAAATGAGCTTCCAACACTAGCCAATCCCACTGAGGATGCCACTTTTGTTGATTAGTCAATCCATTGTTCCACCTACCATACGGAAGTTAGCCCGAGTAAAAGAGCTTCCGCATTATCTTCGTGATTATCATTATTACTCTACCATATTTTCGCACTATGAGCGCTCTTCATAAACCTGCAAAATAATACACGATATGAAGTTATAAGTTAATGAATTAAGCCTTAACAATTTCGGGTCGTATTAGTGTTGACCCGATAAAATATGATAAGTTAAAAGGTCGGGTCAGTTAATATTTGTTAACACGATAATAACCATTTGAATCCGTTAATAATATACATAGTTGTATAATATTATATATGTATATGTATATATGTATATTTTTAATATAAATGTATATAATTAGTATAAGTATTACACATATATTTGTTAATTCAAGGTAAGCTTACAATATATACATATAATATCATATATGTAAACATATTTTTTTTATTATTATATATATAGTTAATTAGGGGTGACATTTTTAAACCGAAAACCAACCGACCGACCGACCACTGTTTGGTTAGTAACCGACCAATCAGTTACCGACCCATTTCGGTTTCAGTTGCAATTGCGGTTTACC
The DNA here is from genome assembly GCA_021464415.1 of Lonicera japonica. Lineage (NCBI taxonomy): Eukaryota > Viridiplantae > Streptophyta > Magnoliopsida > Dipsacales > Caprifoliaceae > Lonicera > Lonicera japonica. The sequence goes on from CM038467.1 coordinate 53,555,845, forward strand.
ATATGCATATTGTCGGTTTTTACCTACCGACCGACCAAAAATAAATTACATCCATTTTTACTATAAACCGAGCCAACTGAGGATTATTAATTAAAATTTGAAAGCTACAGACTCTTTCTGTCCTTTTAATGAATAATTCATTTTCACTTTCCCCCATTTTCCATTTTCCACCACTTCTTCACAAACATTTTACCCTCACTTCACTTCCTCGTTTCTTCACAGTCCACGTGGCCGCCGCCGAAGGTCCGCCGTTCGCCACAGCCCACACACCACAATCCACACTCCTCCGTTCATAACATTAGACCCCCACAGCCCCACTTTTTCACAGTTCCTTTGTTTAATTATTTGTAAGTTAGTTAATATTTAGCAAGTACATATCTGAGTTTCAAATGTTAATGTTGTATTATCTCTTGGTATCTACTGGCTAATACTATTGTGAGTCTATATATACACTAATACACATTTGTATTGGATATTTGTGAGTAAAATACTCAAGGAAAATGTTTGTATTAGATATAATCATACAACTATATAAGTAGTTAAGTACAGATCTGAAACTTATATTGAATAATTTATGGAGCAATACTTTATTATAAAACTTGGTTTCTTATAAAACTACTATTTAGTTCAAAAGTGCATTGGTTGGTTTTATGCAAATTACTGACCGAACCAACTGACAAATTCGGTTTAACCGACGGTCGGTTTACCGACCAAGTCGGTTCGATTGCGGTTTAAAAAAAGTAATTACCAATTTGGTCGGTTCGGTAACCGAACCACGACCACCCCTATAGTTAATGGGTAATAACGGGTCATATCGAGTAATTCGTTAAAACCCGAAACGATAACACCCAAAACACTATAACACATGATAAAAAAACCATCTGTTTAGACCTGAAGTATAATGAAAATTGACACCAACACGATCTTAACCGACCCATTGACAAGTTTGACTTTTCATATAAAGAAGCTAATTTTAACTTACTTTGGCAGCAAGCTATATCTGAAGAATTACAAGCCTTGGAAAGTTAGAACATGAGAGTTAGTTGATCTTCCTCTTAGGAAAACAACAATTGGTTGCAAATGGGTTTATAAAATCAAAACCCGCTCCAATGGCTAAGCAGATCAGTACAAAGCCTAACTCAATGCTTGAGTTTCACCCAGGACTATGGTATTGATTATGAGGAAACATTTGCTCATGTTGCTCATCTGACCTCTAGTAGGCCTTTCTTTGCCATTTCTACTTCTTAACAATGGGATCTTTTTTAGAAGTATGTGAAAAATGCCTTTTTAATTGACGATCTCATGGAATAAGTCTTTATGAAACCACCTCTGGTTTATTCTCATTATCTGTTGTAAGTTTGTAAACTTTGTCATGCTTTATCTGGACTTAATCATGCTCCATATGCTTGGTTTGCAAAATTTAGTTCCATTATTGAGACCCTTGGTTTTGTCTCCAGCTTTTTCGATTCTGGCATTTTTATTCATAAAACGAACATTGGTATTATTCTACTTCTTCTATACGTGGATGATATGATAATTACTATGAAGATGTCACTAGTATCGCTAATCTCAAACGTTTTCTCAGTCAGCATTTTGAGATGAATGATCTCAATCGTCTCAACTACTTTATGAGTTTTGAAGTTCTCTCTAATTTTGCGGGTTACTACCTCTTTTAGGAAAAATACACTTCTATCATTCTTGCTCGAGCTGGTCTCACAGAATGCATCCACTCCTCTGCTTAATGGTACGTACTTTGCTTAATGATGCTACTTTATATAGGGAATTAGTTGGCAGCCTAATATATCTTACTGTCACTCATCCAAATATCACATATGTAGTCCATCTAGTAAGTCAATTTGTGACGCCCCGAATCCCGTTCTGAGATTTTCACCTCCGGGACTCGGTTAATCACGGTGCCGTACGAGACGGCGGGTTTAAATTAAAACAATCCACAACTTTTAAAAACTTTACTCTAATAAAAGCATGATCTTTAGAAGTCCCGATTTAGAAAACTTTAGCATGTGGAGTTCACTTCATTAATAAACCTTCCTGTAACATTTAAAACCACGTTTCATAAAAGTAGAATCACATCAAACCACATTTAAATCAATTCCACATATGAAAACCATCAATACAAGTTTACAATGCCAATCGTTTATCAAGTCAAAGTCCATACATAATTATACAACAAACTCAAAAGGTTATACATATAACTTAGTCCTTAACTCACGGATTACAAAAGGTAATGGACACCAGAGGCTCTATAGACGAGTACCACGCGCCAATCCCGAAGCCCGACCTGCAAAACTGGGGAAAGGAGGGAATGAGCCAAATCCGGGCTCAGTGGGAACTATATATATAGAAAATATTTGTTTTACTCATATGCAATGGTTTGAAAACCGTGCAGTGCAATGCAACCTACACTCGCATACATACGGACCCACTAAGATTCCCATCCTAGCCACTAGATACTAACTACCCAACTAATTGACCACTACAGTAAATATCCCATAGGTGAATCTCTCACGCATTCCCACATTACAAAGAAATTGGCAATCCAAGGTCATTTCGTTCTAACGCTAGCTTCCTAAGGTTCGTCATGCCTTAGTGGATTAGTTCTACAGCTTGTATCGGCTACCCATGCCTACAACGAAAGTCAATAGCTATAGGCCAAGTATTTGTTGTTTCCATTTTAATTATAATTTATTATGAATTGTATACTTGGCCAACTAATAAGCTTTTAGCTCAAGATCATTCATCTAAGCGTCATATTACGGTGTTCTCTCAATAGGCTATTTCATTAGTTATGATTTCCCTTCAATTATTAGTGCTTTAGGTTCATTATGATCCGGCTATCAAGTCTCGTGAATCATATTTACTCCCACGCCTAAATTCTATATCCAAGGCTCACAGTTATCATCACTTTCCACTTTTTATATATATAATACATTATGAAAGGCTCAATAATTCTTTATGTGTTCCCTGTCTATCTAATATTGTTCGCCTATGTCTCTACATCGTTTATATCATAGCCAAGGTAACATACATAACTTTATACGAGACATGATACGATATGATACAATAATAATAACATAATCAACAATCTCAGAATAGCTCTCGTATCACGTCTCCAGCATAATGCCTCAGTTTCACCCCGCGGTCAGTCCAGGCCCAGAACGACCGATCCCGAAGACTCCGAGGCTCTTGTCCATGTCTCCTCCGAGTGGGGAGTGGCTCAGGGACTTGGTTCTCCAAGTAAGTCATTCGGAGATAACCCTCAAGATATTTTTCCGGGAATGACACTCCGAATAGTTAACGAGGAGAACACCTCATACAAGCCATCTCGACACCCCGGAAAGAACTACACCAGGCGATACCCTAGCAGGGTAATGACCATTAGTAGCCCAACTGCTTTCCAGGAAACTCACCATTGGGAAAGTAGTGGCACACAGGACCTGCTCCGCTGTCGGGGAAACTCGTCTAACCGAGAACACTTAGTCCTGTCGAAAGGCAAGATACCTAGAGTGGGCTCTCCTTTGTGGGCAACACAACCACCGGTGGAGTCACCGACTTCATTTTCCCGTGTACGGTTTAGGGCCTGTTCACCCATGGGTGGCAATAGGCGGCCCTCCTTCGAGTCACGGGGAGCTACCCGGTGCTCGGTATATCATCATATCCAGCCCATACGTGTGATCGCAACAACAAAAATATCTCGATTCCTCACGTAGCAGTGTATACAATCATCAATCATCTATCACACGTATGGCTAACAATATGTATATATATAATCACACAATTGTCATCATTACATAATCATCGTTATCGATAGCATCACTATCACGTTGGTATTCCATGGCCTTATAGCCAATTAGGTCATATTCGACATTTCCCAATGTCTAACGTATCAAGTGTATAAAGCCAAGACCGTATACCACTTATGAGGGTTCTCGTGTCATTCTAGCCAGCCAAGCATTGATTATTTTGGTTCTAATTCAACCGGTGTATAATTACGGTTCTCCTAGCCATATACTCACAGTCAAGGCAACCTATGCCCCACCAAGTTATAGTTATTACACTCCTAGAGTATATCATAGGTGTACTCTCGTAACTATAGCTAATAAGGTCCATACATGACACTAGTCTCAAGGATTAGTGTATATCGTTCCCATCTAAGTGGGTTTCTAGTGCAAATTCGAGGATAATGTTCTACACTTGCAACTAGGGGCATATCTACATATATCTACCTCTTATAACCCAAAACCAACCCTAATCCAATCACAATACCCGAAATCTCTTTTAGCCTAGTTCATACCTTAGGCTACCATGTGGGTATAAGGTGTATATGAGAAAATAAGGTTCATAGCATGGTAAGAAATGATAATTCATGGTATATGTGTGATAATCTAACCATGTGCATTACTAATTGAACCTCAAACCAACCCAAGCCGCATGAACATCACAACCTAGGGCTTTTTGTAGAAAATCCCCAATTTGGATACAAATCGCCAATACAACAAGTAAAGGTTTGTAAAAGAAGTTTTATACTAGTGTTCCCACCTGATTGAAGCTCAATCGAGGTGTTGAAGATGCGTAGACATCGTATCACAAAAACCCAAGCTTGCCTCTTAGCTTCATGCGCGAAGACGAAAGTGGAAGATGATGAATAGTGACAGATAAGGTGTTTTGAAACTCAAATCTTGGAAAGAATGAGAGATGTATGGAATATCTTATCTCTCTCTCAAGTCTCTCCCTCACTCCCCTAATCGTTGGTGGTTGAAAAATGGAGAGTTTGGGGTGTTAAATGGCTTAAAAACGAGTCAAATACGCTCAAAACCGACTTACTGATGAACCATGATCGATCATGGGTCCCTCATGATCGACCATGAACCCTTCTAGAACTCCTATGTAGGACCATGATCGATCATGGCCCTTTCATGATCGATCATGGAAGTTACTGCAACAACAAATGACTTTCTGAGCTCGAAACGGATAAATCTTAACTCGGCCCAAACACAAAAGTTGTAGAGGGAAAATAAATGAAGATGTGGCCGAAAACGGAGAGTCATTTGGATATCGGATGAAAAAGTTATGGCCTCTCAAAGTTGGCCAAAAATTAATGAATCGCGAAAAGACGAAACACGCAATTGTCACCTCGGTTTCAACCTGAACCACTCGAATAATGAAACGATTACTTCCTCAAACTAAATATACCTAACTTGACATGTTGGAAGTTTCGGGTCGAATGCAAAGAGCTCGGAACCCAATGCTCGCGCTCTAACGGAGTTTAAGCCTTACCGGGCTTAAGAGAAGATTAACACGGGAAAAAGAACACGGAGTATTACACAATTCATGTTTACTCAAGGTTCTACTGATTATGCTACTATTCTTCAGATTCTTCGTTATCTTAAGGGAACGATGTTTCATGATTTTCATCTATCTTCCACGTTTTCGCTTGAGTTATAGGCGTATTTTGATGCTAATTGGATTGGGGATCCCACTAATAGGCAATCTACCACGAGTTATTGCTTCTTGTTAGGAGACTCTCTAATCTCATGGTGTAGGAAGAAACAATCTTTGGTTTCTAGATTTAGCACTATGGTAGAATATCGTGCTCTAGCTGACACTACACAGCAACTTGTATGGCTTCTGTGGTTTCATGAAGACATGGGTGCTCTTCAGAGTATTTCCACTAAACTATGTTGTGATAATCAAAGTGTCATTCAGATTGCGCGCTCATAATAATGTTTTTCATGAGCGTACCAAATATATATAAATCGGTTGTCATTTTGCTAACCAATATGTCACCAACAGTACTATTCGTCTTCTACATGTATCTTCAGAAGATCAATCCGCCGATGTTTTCACCAAAGTTCATTTGTCAAGCCGTTTTCAAAATCTCATTTTCAATATTCATATAATTCAATTTCTCTTTCTCTCTATCTTTCTTTTTCCTAATGGGGATTATAAATTCTAATAAACAATAAATAAAATATAAAAATTTATTTATAAAGAAAAACTAAATCGTTATGTTTAAGTGTAAAGGTAGTAGGAAAAAAAGGTAGAGAGAGAGAGAAAATCCAGAAAAATATTACATTATAACAAAATCTCTCAAACCCTCTCTAGTTGTGAAATAGTTACTCATTGATGTATTAAAACATTCAAGAAACATTATAGAATTCATTTATGTGGTTTTTAAGCTAGGCATCAACTTCCCTTTCACTATGTGTTTTAATTTCGACTTCGGGCTTTAATTCCACCTCTAAAATTCCATTTGCTCCTAAATTTACCAAAACCATTGCACTTACATGAAAATAAGCATAAAAAGAGATTGTGCAATTTCGAACGTCATATCAGACCAATCTAATTGTTTTATGGAGGTGATTGGACTAAATTACTAGTTCTAAGGCTCCGTTTGATAGGAACATGGAAAATGAAAAGAAAAATAACTAATTTAAGTGAGAAGATGGAAAATAAGTTGAGGAATGTGGTAAGATTAACTCTTGCTATTTGCTTTATTCCATGACAAAATTTTCTTTGGGTGATAGTGGAGAAATTTTTTCCACAAAATATTAAAGGAGGATGGAGAACATAAACTCACAAAAATGAGTATGAGATGGAGAGGATCTCACTATATACCTCAACTTATTTTTCATCTTCTCACTCAAATTAGTTATTTTTATTTTCATTTTCCATGTTGCTATCAAACGGAGCCTAAGAGAACGAAAATCCCGTAATGCATTACATTTAATCATCTAATGTATTACGCGATGTGTTACATTTCTGTTTTTTGGCTTTGACAGATAAAAATACCGGACAAGATTCAGGTTTGTCAAAGGGAGTTTGATTACAAATCGTTAAATCGGATATGCAAAATGTTTGGAATGATCGAGTAAGAGGTTTGAATATTTGTAATTTTGTGTGTAATTTTGACTATTATTAAAAATTAAGATGGTCCCAAATAAAAATTAAGCTTAATAAAAAAAATTGAGTAGTGCACAGCCCTTTAAGACCTTTATGGATGCTTGTGGTGCATACACGGGCCATTATGAACTTAATTAATCCAATATATTTTTATCAAAAATAATTGAGAAAGTGACGCATGCCTAACAAATCTTTTTAGATAATGGAGTTTCAGGATAAGTGCATATGTGATTGGGCACCGACGTATATAATAAAAGTTGACAAAAAGAAAGATATGTGCTACGCTTGAATATATTAATAGAGTTTTGCGCACGCAATGTGTGTACGATTAAGTATAATTTTAAAAAAGAAAAAAATAGTTAAAAAAGTAATATGTAGTATGATAGTTGAAAGTCATAGTATAGAGTACTCCTTCTATAGCTTACCTATATAATTTTTTTTTTAATAAAATAAAAAAATTATAAGCATAAAATAGGAAAAACGAAAATTTGACACACCTTTATAAACACCAAATTATTTTCTGGCTTTATGTAATAATATATACAGTGTTTTTTTGTAAGTAATTGTGGTACTAATAAGATAATCATAGAAACAAATATTATATTAAAAGTGCTATCCTCCACTAATTTATCAAATCACCACATTAGTTTGTACAAAATGCTTAAACTATTCATTTTTTTTTATTAAAGTATAATGTAGAGTAATTTTGAAATTGCACCCTATGTTTGATGTACCACCTTATATTTTAAAACCTTTGATTTTGTATCTTGTTATTAGCAACTTTCATCTACCTCTGTTAACATTAACATTAATATAAAATATTAAAACTAACCTTATGTATAAAATTTACATTGCGCTGTCAATAAACATATATAATTATTTTATTTATAAAAGTAAAGTCTAATATTTTAAAAAAAAAAAAAAGGTTGGCTTCTTTATGTCTTACTGAATGGTAGATAAGAAGAGAGATAAGTATAGTAAACCTTAGACTTTACATTTCGCTATTAGTAACTTCCATTGGTCTTGGATAACATTATCATAAAGTGACAAGATTACCCTTATGTATAAAATTTACATTACACTACTAATAAACATATATTTAATTATTTTATTTATAAAAGTAAAGTATAATATTTTTTAAAAAGAAAAAGGGTTGGATTCTTTATATCTTATTGAATGGGAGATGAGAGGAAAGATGAGCATAATAAAAAAATGAATTATTTCTTCCTTGGGAATGGAACAAACTACTTTTGATTCTTCTCTTGGTAATGAATCTCCATGCAATTGGACCGCCCTACGCAAGCAAATTAGATGCTTTTTGTGTCATTTCCCTCTAGACTTCATTTATTTTTTGGTTTTTTTTTTAAAACGTCACATCATTAATTTTATCCTCTTTATCTTTCTGTTTTTTTTTTTTCTCAAAAATTTCACATCACTAATTGTATCCTCTTTATCTTTTTGTTTTTTTTTAAAACATCACATCATTAATTTTATCCTCAATCTTTTTGTTTTTTTCTCTCAAAAATATCCTCTTGTTTAAGAATTTTTTTTTTCTTCGGAAAATACCTCATAATTTATGTGGCATGAAATGTTTATTTACAACTAAAAAAAATTATTCTCAATAGTGTTACTCATAAGAATTATATTTACCATATTCATAAAAAATTAACAAATTTTAGATGTAATCGAATTATATTTGGTGGGTCTTGATTAATATAATTTAATAATATTTATTAACTACTAAATTATAAAATCAAAACGAACATGTTTAAAGATTTTGACTAAAATCATGTCGTAACATTTTGACATTATCTACAAACATGTAAATCATAAATTATCAAATTTGTAATTTGGGCACCTTAAGATTTTAGGCATAATGTTTCACGTAATTCCTTTTGCGCCTGATTTTAGTTTTTCCAATGGCTAGCGATTTTGTTGGCTTATTTATGTCGACCTAATTCGATTGCGCAAGATAGCTTGACCTATGTTAGCATTTGAACCTTAACCCATCGCTTAACAAATAGCTGGTGAAATATGTTAGCATTTGAATCTTAACCCATCGCTTAACAAATAGCTGGTGAAATAACGTCTTCGCAGGAATCCGCGCAAACTTGACCTTGCGAAAGCCATGAGATAAACCTTCTCTTAAATTTTAATTGTTAGATGATATACTATTGGTACCACTAGTACTAGTATTGATTCAACAATCGTAAAAAATTACCATATTTCATGACAATCGCAAGTTCACAACGCTCTTATAAGTACCTTTCGATGGTCTTTCTTGTCATCTTGTTCTTAATCGCCGTAAATTCTTTTATAATTGTTTTAAACTTGGATTAAGACTGTTTAAGCGTGTATCGCCTTGGACCTTGAGCGTAGGCACCGACAAGACATATGCCCCCAAGTGCGGCTTAAAGCCTTAAACAACTGTGCACCCGAAGAACATCTCACAAAACAATCCTCTTAGTATCAAATCGAGAATTGTATCGCCAAAACCTACGGATTGTGTACAGTGAATTAATATCGGGCGATGTGTAAATATGGTTTTAAATAAATAACGAATCCACATAGAACTCTTAGAACAAGTATCAAAGCAAATTACTATGTAAAACCAATCTTTGGACATGAGATTACAAAAGTGCTTTAGTACCAAATTAAGTTTAGTAGTGGAAAGTTAGGTCAAGAGTCAAGACTCCTGAATATTGAGCTCCAAGAGAAAACCAGTAGAATTCAACATCAAAAGTGAAAACAATGGAACATAGCAATAAATACGGCAGACTGAAAGTCAAAATCTGTGAACCACCCATTAGGATTTTTTTCTCTCAGATGTACCAAAGAAAGGGGAAAAGCTTTCTAGATGTTGAAAAGTATTATCTAAGGTAAACAACAAAAAAATCAGAATAAAAAGTGTCGAGGCTTTTTTAAATAATAGGGCCAAATAAAACACAACCCAATTCCCCTCACAACGAATCACGATTCAGTGAGATTCACACTCCTAGTTTGATTCATCCTGCAATACCAAATCTTTTTCTCTCTATGTCTAATCGAACCATACGATATGTATTGTGTATTATACACATGTAACAACTATGCTCATATACACAAGGGCCGTACACAACAATCACCAGGTTTGCCAATCCCATGCAACGAGGATGCCTGCGAATATTCCTACTGTTGCAGTATAACAATCCCATGCAACAAGGATGCCTGCGAATATTCCTACTGTTGCAGTATAAGTCCAGTTCTTATACCCAAATCATCACACTCGCCATGAACACTAATTTTTCCTTCGGTTTCTTTAATAAAAATTACGTCAGGAATTTCAAAAAAAAGATATTGTTAATTACTCCCCCTTTTTCTTCTCAATCCCAGCCTCATTGTTCCAACTCATTATCTTCATTTTTAATGAGAACTCCAACCTACCCTGTCCCCTAATCCCCTCGTAATGGAATTCAATTCTCAAATATTTTAATTCCCTAGAATCCTTGCTAGAAGATTTTTTCCTTCCACTGTTTGAATTTTTACTACATTCACTACACAAGGGAACTTAAAAGCCATTTAAGATGGATCCATTCTTTTGGGATAAAATCTCCTCCCTCCCCTCTCGAGTGATACTAATGAATAACTTGCGTTCGTTCACATATCCAATTAGACAATGCCAGTGTTCCAATTAGACAATGCCAATGTGGGACTTTGAACAGGAGATAGAACAATTTGTAACTGAGAAAGGGTTGGACTCTCCAATGCTCCTATATAAAAATACTAGAACATTTCTGCTTACTAAAAGATTTACACTCAGGAGATATGTTGGTACTTGGACGGATTGATACTCAAGTGTTCGTTCAAAATTCTAAAGGCCTCTATATTCCCTTCAAAAATAGGCATTTGAAGCGCATATGTCATTTTCTGGTAACAATTCAACAGTGACTAGGGTAGGAACACTTGTCATAGTTTAATTGCTCAATTGATACAAAACACAGGTCACAGTTCTTGCCAATGTGTTTTAAGAGCATTCATTTCGGATTGGGCACTGTGTTAAGACAATGTACCCAAGGTGGAATTTGATGAGAACCACGGGACAATGTATTGGAGCTAACATATAGAGTTGAGTTTTGACTCATTGACATGCCAAGTTTGCATCTTCTCATACAAAATTTGAGTAAATTTGGTGCAACTAAACTTTTTATGTACTACTTGTAAGATGCATACCTATCTTACTGGTCCTATTCATATTGCTACTAGTTGATTCCCATCAGATCCTCTCTTTGCATCTTCAAAGTTTAATCAGGCACTCGGTATACCTAGAAAGTAAATACCTGCGATTCGTTGCAAAAGAGAAGGCCTAACCAATGGAATAAGGTGCGTACAAAATTCAGTTTTTGTTGGGCTCTCCCAAAATTTCCTGCAGAATCTTTGCCTATGGAGATTGCTCTTGAATGCGATGAGTAGAAAGTCAAATCTCTATGGAGACTATATCAACCTGCACACACGATGCGTGCGTGACTCAAATATGTATAATTTGGAGAGCATATTATAACAACAATGATAGATGGCCCAGCGGTTAAATCTGAATTTATATTGTTCAAGGATAAAGTCACAAAGGTTTGATTCCCGTTGAAAAGAATATTTTTATGAAAAATAAAATTGCAGGGGTAGAATTAGAGCAAATGAAAAGAAAGGACATGGGAAACAATCCAGCAGGTGGCATCACTAGGGGCTTCATATGTAGAGTACTTCGAGGATTTCAAGTTGATGAGATCTCACATAATTGGAGGGCGTTTGTTTGTTAACAAGAATTAATACGGTGTAACTTGTTGATTTGAGTCATTATATTTTGCAGATTGTGTTTCTTTTAGTATGTAAGTTGTAGATCTAGCAATGTTCTAAAAATCGTGAATCGGAAATCGATCGGCAAGGTGGGGAGTGGGGATTTTTCATTTTATCGGGGATAAATCGGAAAAAATCGGATATGCACCGTTCACCATATAAATAATATATTGTATAACAATATGCTAAATAAAATATAATAGTAACAAAATGGACATTAATAGAATAAAATGCTAAATAAAAATAACTTAGGGGGTTAATTGTAAACATGTAAAAGAAATTTCTCACCTATTTACTAGCCTATTAGTAATTTTGTAAATTGCAATATACCTAAGGGTAATTAGGTAATTAAGTAATTCACCACTTATTAAAATTAAAACCACTTCTCCTCTTTACCCTAAAACCTACGCCTCTCTTACTCAATAACATAGCCGTCTCCTTCTTCCATCTCTCTTCGTCTTCTTCTTTCACCTCTCTTCGTCTTCTTCTTTCACGTCGCCCCTTTCTCTCTCTTTCTCGTTCTCGTGTTGTGTTATTCGGTTTCTTTCAAGTTCCGCCCCTCACTGTTTCGAGGTCGAGTGAGAGAGAGCAACGGCGAGGTCGAGTGAGAGATAGAGAGAGAAACGGCGAGGTCAAGGTGTGGGAGTCGTCGAGTGAAGGAGAGAAAACGAATAGGGTTTGGGTTAGAAAACGAGGTCGTTTACTTTGGTAACGTTTTTAAAAAATATTCAATTTATCGCCGATTACGATTTATCGTGATAAATCAGCGATAAATTGCCGATAAATGGCCGAGTTCTCCACGGCCGATATTTTCAGCCGATTGTGGATAATCTGATCGGTGCCTTGCCGATTTCCGATAAATCGCCGATTTATCGGCGATAAATGCCGATTTTTAGAACACTGAGATCTAGATATCGTATTTGTATCTGTTACTGTTAGAGGACACCTTGTCCTCCTTGCTTTGTAGCAGTACCAGTAGTAGTAGTAGTAGTGTGCGTGTGTTTCTTATCAGTATGAAAGAAAATAAGAGAAAACTCTATGTCAACCTCTGGACTACAAATTAACTGATAGAACTGTTCATTTTCTACCTCTGAAAGGATCTGTCGTCGTTCGTATACAGACTGCAACTTTAGCAACGGATTTTCATCGCTGAAAACATCTCCCAATCTTTTAACGACAAAAATTCCTCACTTAACAGTCTGTCTGTATACAGACAGTCCATACCGGCACTCATCGCTCATTGATAGATTAAGTTTCCGCGTCTGATTGTAGTCATTTTACATGGAAAAAATCTATATCTATTTTTAAAAAATTCCATCAGCATCCTACTCCTATTGGTGAGAAAATCATATAGACAAGGAAAATGCATTTTCTTACCAGGTAATCTTACTGCCTATTCTTACTGGGTGCATTACACGGACTCTTACCAGGTGAAGGTACAACCCATGTAATGCATGCAGTAAGAATATCCGATGAGATTACCCGGTAAGTGTAGCACTACTCTATAGACAAACATGTTGAGATGAGACTGCTGCAACACTTGAGCACGTCACAAACAAAATGAGACAATCACAACATTGAAAGTACTGAAAGTTACCTCAAGATAATCCATATTTGAAATGGTAATTACGCCAATCCAGCCCCAGATGCGATATAATTTGAAAATCAATAAGAAAATACATGTTTCAACACAAATTCTAATATAAGGATACTAATTTACATGAGAAAAAGTACTGAAACAACTACTCACCAATTGATCTGAATTTTTTGGAGTTGGCTTAGGGTGGAAATGAGTCCTCAGCCGCATCAGCATCAGGTTGATACAGGTAAGTTAACAATGACATTGAAGTGAATGAATATCTGAAGAGTCTACTGCAAAATATATTAACGTTCAATCAAATAACTTTACACACACTTCAAGATCTAGAAACACTGTAGTTTCTGCAAAAAACTGTTTCATGAAGTTGATAAATGTGTTTGTGTGAGGGGCTCCTTTACTTGGCCCTTGTATTAAATGTGAAATTAGACTTACCGTCATTATCCCCAGTTTTCTTAATCGTTAGACTTTACCCCTCGCGATGGGGGTTTCTCAAAAGTATTGCATCAAAATGGGGCGTAATGTCTATTTTATCATAATCCTTTGACTTAACCCCTGTTTTTACGTAATTATTTAAGATCACCCACAAGCAAGGGCAAAGTCTAACAATTATGAAAACATGAGTTAGTCTAACACACATTAAAAATGCGTGGGGGTGGGGGCAAAGTCAAAAAAGCATGTGTGTGAGCTCCAAATTATTTTTCACTTTTCACAGATTCAAGGTCTGATGGTCAAATTAGTATGGGAAGGCCAATTGGGTCATTCAAAAAGCCCTTTCATTACAGGGCTGAACTAGGTCAGAAATTGCTGAAACGTGTATAACTGTAACTTGAAATATAAAAAAAATAAAAATAAAAATATCGCATTAACTTGAAAAAGACATGCAGGTGACATAAATAACATGTTACAAATAATTTTAGGTTCATAAAATCCATATGCTCGTCACATGAAACTCGATAACAACTTAAACCCGCATCGAAGTCGAATTGCATTGTTATTAAGATTGCAATTAACGCTATACAGCAGAAAAGGTTGAAAAGCAAGCAAAAGCAACATTAAAGATACTAAATCTAGAATCCAAATCTTACTCAAACCTATAAACTACCATGGAAAATGTAACCAATCGCGGAGTAGATTATACTTCGTTCAATATTGGGTAAAATTCAATTTTAGAAAGATGGTATGGATGCAAAATGTGCACAAGAACCGTAGATAAAATGAGGTATAAAGTAATTTTTTCTTTCTTTTTTTTTTCAACGGTAAGGGTTTTCCGTTTTCGTGCCAGATTGCACGCACTTCGACTAATCCCACCCCGGTCCAATCAAAGGCAGGCCATCCACACCGGGACTAGGGGATTCACAAGGCATTACTTGTGGCCTGGCCCTTAAAGTTGCATCTCATGGAGCTTGAATTCATGACCTATGCTTTATGAGGCTAAGTTGATTACTATGAAAACCACATACATTTAGGTTCCATTGTCAAATTAATTACATGCTTAACACAGCCTTTTGTGCACTAGTAGTTGTATTAACATATTGTATTATAGGTTGGTTATTATCAGTAGTTGACTCTATAGAAGTCAGTCAAGTTCTGAAAATTTGATTACTCAATAATCCGAAGCCAAAAAGTTCCTAGCTGAAGTGCACTGATCCTCGAATTTGTGTTCAATTCCCCCCCCCCCTCTCTCTCTCTTTCCTCTCTTTCACCTGCAGTTGAGCAAGGAAGAGACTTGAACCTTTCTTTACTTAGAAGAATATATATAGATATATACACATAATATATCTTATAATTTACCAAGCAATGTTTTCCCTCTTAATTTTTGAGTAAATACTTCACTTGGTTTCTCTTACAAGCATGGTCCGATTATAAATGCCCGCGTCGACATGGTTTCAAATTTAAATCCCCTCTATCCCAAAACAGTAACCTATACTTCTCTGATGTGCATAAACAAAACAAACTAAAATGGCAGATAAAATGACCAAAACCTCAGCGTCCAAGTTCCCTTTTAAACTTACCGAGTCCTACTATTTGTTTTTCGAAGCAAAATCTGACCTTTTAAGACACGGTATTGTTTCATCTTGCCTGAAATTGAAATCAATACCAACTACCAAGTAAAATATTCACCCAACGAGTCTATAGCCAGTACCATGTCTTTCAAGCAGGGAGTATCAAAGCCTTGCTTGGAGCATACGACAAAAAAGACAAACAGAGCTAGCTATCCAGAACTTCATCAAAGCCTCCATCCCCCAAATAATCATGCACACTACAGCGGGTCCTACATTTCCAAACCATTGTAAATCTTATCCCTTGTTTTGGCATATGATACGTTGACCCCCTCCAATAATGCAATCAATGTCCCTCCCACTACTTCGAAGAAAACTTTCAAACCCTCCTCCCCCAACTCTCTACCAGCTCTGGCCCTACATTTTTCCAATCAATTTGATCACCCCGAGTCAGAATTTTACTTATTCCTCCCCCACCAATCCACCATACTATCATCTTTTGTAGGGGATAATAGATCGTGCTAGATATGAGCATGAGAGGATAGTATATGAACTCATATGCCTATAAGAAAGAACTTGGCCCAACAGAGTAAATGTCTATACAGACTGGACTCCTCCAGTTGGTGAATGGTTGGACATCCCTATGGAACGATAGTACACAGTTATCTCAAAGGGCCGTTCCCGGGAGCCAGGCAACGAACAGTGCCTAGGTGTTTGTAATCACTGGATAAATTAGACGGATTTACAGAGTAGGAGGAGGAGGAGAAGCTCATACTGGCTAACTCATAACTCACTATTATGCCTTCTTTCCTCAACCTTACGTTGAACTTTCTTTCCCCTCATCTTTTTGTTGCTTTCTTTTTCACCAACTTTGTTATCATTTTTTTTATAGGAATCGATAAATTTTATTGCATATAAAAAGTATATAGAAAAGAGAGGACAAAGAACTCCGCTACAAGATCATAGGAACTAGGAAACAGGAAAAGAACCCCTAACAAAAACTGATCTTTGAAAGCAAAAAAGAAGTCACAGCCCCCTCTACTACTGAAACAGGAGTCAAAAACACTAATCAACATTGAACTTGAAACACACCAAAAAAAAAATATATATTTCAAACTAAAAATTAAAGAACCCCAGCCCAGTTAAAGATAAATATCATTACTACAATGTCCTTGGAAAATGGAGGACGACAATGCCCAAAAAGAAGCCCTGAATTTCTCTTGCTCCAATAATTCCTCTTTATCAACACTTCTATCATCAAAGGTCATGCATTCCTTTCCAACCAAACTCCCCAAGCGACACTTTGAGCTACATCTCCTTTTTACGATTGATTGAAATAAATTAATAGTTTCATAATGATGTGGACCTTTGCTTTAATTTTGCTGTGGACAGTGGCCCTAATGACTTTGCTTCATCTGCTTTTGCAATCTACTAGTATTTTTTTTTTTGATAACCATGGGGGGGCCACTAATTCCATGAGGCCTGGTCGCTAGACCAGGACATGCCCCCAGTGGCTCAAGAAAGATTTCACGCTGCGGGAAATCGAACTTGATACCATGCACCTACTCACACAGTCCCAAGTTTGCCCTTACCGCTATGACAACCCCTTGGGTTACAATCTACTAGTATTATACACGCTCTGGGGCATTAGGAGCTCCATGGCCACCTTAGGTCTGCCTATGTGAGGCCTTTTAGAGTATTCAGTACAGCTTCAAATCTACCTCAGCGTAGGAGATAAAGATGAATCTAATAAAGAAAGGTTTGAATGCTAATTTAATTCTAATGAAATCTATTCCAAGACCACTACTATCTTTAATTATTAGGTACGGAGGTACGGATGTGATAACATTCAGAGGTCCAATAATTTTTTTTTTTTCCTTTTTTTATAAATCATTAAAAAGTTAATAGCTATTTTTGGATTGGAAGATGCCTGCCGAATGCTATTTAAACAAAATACTTTTAATTTTCGGATGATCATTCAAAATAAAAATAGATAACATTATCAAAGCTTGAATTCAACATTTAGTAACACTCATGTTCCTAATTTCAGAGCACAGATTCAGACAATAAAACAAACATCAACTAAATAAATGGGAAAACATGTTCAAATAGAACCCTAGAGGCATAAAACAGTTAAAACATAAAATGTCAAGAAAAGGTAAAAATAAATAAAAAAAATTTTTTTAGCAAACCCTAACCTTGAAACATGGGATGAAATCATAATCAGCGGTTAAGTTCAGCTGGCAAAGGACGATTAAACCCACCGCGGCGGTTCATATACTGCCGTGGCTGCCTCTTCGTAACCGCTCTAATTCCACTCACATCATTCCCCATCACCGGCTTCCCCTTCGTCGAATCAAACCCTACCGGTATCCCCAATTTCTTCATCATCTCCATCTCATCGGAATCCACCACGGCCGCCGCCGCCTCCTCATCCTCTTCACCTCCCCCTTCCTTCTTTTTCTTCTGCTCCTTCACTATCCCGTCCACAAATTCAGATACCATAGCAACACGGTCTTTGTCTTTTTCTTTGTCGTCATCGTCCCCGCGCCTGTGCCGCTTCCGCGGAGGGTCCGGGGAGGGGGTGTGGTGGTGGCGCCGCCGGGTCCGGTCCGCTGAGCGGGAGCGCGAGCGTCGGTGCTCCGGCGAGCGCGTGCGGGAGCGTGCGTGGCGGGAGCGGGCCCGCTCCGGTGTGTGTGACCGTTTGATGCGGTCCCGGTCCTTATGATCTCGATCGTCTCTCAGCCTTTTTCGATCTCTGTTGTCTCTGTCTCTGTCTTTCTCTCGATCTCGATCTCGGTCACGGTGAGATTCACGGTCGCGGCCTCTGCCGCGTTCGCTCATCTTCAGTTGGGATTGCGAGATTTTTGAGAGTTCAGCTGAGAATTTGTGCTTGGCAAGAGTGCATTATTGCTTTACTTTAAGGTAGTCCAGGCCCTAAAAGATTGGGTGAGTTCTCATCATAGAGCAAGCCCATATAGAGCTTTTGGTTTCGATCCGAGTTAGGGTGCGCAAAAATCGGACCGGATCGACAAGATTGCTGAACCGGATTGAACTAAACCATAAGTTTTTTTTCAGCTTTCATATTTGTTGCGGGTCGGTTTGGCTTAAATTTTATGAACCGATTTAATTCGGTTCGATCCTTTGTCATAGTAGTTAAAAAATCCTATAAAGTCGAACTGACCGAGTATTTATATATTTTTAAAATATATATATATATATATATGTTGATATCTATATTATAAAATATCATTTTTGATCAATTTTTTTTATCAAAAAATATAATAGTCTAATGTTTAAAAATACACAAGTTATGATATACATTAGTTCTATATTATTATATGAGTTTTATACACACATTAAGATGTCACATCAAAGTTAAAACATTCACACTAATAATATACACATAATAAATTCTCACATACTAATAATTTTGTCAACATTAAAAATGCTATAACTTAAAATAAAAAATTCAAAATTTAATAAAAATTTACTAATCAAGATCAATTAAACAAGATCTATCATAACTATATAATTATGCAAAAAAAAAATTTTTTAAAAAATTACTGTGTAACATTTAAAGACGTACGTTATGTGGTTAGATTATAATTAAAAGACTCTTTAAAAAATTAAAAAACAAGTCGGTCTAATCCAATATACTTTTAATTTTTTTAGTATGAAAATATATTAAACTTGCATTTAAGTTGTTGACAACGTTAAATTAGACTGAACAATGGATTCAAAATAGAGTACTTGATTTTGTCAATTTTAATTCGTTACACGTTAATTTTTTTATCTTACTATTAATTTTTTTTTATTTCACCATGTCGGATAGTACGGGTATACCCTAATTATTAATATGTTATTGGTCTCTCACTCCTTCAACATTGTGTATTTTTCTAGGCCCAACTTTATTTTGCAACATGCCTATATATCATGCCTAAACTAATGGACCGACCAAAACCGACCTCATAAACACTAATTCGGTCTGATTTGGTCTTATATACATTTTGATCCGGTCCAGTCCAAAAAGCAGGTCAATGGGTCGGTCAACTGACCCGTGAACACCCCTAGTGGGAGTAGAGCGCTATATGCAAATTCACTAAATTTAAAAATTTGGTTTTAATTTGATTTTAGATTTTAGGTCATTTAGATCCAGACTATAACCAAAATTTTCAGTTTTTATATTTATTTCTTTTTAACAATAAATAAATTTTAAGGTAACATAAAAAATGACTTATGTCACGATTAAATTTTGCTATGCTTTGTAATTTTCATCCACATGCCACTTTAGTACCAAATTGTGAGTGTCATTTTATAGAAAATAAAATCACTATTTAGAAAGAACTTGATATGGAATATAATTGGAGTTTAAACAATAAGAGTATAAAGTAATTAGGAAATCAAAGCACAACTTGAAAATGGAAAATGGAAATCAAATCAATAATTAAAAAGAATTTTTCATGGGTGTATAGATGGAAAATAAAATCACTATTTAGAAAGAACTTGTTATGGAATATAATTGGAGTTTTAACGATATGAGTATAAAGTAATTAGGAAATTAAAGCACAATTTCTTAATTTCGATTTTGATTTTTTTTTTTTTTTTTTTTGGGTTTAGATTGTTCAATTTTCAGATTCGGCACAATAACCCTAGGTTAAAACCATCTCTAAACCTTTTAATCCACTCACAAGTTCAATGCATACCACATTATTCATCAAGTATGTTATGAGTTTTAGCAGTTACATGCCATTACTATCGGATCGGTGGTTTGTGACCGGCTTTTTTAAATCTTTATACTTGTAATTCCTTTTACGCTATAAGCTATTTTCAATTGTTTTGTAGATAATTCTTGATAAAATTTCTTAGGTTTTGATCTTACCTAGCTAGTGTTGAAAGTTTATAACTAATTATATCCTAATCCTAATTTTTTTTATCTACCCAAGAGGGTTCAAACAACTTTTTGCATACTTTAACTTATCCCCTTCGCGAAAGGTGTCAACTGTCAACTGCTATTCACTAGAGATTTTGCATCTGTCAGACTCAACCTGAGAAGGTCTAGTCGAACCATGTTTTCTAAACTCAAAGTAATTAACTACTGGACTAGTTTATTATAATTTTTTTTTAATCCTAATTAAACTAGTAAGAGGATAATATATTGTTTAAATAGTAAATGTAGGTATCTTTCTAAAACAAAAATGTGTAAATGTAGGCGAAGGGTTCTTTTCAACCCATCAACGAATTGAATAACTAGAAAGAAATTATTAAGACACATAGGTAGTAGGTTGCTTTTTATTTGCATAAATATATGCGCTTTGAAACTGATTCAGCAACCTTCGACACCTTTTTTTAACTGCATATCCAATGTAGATACCGGCCCCACTCACCTTTGACATTATTTACCAACTACCTTTTAAAAAAAAGTTATGTAATTTTATTTTATTTCAATTCTCAATAAAATTAATTTTGCACTTCTCACCCTCCTAAACTAATTTATTCTCTTGATAAAAATTGGTTATCTATATTTCTTAAGTAATTATTTTTCTGCTATTCTTTTAAAAAGTGATATGGTATGTTTTTAAAATTGTGCATCTCAAAATAATAAGGGTTATTTTATTGTCAAAACAATTATGACTTTACTAGAATATAATATTACTTTAAAAAGTTGTACAATTTGTCTTCAATGCTGTAAATTATTTAGATGATAACAACATGTGCTACAACACAAGACAATCCTTTGTGCTTTAAATACATTAGTAAATGCTCTATAACGGCAAACAAATTAGGAAGATTTGGTCAATGATGGTTTTAACCCTTGGGAAATCTGTCACAATGATTACCAAAGGATATTTCTCACGCCATGTATCCGTTAGGAACATCAGGAAGGGTTTTTTCTTCAACGCTCATATAGGGGAATACAGTCAATAGCAAGATTTTTATAATAATCTCTTATATAATTTCAAGATCCTAAAAACCTTTGTAGTTGAGTTTTATCTTTTATGAAAACTATTTTGGGAAAAAATGTTAAAGCTGTCCACCCTCCTATTGAAGCTTTAAGAATTGATTTCAAAAATAATCAAAGCCTTGAAACAAATGCTTTTGTTCTTTCATTATATGGAACCCATACCACACCGATTAGTATTGACGACCTTAATACCTTTGTCTTTAAATATATTAGTAACTACTCTATAACGGCAAAAAAAGTTGGGAAGTCTTGGTCAATGATGGTTTTAACCCAGGAAATCCGTCACAATGATTACCAAATGATATTTCTCATGCTGTGTATCTGTTAGGAACATTATTTCTAACCAAAGAAACCGTTAGGGATAACTTTTTAGGACTTTCAGGTTTTGAGATATGATATAGTGGATTAAGGTTTAGAATAATCTTCTTGTTAGTCGTGCACTTCTTGAGATAATAGCGAGCCACTAATTTAATTTATGTAACATATAATTAGTGATAGCTTCTTTGTTAGGAGAGATCTCTCGTTAACGTGCCCTACAATATCTCAATGAATTAGTACCCGCAGTCGCGCAGGAATATTCGGGGAAACAAAAAAATAAAGTAAATTTTAGTGGTATTTTTTTTGGTAGCTTTCACAATGTTTGCTAATATGCCAAGTCAACAATGTGTTTATTGTTTATTATTTGTACTATTTAAAACACTTTTTATTTTATTTTTTTGTTTTAGCCCAAAAAGAGGTATCAAGTTTTGTTTTATGTTTAACGAAATATAGCGAAGTTGGTGGCATCGAAAAAAAACTTTAATTAAGTAAAATAAAGCAAACATCAACAAAAAATGTCTATTCAACACGTATTACTAATAAGTAATTTAAAGTTCTAAAACGAATAAAATAAAGGTGTTCTTAAATGTACTCATGTAATATGTCTTCTCACTACACCAAAAATCAAAATTATATTAATCTTAACCTAAAAAATCGTGTAAAACCTTTTTTTCTCACTTAGATTTCTATTCTTTGAAAAAATTGTCACTAATTTGTCTTCTCACCCACTTAAATTTTTAAAAATAAAAAATTAATTAAAAAGCTTCATTCTTTCCAATAAACAAGTATCTACGATTTTTATTTAATTACATAGATCTCATAAGTGTAAACTTATAATAAGTATTCTCATACTTTTATATAGAGTATTAGACTTTTATTTTCACTTACACCGGCACAATAACGTTTTCAATAATGTTTTTCTTAATTTATTCAATATTTTTATTTGTGCATGCATGCATAGCTCAATAAAAATTATATTAAGTTATCCAATGTCAAAGTTAAATAACTGTAGTATTAACATGTACCTAACATGTTATAAACAAAAATATGTATCGTATATTGTGCTTTTATTGTTTCAATATTTAAATTCTTAAAATTACACGTAATATTAAAAAAGGAAATAATTTGGTGAGAAAATCTCTATCTTTTTAATATTTTGTAAGTAAATCGTTTTCTTGAGTCTCCAAAATATTAAATATCATAGAAATCGAAAGTAAGAAAATATTTTAATAAATGATTTATTTTTATGAAAACTATTTTATTTTTCCAATTAATTTTCCCCTTTTCACGAAAGATAACATTTTTGAAAAGAAAGACGGATGTGGTTTTAAGTCGTTAGAATGAATAATTTGTGATGAATTTAAATGTAGAACACCTTTTTTTTTCCAGATTTCTTTATTATTAATAGTACGTGTAGTTTTAGCTTAATATAGATTGCTTATTTTTTATGTGCTTTGATGTTAGTTCAATTATAAGAGTATAAATCAATTTAGTCAGGTTTATGCGGAATCAAATTTATTTATTGTTGTTGAGTGTTGCAGTGGTCTTTTAATAATTTTGGTGTAGTGAATTAAAATTTATATTTACTTATTTCACAAAAACAAAACTTATAGACAAATTTAAAATATGAATAATAACCATTGAACAACAATTAATAATAGATTATATGAAATATAATCGCTAAATATGTATTTATCAAAATTAATATTTTATATTTTTTTTCAT
The DNA here is from genome assembly GCA_021464415.1 of Lonicera japonica. NCBI lineage: Eukaryota > Viridiplantae > Streptophyta > Magnoliopsida > Dipsacales > Caprifoliaceae > Lonicera > Lonicera japonica. The sequence goes on from CM038467.1 coordinate 53,579,201, forward strand.
AAGTAGTATGACCTATACGTAATTTTTAATGAACTTTATTAAGAATAATGTAATTTTTTTTATTATGTATTATATTAATGCAAAAGTTAATATTATTTAATATTTTTACTTTTAGGGACGAAACATTATTATCCTTACATTATTTCAATAAACTAAACCACGCTAGGGTAAATTGTAAGTTTTTTCAGAAAATTAGTGGGGGTTGTTGACCTTGAAGGTCTTAATCTTATTTTGATAATAACAATAAATCAATCATGTGTAATTTAACATGTTCTTGACATAAGATTATAGATTTCTTATTTGGAAAATCAAGAATAGCATGATTACTCAAAGGAAGTTTAACAATGATCATTCAATCAATATCCGATCAAGTCAACGAAGCATTGAACTAAAACCGATCTATCCGAATCAAGATCATTCTTCTACAAGCGTTGGACAAGTCAAAGAAAATCATTCTCATCACTCACAAGCTAGCAATGCATTTCATGAAGCACAAAAGATTAAGGATCATATGCTAAAGCTTCAAGTGAAAAGCTTCAAGTGAAGAATCAATTTGAAGAAACAAATCGAAGCATTCGAAGACTCACATATTCGGTAATTGAGTGTTTGCTTAGGATTAATGTAAAGTTTCTTAATTGATTGATTATATAGCTCAAACATAAACTTGCATCATAGTTAGATTGATCAAAACCAAGTTTGAATCAAAATCATTTCAAAACATCATTCTTATAAAAACCGGTTTTGAAATAAATTCATATTAATTTTAAATGATCATATTTTAAGCTATAATAAAAATAGGTATCTTAGAAACATATCTTTGAGGTTCAAAAATCATTAGAATTTTATTTGGAACAAAATTGTTAAATTGCAAAAATATTTTTTATTTTACATTTAAAATTCGCTCAATTTTTGTCCAGTTTTGATCTAACGGTAATATGGAGGCCTTCCCGAACTCCGATCATTTTGAAATTTTTACAGTAGTTAGACAACATCCCCTGGCAATTTTGACTAAAATTTGAGCATAATCCAACGGTCTAATTGAGAGAAATAAACAAAACAATTTTGAATTTTTTTGTCAAAACTAGCTGTTGGAAAGTTTGAAAATGTGTACCTTGGAGCCAAAACCTCTCTTAATCATCCCCAACGGCCATATGGTTTTGCAAGCTATAAATATGATGTCTTAGACATGTTATAACACACTTGAATCATTCATACACTTCATACTTCATCTATCTTCCTTATTCAAAGATTCAAGAAATTGTTTTTGATCAATCATTAATCTTTTGAGCTATATCATCTTGATCAAATAGGATAACTCTAGTGTGAGCTTCAAATTGTATTCTATACACACTTGAGAGAGTTATTGTAAATTGGTGTGAATCACCAAACATTTGTATTCAAATTTGTGAGAGGTAAATCTCATAGGAAAAACAAGAAGGTAAATTCTTGTTTAGTACTTGTGAAAGGTAAATTTCACAAGGTTAGCAAGAGGGTATCTTGTGAGAGTATTGTGTGTAGCAATACTTGTAGAGTGTGTGAGAAAACACTTGTAGAGGTTTGATCTTCACCCGGAAGGAGATCGGTTATAGTGGAAGTTCTCGGGGAACTAACCGAGCGCGGAGTAGGGGGAACAAGCCGAACCGTGTCGACAAAAAATCTTGGACTTCGATTGGTTCAATCTTTCTTACTCAATCTCTTTATTTATTTGTTATATTAATTGATTAAAGTTGCTTATATTATTGCTTATTCTTGGGATTGATTATTTAATTGATTGATTTCCTTGATAAACTTATTTAAGTAAGTTGCTTTGCTTAAATATTTTAAAAACGTTTTAATTCCGCATTTTTTTTTAAAACCCTATTCAACCCCCCCCCTCTAGGGTATTTTTCATTCAACAATTGGTATCAAAGGTTGTACTCTTATTTTGATTTAACAATCTTAGAGTTTACGATCATGTCTATATATCAAGGAACCGGTCTTTCCGAAGGTCTCTCCACCCATACAGCACCTCTATTTGATGGTAAAAATTATAGCTATTGGAAAAATAGAATGAGTATATTTTTACAATCTAGTGATTTTGAACAATGGAGAGTTGTAGTTGAAGGACTCTATGAAATTACCAAAAAGGATGATAGTGGAAAAATTATTCCTAAGAAAATGTCCGAGTATGATGAAAATGATATTAAGAAAATTCAATATAATGCTAAAGCCTTAAATGCTTTAAATTGTGCATTAAGTATGGATGAATATAACAAAATTTCTAGTTGCAAAACGGTTAAAGAAATTTAGGATAAACTTGAGGTTACCTACGAAGGAACCACTCAAGTTAAAGATGATAACATAAATATGCTTGTTCATGATTATGAATTATTTAAAATGGAGCCTAGTGAATCTCTTGCTTCTATGTATAGTAGATTTTCCATTATTACTAATGTTTTGGACCTTCTTGGCAAGGTTTATTCTAATGAAGAGAAAATTCGAAAGATTCTTAGGATTCTTCCAAGGAAATGGAGACCTAAGGTAACGGCTATTCAAGAAGCCAAGAATCTCAAGACACTAAGCATGGATGAACTCTTGGGGTCTCTCAAAATCCATGAGAAAGAATTGGAAAGAGAAGATGAAGCCAATTCAAAAGCCAAGAAATCTCTCGCCCTCAAAGCAAATCAACTCGAGAATGATGAGGAGTTGAAAGGAGATGGAGACATGGCACTTCTCTCTAGGAAATTTGAGAAATTCCTAACAAAGAAGAAGTACTCCCAAGGGAAGATCGATAACTATCCCTCATCCTCAAAGAACTTCCATAATAAATCAACAATCCCAAAAGTTGATAATGAGGAAAGGAAGTGCTTTCATTGTCATGAACCGGGACACTACAAGACGAATTGTCCGGTTAGAAGAAAGGAGAAGAGAGCAAAAAAGGAAGAATTGTACAAGAGGTTGAAAGATGTTCTCAAAGGGCATTCAAGCGAATCGGATGAATACGAATCCGATATTGAGTCAAGCGATGAGGAGGTGGCACACCTTTGCCTTATGACAAAAGATGGAGAGGCATACACACCTTGGCCTCATAGATGAACCACTCTTGGAGTTACCATTTTCTCTCCGTGGCCTTAATCCCTTTTTGATGTTGCCATAGGGGGAGAAAATGTGTGTTGGTGGCAATCAATGTTGGTAAGACTATTAAATGCTTTATGTCTTTAACATTGATAATTGTTTTCTTTTGAAAAACTTATTTGAGATCAAAAATTATTTTATTGGTTTTAAAACTATCTCAAATACATGCAATGTTTTTTACAAATCATTTATTCTATTTATGCATAAATTGAGGGGGAACATATTTCAATTATTCATATGCTATTTATGCTTGTTATTGTAAACACACATTAATTTATTGTCATCATCAAAAAGGGGGAGATTGTTGACCTTAAAGGTCTTAATCTTATTTTGATAATAACAATAAATCAATCATGTGTAATTTAACATGTTCTTGATATAAGATTATAGATTTCTTATTTGAAAAATCAAGAATAGCATGATTGCTCAAAGGAAGTTTAACAAGGATCATTCAATCAATATCCGATCAAGTCAACGAAGCATTGAACTAAAACCGATCTATCCGAATCAAGATCATTCTTCTACAAGCGTTGGACAAGTCAAAGAAAATCATTCTCATCACTCACAAGCTAGCAATGCATTTCATGAAGCACAAAAGATTAAGGATCATATGCTAAAGCTTCAAGTGAAGAATCAATTTGAAGAAACAAATCGAAGCATTCGAAGACTCACCTATTCGGTAATTGAGTATTTGCTTAGGATTAATGTAAAGTTTCTTAATTGATTGATTATATAGCTCAAACATAAACTTGCATCATAGTTAGATTGATCAAAACCAAGTTTGAATCAAAATCATTTCAAAACATCATTCTTATAAAAACCGGTTTTGAAATAAATTCATATTAATTTTAAATGATCATATTTTAAGCTATAATAAAAATAGGTATCTTATAAACATATCTTTGAGGTTCAAAAATCATTAGAATTTTATTTGGAACAAAATTGTTAAATTGCAAAAATATTTTTTATTTTACATTTAAAATTCGCTCAATTTTTGTCTAGTTTTGATTTAACGGTAATATGGAGGCCTTCCCCAACTCCGATCATTTTGAAATTTTTACAGTAGTTAGACAACATCTCCTGGAAATTTTGACTAAAATTTGAGCATGATCCAACGGTCTAATTGGGAGAAATAAACAAAATAATTTTGAATTTTTTTGTCAAAACTAGCTGTTGGAAAGTTTGAAAATGTGTACCTTGGAGCCAAAACCTCTCTTAATCATCCCCAACGGCCATATGGTTTTGCAAGCTATAAATATGATGCCTTAGACATGTTATAACACACTTGAATCATTCATACACTTCATACTTCATCTATCTTCCTTATTCAAAGATTCAAGAAATTGTTTTTGATCAATCATTAATCTTTTGAGCTATATCATCTTGATCAAATAGGATAACTCTAGTGTGAGCTTCAAATTGTATTCTATACACACTTGAGAGAGTTATTGTAAATTGGTGTGAATCACCAAACATTTGTATTCAAATTTGTGAGAGGTAAATCTCATAGGAAAAACAAGAAGGTAAATTCTTGTTTAGTACTTGTGAAAGGTAAATTTCACAAGGTTAGCAAGAGGGTATCTTGTGAGAGTATTGTGTGTAGCAATACTTGTAGAGTGTGTGAGAAAACACTTGTAGAGGTTTGATCTTCACCCGGAAGGAGATCGGTTATAGTGGAAGTTCTCGGGGAACTAACCGAGCGCGGAGTAGGGGGAACAAGCCGAACCGTGTGGACAAAAAATCTTGAACTTCGATTGGTTCAATATTTCTAACTCACTCTCTTTATTTACTTGCTATATTATTGTTTGCTTGAGATTATTTATTTGCTTGATTGTTTATTTGATTGCATTTCTTGATAATTTGTTTTACTTAAACATTGTTAGAAAAGTTTTTAAATTCCGCATTAAGTTTTAAAAACCCTATTCACCCCTCCTCTAGGGTTATTTTTCGACCAACAGGGGTGAAAAGAAAGTATTCACACACTAGTTTGAGTTGTGGATACATTTAAGAATACCTTAAAACAATGAAAAGTCATTCAAATTTGGGGTTTTTTGTTTTAAGCCAAAGAAATTTAAATTGTTTTATATTCAGTCCACTCCGTTTAGAAAATCAATAATTAGTCAAAAAGAATGGATAATAATGAATTTAAATATTTTTTTTCTTGAAATAAAATGTTTTTTTATTTTTTTAAATAATTATTTTTTGATTTTCATTAATACTCTTGGTAGATTTTTTTATTCAAAATTATTATTCCCTATAATTTAGCCTTTCCAATCTAGGGAATATTAAAAGGGTTAACTTAAAAGTTTTTGAATTCCAACAGGCTAAAATTTTAATTTTCAAATTTTTTGTAACTCATTTTTTTAAAGAAAAGTTAAATTGTTGAATTTTTCAATGTTTTTATTATAAGATATCTTCCTATAATTTGGGCTCACTAAAAATTATGTATTATATTAAGGGTTTTATAAGGTTTTTTTTTGACATTCAAATTCAGTAGATATATTATGATACATTTTCTTAAGTTTAACAAATATACTATGGAATTTGTGACTATTTAAGAGTAATATGTTTAAATAGTGCCCCTTATAATCTGTCAGGTTACAAATTCATTTAGCATAGTTTTTTCCACAAGACATCTCGCACATGTGATCTACTATGCCATATATACCATCGGACTTGACTCCCCGCCATTACACCTTCTATCTAATTTCGTTCAATAGGGTTTAGTTGGAGGTTTAAACTGATGAATTTTTTCATTAAACTTGGTAGACGTGATCTCTGTAATGAGTAAATCATCTTCACAAAATTTTATCAAGAAATTCAAACCGGAAGTAGGAGTACTAAGATTTTAACACATATGTTCATTTTCGATCGTTAAAATTTTAAATGATCGTCTCACCCACTTTCGGTTTGAATTTTTTGATAAAATTTTGTGGAGATGATTTACTCATTGTAGAGACCATCTTCACCAAGTTTCATGAAAAAAATTCATCTGTTTAAGATCCAACTAAACCCCCATTAAACGAAATTGGATGAAAGATGTAATAGAAGAGAGCCAAGTCCTATGCGAACGCGTTTATTGTTTATTTAAAGAGATTTTTATTTTTTGTTTTTTTTCCAAAAAGAGGTATCAAGTCTTATTTTATGTTTAACAAAATAAAGTTGGTGGCATTGAAAAGAAAGGGTGTTCTTAAATGTACCCACATAATCCGTCTTCTCACTCCACCAAAAGTCAAAGTTATGGTAATCTTAATATAAAAAATAGCAAAAAACCCTTTCTTCTCACCCCGCTTTCTATAGTACTTTGGCAAAATTGCCACTAATTTGTCTTCTCACCCACTTAAAATTTTAAAAATTAATTAAAAAACTTCATTTTTTTCAACAAATAAGTATTTACTATTTTCACTTAATTACATACATCTCATAAATGTAAATTTATAATAAATATCCTCATACTTTTATATTAAGTGCTAGACTTTTATTTTTACCTGCTCCTGCATGATGATATTTTTCTTAATTTGTTCAATCTTTTTATTTGTGCATGCATATAAAACTCAAGTTAAATTATCCAATGTTAAAGTTAAAAAATATTTGTCTTAACATGTGCCTAATAAGTCATAAATAATATATATCTATATGCATTGTATGTTGTGCTTTTATTGTTTCAGTATTTAAATTCTTAAAATTATTCGTAAAAATATATTGAAGAAAGAAATAGTTTGGTGAGAAAATCTCTATCCTTTTAATACTTTGGTGATGGATTTTGTGGATGCATTTAAGAACACCCGAATTTTTTTATCACTATTCACTTTTTTTCCGCGAGTTTTTTTTCTCCGTTATCTTTCTTCTAATATTTTTGATAAAAATAAATTGATCTTTTAATATCTTTGATGTAGTGAATTAAGACATATTTATATAGTATAAGACTTAATTATTACTTTTATTAATTAATTAGTTAACTTTTACGGTTATTCCAAGTCTTTGCAATCTAACCTAATTTATTATCCTATATCATTCACATATACGTTTTAGAGAGAGAGAGAGATAATTTACGTAACTATTTATAAAAAAAGTTAATAATTAAAAAAATCGCTTAGCAGCTTTTCTGAGCTTTTCTTTAATTATAATTAATGTTTAAATTTTCATATTATAAATTTTTTAATAATTGTGTTGAAAATAACTAATAATTTTTCAAAATGCTTAAAAATTAAAGGATTATCTAAATTAAATTGGAAACGGAGTAAATATTTTAAATTTTTTTTTGTATATCAAACATACTATTATATATATATATATCGGAGCTTTTGTGTTAATAAATAAAAAATAGTTTAAGTGCTTTTATGGGCTTTGTTTTAATTATAATTAATGTTTTAATTTTTATATTATATAAAAAAATTAATTTAATTTTGTTATGTTAATAATTGTGTTGAAAATAACTAATATTTTTTTCAAAATGCTTAAAAATTAAAGTATGATCTAAATTTAATTGGAACGGAGTAAATATTTCAAATTTTTATTGAATATCAAACATTATACTATATATATATATGGATTAGAACTTTTGATATTTTAATATTTTTGATGTAGTGAATTAAGACTTATATTACTTATTTGATAATAATAAAATTTGTAGACAAATTTAAAATATGAATAATAAATATTTAAGAGTAATGAATAATAAAAGATTATATAATTGTTAAAACTGTATTTATCACAAGTAATATTTTGAATCTTCAGAAGTACTATTTAGGCGAAATTTTTAATGAAAATTTATTAAGACCAATGTAAATTCTGTTTATCATGTCTTATATTAATAAAAAAAATTAATATTATTTAATATTTTTACTTTTAGAAACAAAACTTTATCGTCTTTACATTATTTTAGTAAACTTACCCCATCACTAGGGTGAAGTCCAAGATTTCTTAAAGATTTGATGTATTGGGAAGAAAGTATTCTCACATTAGGGTGAGAAGACTGATTATGTGGGTGAATTTAAGAACACCCAAAAGAAAACTTTAATTAAGTAAAATAAAGCAAATATCAACAAAAATGCCTATTCAACACATATTATATATTATTTATTAATTTTAAATTCTAAACAATGAATCGTTGATTAAATTTTGGGTTTTTTATTTTAATTTAGCCAAAGAAATATAATTTGCTTTGTATTTAATTAGTTCACTCTATTTAGAAAAATCAGTAATCAGTCTAAAGGAGTGGATAATGACAAATTTAATTATTTTGAATTGTTTTTTATTTTTATAGTAATAATTTTTTGATTTCCATTAATACCTTTGGCTGAGTTGTTTGATTCAAAATTATTATTCCCTATAATTTAGCCTTTCCAACAAGGGAATATGTAAAGAGGTTAACTTACAAATTTTGAATTCCAAACAGGTTAAAATTTGAATTTTCAATTTTTTTGTAACTTAACTTTTTTAAAGAAAAGTTAAATTGCCAAAATTTTCAATGTTTTTATTAGGAGATATCTTCCTATAATTTAGGCTTGCTAAAAATTACGTATTATATTAAGGGTTTTATGCCCGTCGTTTTTTTTTTGAAATTCAAATTCACTAGATATATTACGAAACATTTTCTTAATTTTAATAAATATATTACCGATTTCATGACTATTAAAAAGTAAAATGTCTAAATATATAGTGCCTCTTGTAATGTGTTAGGTTTTAAATTCATTTAGCGTAGCTCTTCAGGCATGCAACACATCTCGCATGCGAATGTTCTCCTTGAAGATATGAATGAAAACTCCAACAAAAAAATAATTCATCTTATTTAAATGAATATTAAAATACGATAATATTTATGGTAATATATTAGACATCATCGTCAATTCCGTTTCAACAAGGATGCTAATTAATTAGAATATATATATATATATATATATTTAATATTGACCCCTCTGGCCGGCCAACCTAACTTTGTGCCTCATTTCAATTTTTTGTTAAATTAAAGCAATTAAGGCCAAAATACAAAATAAAACAAGCATAACTATTTAATCCAAGTCGGTTCATATTCTTATTAGTTACTCCCAATAAATTCTCATTCTCAGTTTCTTTCAAACCAATAGATTGATTCAATTTTTCCTCCTCTTCTTCCATAAGATAAAAACATCATTCATATTATCATATATGTGTGGATCTAGATAACATATATATTTGATATGGATTTTTTTAGTTCTTTTTATTTTTGCTCGAGCTGTATGATGAAAAAATATCTTGTCCGGTTCCTTTGGGGTATGGGTCTATAAAAATTCACCTATCCCAATAAGTTGAGTACATAGGCTTCATCAGAGCATTTGCGCAAAGGTATGTTCTAATTTATATTATAACGTGCAATAGTTTTGAATCATATAAAAGAGCATTCATGTATGATGGATATGACCCATTACCATAAATATAACCTATTTATCTTACATATCATATCCATTGTAAGATAAGTCGGTCACTACCCAAAACAATTTTACTACAAAATACACTATAATTGAAAAATGGAATTAAAAACTCTTAAATTGACGAATTTCTTGAGTTGAGTTCAGGGCAAAGTTGTTGTCCTTACGGTGTTTTGCAAATTTTCTTTCTCTGTGCAAGTAGTTCATCGTGTCACGCCGTCCCCAAATTAAAACAATCCAGAAATTCACAGTTGACTTGACCCTCTTTGCACCAAACAAAAATCAATATGGGTTTGTCCTTCTTGCTCGGATTACACATATGAAGTTGGAGATTCTTGAAATAAAAATAAATAGAAAAAAGCCTTTCTTTTCATAGAAAAATTCATACAAGAAAATTTCCCGTATGAACTAAGTTCAAAGGTAAAAAAGATTTGTTACTCCTCTGTCAAAATGCAAAAGGAATACAATGTTGAGACCGCTACTCTCATCTTCAAAAATGTTTTCATTCTCAATTAGAGAGTGAAGATAGAATAGGCATTTGGAACATTTTTTGAGAAGAAAAGCATAAGTGTTTTACTTTTCTTTTCTTTTCTTTTTTCCTTTCCTTTTTTTTACAGAGAGAGGAAAAGATGATTGTTTTCTTTGTAAAGAACCACTTAGTCAATGATTAATCATCTTAGGTTGCATGATATTTCAAAATGTTTTCCTAAAGATTAATCATGTCGAGCTCAGTTATTGATTGATCCTATTTTATTCACACAAGCGTAATACTAGCTATACCCATTGGCGCAAATAGGAGCCCTTAACTAGACTGCAACATCCTACAAAGAAAAATTGTTTAGAGTAGTTGTAAAATTTAAGATAGTAGTCCACTAGTCTAGCCCAACCCACTATAAAAATTTATTTATAATACATTTATAGGATATTAGCTCAGCCCAACTCACATCATAATTTCTTTCACCCAATTTAAGATTGTACCTGCAGGAAATTTTTTGCAATGTTCCAATGTAAAATTTACTTTATATTTAACTTTTCCGAATGATGTAAAACTTCTAATTGGAAATTTATATTATTTCTTGATTTGGTAGCTTTAATTAAAGCAATCCAAATATTTGGACTTTCTATCTGTAAGAAATTTTCCTTTATTTATTGGTTGTCACATATCTAGCTAGAAGAAATTTTCCTTAATTGGCATGAGCTACTAAAAGAGTTGAATTTAGGGGTAATAAAGTCCAAAAAGTTACCACGTTTTGCACTGTAACTTCTCATGAATTGTCAAAAGTTTTAAGAATTTATGACTGAATCTCCCATCTCTAAATAGTGATTGAGTAAAACTTTTAGTAAGGGTTTCATTAATTTTTACTATTTAAGTGTAAAGCTAAAAAAAATCGATTTTTTTTCTTTTAATAGTAGCCCACCCCATTGTAATATCCCAGCTCCGCCCTTGGCTACACCTTGGTGTTATGATAAATTTTAATATTCACAAGCGCACGAATCAATATATAGTATAGTCAAGACAAGTGCAAGGTCGAACCCACAAGAATTCAAACAGTATATTTTATATTTAGCATTGGCCGGCCAACCTAGCTTTGTGCCTCATTTCATTTTTTTGTTAAATTAAAGCAATTAAGGCCAAAATAAAACAAGCATAACTATTTAATCCAAGTCGGTTCATATTCTTGTTAGTTACTCCCAATAAATTCTCATTCTCAGTTTCTTTCAAACCAATAGATTGATTCAATTTTTCCTCCTCTTCTTCCATAAGATAAAAACATCATTCATATTATCATATATGTGTGGATCTAGATAACATATATATTTGATATAGATTCTTTTGGTTCTTTTTATTTTTGCTTAAGCTGTATGATGAAAAATTATCACGTCCGGTTCCTTTGGGGGATGGGTCTATAAAAATTCACCTATCTCAATAAGTTGAGTACATAGGCTTCATCAGAGCATCTGCGCAAAGGTATGTTCTAATTTATATTATAACGTGCAATAGTTTTGAATCATATAAAAGAGCATTCATATATGATGGATATGACCCAATACCATAAATATAACCTATTTATCTTGCATATCATATCCATTGTAAGATAAGTAGGTTACTACCCAAAGCAATTTTACCACGAAATACACTATAATTGAAAAATGGAATTAAAAAACTGTCAAACTTAAGTTGACGAATTTCTTGAGTTGAGTTAGGGGCAAAGTCGTTGTCTTTATGGTGTTTCGCAAATTTTCTTTCTTTGTGCAACTAGTTCATCATGTCACGCCGTCCCAAAACTAAAACAGTCCAGAAATTCACATTTGACTTGATCCTCTTTGCACTAAATAGAAGTCAATATGGGTTTGTCCTTCTTGCTCGGATTACATATATGAAGTTGGAGATTCTTGAAATAAAAATAAATAGAAAAAGGCCTTTTTAGAAAAATTCATACAAGAAATTTTCCCTTATGAACTAAGTTCAAAGGTAAAAAAGATTTGTTACTCCTCTGTCAAAATGGAAAAGGAATATAATGTTGAGACCGCCGGTCTCACCTTCAAAAATGTTTTAATTCTCAAGTAGAGAGTGAAGATAGATTAGGCATTTGGAACACTTTTTGAGAAGGAAAGCAAAAGGGCTTTTTTTTTTTAGAGAGAAAAAGATGATTGTTTTCTTTGTAAAGAACCACTTAGTCAATGATTAATCATCTTAGGTTGCACGATATTTCAAAATGTTTTCCTAAAGATTAATCATGTGGAACTCGGTTATTGATTAATCTTATTTTATTAAGACAAGGATAATATTAGCTATACTCATTAGCATAGACGTGAGGGCTCAATTGGACTGCGGTCCACCCTCTAAATTTAAAATTATTATTTAGAGTGGTAGTAAAATTTAAAATAGTAGCCCACTAGTCTAGCTCAACCCACTACACAAATTTATTAATAATACTTTTATAAGATTTTAGTTCAGCCTAACTCATATCATAATCTCTTTCACCCAATTTAAGATTGTATCTATAGGAAAATTTCTGCAATGTTACAATGAAAAATTTAGCAATGTTGCAATGACAAATTTACTTTATATTTAACTTTCTGAATGATATAAAACTTATAATTGGAAATTTAGATTATTTCTTGATTTGGTAGCTTTAATCAAAGCAATCCAAATATTTGGACTTTCTATCTGTATTAAATTCTCTTTTATTTATTGATTGTCACAGATTTAGAAGAAATTTTCCTTAATTGGCACGAGCTATCAAAAAAGTTGAATTTAGGACTAATAAAGTCCAAAAAGTTACCACGTTTTACAATGTAACTTCTCATGAATTGTCAAAAGTTTTAGGAATTTGTGATTGAATCTCCTGTCTCTAAATAGTAATTGAGTAAAACTTTTAGTAGGGCTTCCATTAATTTTTTCTATTTAAGTGTAAAGCTAAAAAAAATTGGAATTTTTTCTTTTTATAGTAGCCCACCCCATCGTAATATCCTGGATCCGCCTTTGGTTATACCTTGGTATTGTGATAAATTTTAATATTCGCAATTGTACAAATTAATTTATATTATAGTTACGGTAAGTGTAAGGTCGAACCCACAAGAATTCAAACAATATGCTTTATAATTAGCTTATTAATCTTTCAGTAAACTCCTTATCTAGGTAGAAAAGTTTATGGGAATCAAACAAATAAAATAAAGAAAAAAAAAAAGAAAAGAAAAGCAAAGCAAAGCAAGTAAATTATATAATTAAATAATATTAGGCAAGATAATAAAATCGGTGAATTAATTAACTAGGGTTTTGGAGTCATATTCCGATGTATTCATGTGCATAAACTCTACTCTTATCTCGCACTAATTTGGTCTTCAACTCTATTAGATACGGAAAATAAAATCAATAAAATATAGTTAATTAATAAAATTCAATTATAATTATTCCACAACCAAACTTATGTATAAGATCACAACACACATAAGATCAAAACACACATTATATATGATCTCAACAAATCATAAGGTGAATCCAACAAAAAATAATGAGAATCAAATTTTATTTTTATCAATTAAAATAGACATCCAATAAGAATAATTGCATTTAACATTAAAACATAAAATTAGTAGAGTCAATTGTTATGAACACATGCAAGAGAATTAATTAAATATACTCATCTTAACCCTAGCACAAATTTATACTAGCATAGAAAAAAAAACAGAAAATAGTAAAATTAAACTTACTTGATATGGAATTAATAAATTTGTCTTCGAATCTTCAAAATCTCCAACAAAACTAAACTAAAAAAAAAAAAAATTTAAAGAGAAAAGGAGAAAGAGGAAGTGCTCGGCACTCCAAGGCCCCTCTCAATTCGCTGCAATAATTCGCTTCTTATAATGGTTAATACTCCTTCTTCTAATAGGTTTAGGAACTATGGGTCCATGGGCATTTTTTCTTAATGAAAGGGCTTAGGCTTTTTTAAAAAATAAATAAATTGGCCGGGCTTTAAAGACCGCACGTGGCATTCTTCTATAGTATAGCCACACACATAAGATAAGGTGGCTTTCGACTTGAATATTACAATTGCAAAAGGGATTCCATTTTTACTAGAGTGAAAAAATGTCTTCAACTTGATCTATTTGAAAAAACATCTTTAGAAATGGACATCAGATAAAAGAGCAAGAAGGAGAAAATAAATTGTCTTTTAGGAAATTTGAAAAAATAGTAAGATAAAATAAGAGAGGGAACCCTTAATTTAAATAGAGTGAAAGGCACTTAATTAGTAATTGACACAAGCACATCTAGGATGATATGCGCGTCGCGCTCCAACTGCACGTTGCAGGGATTGGGTGTTATCGTCCCATAAGGGCACATGGCTCGCAAGAGTAAAATCCCCAAATCAACTCATAGTAGCAGAGTCGGGATTTTACTCCAGTGGGAATTTGACTAAAAAAAATAAAAATTGCAACAAACAATAACACAACAAAATAAAACTTTGAAGAGAAAAATGCCAAATTTGCTAGTCAACCATCACTATCTTGTGAGGCTCAAAAGAGAGTGTGAATTCAAGCAAGAAATCTAACATGAGAAAATGGGAGAGAGTTACGAGTATAAACTCCATGTTTTTCTTTGTGGAATTCTTGTGTGGAAGAGTACTCGCCTTTATTAAAATAATTATAATTTTATCTCCAAAGTTTTAAGACCATACAAATCCAACCTCAAACTTTAAAATTTTACACAAAAGTCCATGTATTACTATACTTATAAAAAAAGTCCAAATCTAGGTGGGGGCTTAAGCCTCCCCTTGGCCCACTTTGCCTTCGCTCCTGTTAACCCACATAAAAGGCAACGAATACATGGCAATTTTGTTGGAAATGTGAGCCACATAGATGGCGATAACCAATGAATGGTTGCCACATTAGGCGTTGGCCAGTTGCCAACATGACATGGCACTTATCAACATGACATGGCACTTGGCAACACGGCTAAGTATTCAACACATGTCAAAGATGAATTACGATTCAAAATGTTGTTGATGTACAACTCAATTAAAAGACTTATGATATTAAGATTAGAATATTTGACAAATAATGAGAAACAAACACAAACGAATAGTACTTTTATTATGATTTACAGTGTACCATCTAAATGAGACTCAAATTGTAAGATATCCCTGTTGAAAGAGGCATGATCAATCATGTAAAAGGAATGTGAGAAATCAAGTGTTGAAAAATAGAAGAGTTAGGCTAGAGTGGACGTAGACACAATCAATGAACGACAACACATCTTGGTATTGTGTAATTGTCCCTTTTCTTTTATCTTGTTCTTCCAAAAATTCATTCATAAATTATTTATCCATGTCATCATCACGATTCGACCACCTGCAGTAGTATAGATATACATAATATTATTAGTAGAATGGTAGGTGCTTTCCATCATATGCTATGGTGAATACCTCTCTAAATTTGTACATTTTTTTTTGTATTTAGGGGTGATAATCCATCAAATATTATTATATCAATTATATATATGATGATTAATCTATATGATCAACACTTGATATTCTTACTAATTTGTGATAAATTGTTTAAAAAATCAAAATAAACAATTTTAGTTTTAAAAAAAAAAAATCTCAAATTGAACTGTTAATCTTTTTAAACATCATGTAAACATAATTAAAATGTTAAATCAGTAACTCAAAACCTAAAAAAGTATTAATTTAAAAAAATACATACTCATCATAACATATGATGAAAATACCTACCATCCTGCTACTCTAAATTATATTTATAGTCACAATTAATAAGGGTTTTTTCCTTAACATGTGCATTTGTCATCTTGGTTCAGTTCCTTAACTAAACCAGAATCAAAGTTGGTCCTTTACGTAAATATGGAACCTAGTCCAACATCCTAAATTAGAACCAACTCAATGGTTCTTTGTTCTAGCTATTAGTTCAATTAAAAATAAATAAATTTAGTAAGTAGTAAAGGTCTTTTGGTGACCTAAATTTATGGAAAACATTGCAATTCTCATTCCCCCTTTGGAAAATGTAAGTCACAATTAAAGAAGGGCTCTTGATAATATTGTGTTACTAAAAAATATATATCCAATATCTTGTAACAGTAAGGGTTTTAGAATAGTTTTAAGAAATATCTTGTACTTCAAATTAGATTTAAATCCAAAGAAAAATTTAGAGCCTACCTAGAATATTTAGAAATCTATTCTCTTCCTTATAAATAGGTACATTTGTATGCATTATGCGAAGAATAAGAATAGAGTACGGCTTCATAGCACATCTCAAAACGCAGGAAATTCAAAGTTGAGCTTTTGTTTCACCATCGTAGTTAATCTTTTAAAACCATCTATGATTTGCACCCTGCGCCCGTGAGAGCCTTGTTTTTCTTAAAAGGTTTCCAAGATTGTAATGGCTAATCCCTTATAAATCCATAATATTTCCCACAAGTTCCAATGTGGGGCACAGAGAATTCCCGATTCTTAAACACTCCATTTTCCATATCAAGTAGCTCACTTTGGGTGACAATTTCTCATTCACCCAATATCCATTTTGAGCAAATAATATACGATCTTAATATACTCATGGAGGAGAACACAAATTTGTAGTAACCTTTGGTCAAGTGAAGTGGACTTTGATTACTTGAATTCTGAATAACATCTCTATCAACTTTCTAACTCTTCCTTTCTGTTTTCCTTTTGTTCCTTTATTGCATATACACAGCCAAACAAGAAAAGGGAATCGAAAGAGGAGGACAAATGGAGCCTGTAGCTACAACAGTTACAGAGGAGATTGTTAAAGGAGTGGTGGCTCAGATTAAGCGTCACTTCAGCTACCTGTCTCACTATCACAAGAACCTTGGAAATCTGAACAGCAAAGTTGAGAATCTGAAAGGCAAGAGAGGTAGAGTGCAACGCCTGGTGGATGCAGCTAAGAGAAATTCTGAAGACATTGAAGATGATGTTGCGAAGTGGCTAGAAAAGTCGAAAAATGAAATGATCAAGGCAGAAGGAATTTTGAAAGACAAAGACAAAGTCGGAAATGGGTGTTGGAATGGATGGTGTCGAAATCTGAACCGACGTTACCATCTAAGCAAGAATGCTATCAAGATAGTTCAGATTCTTGACGCACTCCTTGCTGAAGGTGGTCAGTTCCCCACAGTGGCCTGCCCTCAAATCCCATCAGGGGTAGTTTGTGAACCCATTGAACCACATGTACCGGATACAACATCAGCACCAAACGCTCTGAGTATTCCTAGGGAATTCGATTCAAGAAGATCCACTTTGAGAGACATAATAGAAGCTCTTAAAGATGATAGTATCCGCATAGTCAGAATATGTGGAATGGGCGGGGTAGGCAAGACTACAATGTTGAAAGAAGTGGAGAAAAGGGCAAGAGAGCAGTATTTATTTGATGAGATTGGGAAGGCAGAATTGACTGACAAGCCTGACGTAAGACGCATTCAAGGTTACTTAGCTCGGTCACTAGGCCTTGTTCTTAAAGAAGATGATGCTTTATCGGCAAGAGCAGAACAGGTAAGAGATAGACTAAATTATAAAGACAAGAGGATTCTTTTAATAGTTGACAATGTTTGGAGGGGAGAAGATATGGAACAGGTAGGAATTGCGTTATCCAACCAACAAATGCGTTGCAAGATTTTGTTGACCTCTCGAAGCGAAGATGTTTGTGCGGGCTTGAGATTTCAAAAGATGTTCAGAATAGGGGTGTTGTCTGACCAAGAAGCATGGTTACTTTTCCAAGACACTGTTGGCCTTCTTGCTTACGCTCCCCATATGTATAAGGTAGCAAAAAAAATTGTGGAGGAATGTGGGGGTTTGCCGCTCGCGATTGCAACTATTGCAAGTGCTCTTTCAAATAAAAGCAAAGTTACTTGGGATGATGTGCTTGGACAACTAGAGAAATCTGCACTTGCTGGAGAATATGCAGCTGTGTTTAATTCTTTAACAGCGAGTTATGATTTTCTAGAACCTCCGGAAATGAAAGATTGCTTTATGCTTTGTTGCTTATTTCCTGAAGGTTTTGATGTGCCAATTGAAGAACTAGTAAGATACGCGATGGGGCTAAGACTATTCAAAAATGTTGACAGTATGCGAGAAGTAAGAACCCGAGCACATGCACACGTTGAGAAGCTTGTGAATTCGAATTTATTGTTGGTCAGCGAGCAAGAAGAGTGTGTCAAAATGCATGATCTTGTGAGAGATTTTGCTGTAGCAACTGCATCTATGGGTTCATATATGGTCAGACATGGTTATGGTCCAGTTAGACTAACAGAGTGGCCTATGGAAGATACGTATGAGCATTACACTTCCATTTCAGTGAGATTTGGTATAGTGGATGAATTTCCTGATGGGTTGGATTTCCCAAATCTCAAGCTTTTGCAACTGTTAGGGGAAAGGTCGTTACGATCAATATGCCAAGAAAACTTTTATAAAGGAATGGGTGGACTAAACGTTTTGGCTTTCATAGGAATCTTTACTCCATTTCCTCGAAATTCATTCGAACTTTTGACCAACCTTCGAACTCTGTCTCTCAATAACTGTAACCATCTAATTGATATCTCCACAATTGTAAACATGGAGAAACTAGAAGTATTAAGCCTTGCCGATTCATATATTGAGCAGATACCAAGAGAATTTGGAAAGTTGATAAGATTAAGATTGTTAGATTTGACACGTTGTTTCATAATGGATAGTTTTGCTCCTGGAGTCCTGTCATGTTTAGTCCGCCTCGAAGAGTTGTACATGAGACGCATCGAAACCTTGGATGAAGAAAGCACCGGACAAATTCAAGCAAGGCTTCATGAATTAAATTCATTGCCGAAACTGGTCGTTTTAGATATTGACATACCATATGAGGATCTACCAATAGACTTTATGTTGGAGAACCTACAAAAGTTCAGGATATCTATTCACCCAACTTCTTTATTTTCTATAAATTTTTTACCCTATGTCGACGTAGATCAGCTTCCATATCTATTCCAGAACAGTCTAAGACTCGTACTTGTCGAACTGCATGATCAAATCAAGGTGTTGTTCAAGAAGACTGAAGTAATGTATATAGAAGCGCAGCATTTTAAGACATTTCTTAATGATTCAGAAGATGATTTCTCAAACATGAAGCGTCTAACAGTAAAATGTTGCAATGATTTGGTGCACCTAGTCAACACATTGTTCCTAGACCGAAGTAATGTTTTTCCTATGTTGGAGGAGCTTTGTCTAGATAAGTTGAATAATTTGGAAGAGTTATACTACGTCCAGCATCCTGTGGAGAGATTTAGGGAAGTCACAGAGATAGAGATACTAGAATCTCCCGCTCAGCTGGCATCCTTTGGGATCTTAAAATTTCTACATCTATTCGAATGTCGTAAGTTGGAAAGTATATTTCCCTTGTATATTGCAAGAGGTCTCGTTAAGCTTGAACGGCTAGAAATTACTGAGTGTGAAATGATGAAAGAAATATTTTCTAAAAATAGAGGAGATCATGAAGACGAGATAGACACATTTAGTAAGATTGAGTTCCCTAGTTTGAAATACTTGTATCTTTCTCATCTACGAAACCTGGTCAGTTTCTGCAAGGCTGCAGATGCAGTAGTGCTTCCTCAACTTGTTGAATTGGAACTTACTGTACTACCAAAGCTGACTAGTCTATTCACTGAGGAGAATTCTTCGGCTTCAAATCAGCACAACTGTTATCCTACCATACATCCCCTTTTCAACCAAAAGGTAAATTACTTTACATTTATACAGCCAAAGTAATTGATCATTTGTTTCTTTATCATCTATAGAATGCTTTGGTCTCTCTTTTTATGCCTATAGCTTCACAAAAGCTAAAAAATTGTCATTAGAGTACATACATGCATCAATGACTCTATTCAACTTTTTTGATAGGGTACACATACAATTTGGGTACCTCAAAAGCTAAGATCACTGAAAGTGATTTCTTGTAATAGTTTGAGACAAGTGTTTACACCTTCAATCGCAATCTTTTTGGGGGAACTTCAACATCTAGAGCTACAGTCGTGTTCATCTTTAAAATCAACTGTAGTAGCTGAAGGGATCGGAGAAGAAGTGTCTACAGTGGATGGAATAATATTGTTCCCTCAACTAAATTATTTACGTCTTTCTTGGCTGCCAAACCTGTTAACTATTTTGCCCGAGGGTTACATTTTTAGGTGGCTTTCCATGGAAACACTAATACTGGAGAACTGTGGAAGAGAATCAGATACGTTTGCCAATATGATCTCTACCCAAAAGGGCAAAAATGACCACGAGGTTTGTCTTACATCTGCTAAAGAAAATTTTCCCTTTTCCTTATAATCTGAACATATATTGTCATGGAACTGAGATGTTCCCATATTGCTGAATAATTTACTCAATTTTTTGGATGGAACAAATATGAATGGTGCTGGAAGCAGTTATATTTTATGCCCTTTAGAATTAAATTAAGAGTCCATTTTCCTCTTTGAGAGGCCATTAAGGGCTCGTTTGCTTTGATTTTTGGGAAAGGCCGTAATAGTCATTTAGATTCCAGGCGAGCTCCTTTCTTGACATTTGAACTTGACACATTTGATTAAGACTAAAACTCCCCCTCCAGATTCAAAATAACGTGCACGTACTTATACTATTTATATAAAATAATTTAACTAAAATTCATATATATATAGAGTTAATTTTAATTCTCACTATTTCTATTAACTTGAATGAATGAACTTCACCAGATAGCATTGCCTAGCTTGAAGTATATACAAGTTTGTGGAATGGACTTGCCGGGTTTATGGAGTAATCATTTCCATACTCATTACTCTTATAAATTGAAGAAGATGGATTTGATACGCTGCAATCCTGTTTCAACCGGTTACCGTTCAATTCCAGGATATGATTATCTTGAAAAACTATATCTAAGAGACTGCGACTCCATCGAAGTTGTATTTGATCTTGAAGAGTTGGTTGTTGGGCGGAAACCCATGGCAGTAACGTTTAACCGGTTAGAGGTATTGAAAATGTGGAATCTAAAAAGGATGACACATGTTTGGAAGAAAAGCTCCCAAGGTTTTGAGGGCTTTCGCAACCTAACTCTTCTGTATCTTTATTGTTGCGGAAGTTTAAGATACTTATTCTCTCCTACTATTGCAAAGTTTCTAGTAAATTTGAAATTGCTTCATATAAAGAGTTGTGAAGTGATGGAGGAAGTTGTTTCGAGAAGGGATGGAGTAGAAGGCCAAGAAGATGCACTTGACATGTATTTCTTTCCCGAGTTGCGGTTTCTGGAGCTTGATGATCTACCAAATCTTCTAGGAATTGGCCCTGGAGCTTATGCTTTTGATACGCTGTCTTTGGGAGCTCCAAATGTTGGATCTACTTCTCCCAGATCTGGTGAAAAGGTAATAAAACACATATATATATTGGGTAAAGTTTAAGTTACATTAAGTCCATTAACAATTTTTTCTCAACTTCAGAATTCATTAATCTATTTGTTAGATTAAATCATTATTATATAATTTATATATCAAAGGTGCCTGCAAAAAATTAAATTAATCGGAGTTGCACAAGTCCCATATCAAAATCATGTTAGATATTAAATTATGAGTGTTGTAAAATTTAAGTAAAACTGAGTGTACAAATGGTTACAAATATCTGATTTTGAAACTTTGGGTGCTCGATAAACACAACAAAAATAGATTAAATTATGAGTGTTGTAAAATTTAAGTAAAACTGAGTGTACAAATGGTTACAAATATCTGATTTTGAAACTAAGGGTGTGTTTGATGGCAAGTATTTATGGTGAAAAATGTTTAACGTTTAGGCAATTCAATTCTAGGGACGAAAAACTTATAAATGTGGAATTGGTTTCTAATTAAAATTTAAACATTATTGAAAAACAATTTAATATATATATATAATTATAATTAATTTAATTTATGTATTTATCGGTCGTCATATAGTCACATGCACTATGACTAGTATATCTATATACGTGTTTTTTTGTAGAGTATTATGTATGAATGCTATGTTTTCTGTACGAAATTATAAGGATTAAGTAATTAACTCTCTTCGGATTTGGATAAAAAAGAAATATATTAACTTTGGAAGTTGTTTGATCTTTGGAAGTTTCATGATTTTTTCTAGTCTTGTTCCTGGATATATTGTCTAGTGGTAATAAAGTTTATACGAATCACTATATATTGAGTAAGGAGTTTTTCTCCGCAGAGTTTTATCACTTGGATTAGTAGAGAGTGCGATATATAATCTGTAATTCTGAGAGAAATTTCCGTAAACAAAAGACAGAACAATGTCTGTTTTGTTCTAAATAATATTAACTTATCACGCTCGATCAACATGGTAAATGACACTCAACATGTCAAGAACCTCACATCTTATTTCAGCTAAATAAATAAAATGAATAGAATTATTTACAACAAGAATGTATATTCCAATGTTTGACTCCAATGTAGCTTATTTAACAGAAAATTTGAGTTATGATAATAAGTCCTTACCCATTGTAGACATATATAGTTCCCGATGCGCATGCTATATATATGGCAGTTGTACTCTTATAAAGAGCTATATACATACACCAAATGGATATGATTGCAAAAATGCTTCATATAAAATCATTCCTTATGAGCAATGTCTTGAAAATTTTGGCAATTTCATCTAGTCTATAATGCTGCTTCCCCAAGCTAGTTTTTTCCTCACAAGCTGGAGTAGTTGAAATACTATTAAAAATAATGTGTTTTTTTGCAGTTCCAAGTTTCTGGTCCGGAGAGCACAAAGTCTTCTGCTACCTCGGCAACTCAAGTGATCGCACAGTGTCAACTTCCTGCTTGGTCTTTTTGTAACCTAACAAAAATGAGTGTGTTCGAATGCCACAAACTGTTATATGCTATTCCATCCAATACGGCGGCAAGGCTACAGAATCTTGAAAAGTTAATGATAAAAAGATGTGATTCATTGGTAGAGATATTTGAAGATGAGCAGCACCTCAGCACATCGTTGGGATTTCCGAACTTAAGCGAATTAACAGTTGAAGGTTGTGATAGCATGAAGTACCTATTCCATTCTTCTACTGTCAAAAGTCTATTGCAAATCAAAAAGTTACGCGTAAGCACATGTAAGATGATGGAAGTAATTGTGATGGAAGAAAAGGAAGCGGAAGCAGTAAGAATAAGTAAACTTGTAGTGTTCCCTCTTTTGAAATCCTTACAACTTGCATTCCTCCCAAGCTTGAGGGGTATTTGCTTGGATTTATGTGACATGGAGTGGCCATCACTGAGATCAGTGAAGATCTGCGAGTGTCAGGAAATGAAGATTTTCACCACTGGGCTCTCTTGCACGCCAAACCTCAGGAGCGTAAGAGTGAATATGACCAAGTATTATGCAGAAGAGGAGGATCTTAACACCATCATCATGCACGCACAAAGTGAGGTGTGTTACACTCTTGAAAATTTCTTAGCATGCATTATGCAAATTTCGATTAGTTTCTCACAGTTTTTTAATTTAACTTGTTTGATTCATTTGATTTCCATAACATGCATGCTTGTGTGGAACATCAGCATATAGAATTGATAACAATGTGCATTTTTTTCCCCTTCTCACATTTTTAGCAGATGAAGAGCGAAAAAGGAGATGAATCTGAAGATGAATGCATGTCGGACTCGAGTTTCGACAGTGATTTATCCTAATTATTTTCAATTTACTCCAATTTATGTTAGAACCAGAATTGTTGATAATTTCAACAACAATGCTTAATTTTCAATAATAATATGGAAACTATGTGATACTTCATTTTGAAGTTCACAAACTTTGTTACATTTTTTTTTCACTAAACTATATACACATGTACAATCAGTGGTCGGCGCTAAGAACTTTTTTGAAGGGGGCGAACTTTATACTAATATCACTTTAACAACCCCCCCAGCTCAGCACACACTTGTGTGTGCAACTATTCCTACTTGTAATCCTTACTATCATTTAAGTTTGTAATACACATAAATTGAATCTTATAGCTAAGCAAGTTAAAGAAGTTTGTAATCCTTACTATCATTTAAGTTTGTAAGACTAAACCCTACACTTGGCACTTTGGCCCCTGATTTATAAAAATCGGCAGTAAACCCCCTATATGAGCCTTTAATAACATAACACCCAAAATGACATAATTGCCCCTTTCTATGTTTTACAAAAAACAAATTAAAAAAAGAAAATGAAAGAAAATAACGTACCCCCACCCCACATACCCCCATCTCAAGTACGCTTGTTTGTCTTTTTTTGTTTTCTACTCATTTTTATTTTTATTTAAAAAAAAAAAACACTTTGTACTAGTGTAATTATGTCAATTTGGGAATGCAACCCATTGAAAAAAGTAGATGACTTTTCGAGGTGCTGCCGAATACTTATGGATAAGGAAGCATCATTCTTACCGCAAATCGTGACAATCGCTCTTCTTAAATAAGAGATAGGCCTGGGAAAGTTTTCAATCTTCGGCAAAAAAACCCCTCTTCAAAAGGGAGATTCACAATAAGTCAACTGTGTTACACCATTTGCGAGACTTCGAATAAACTGTCTTTCCGCATTCATTTCTAACTATTTCTACACCTACTGATTGACCTTTTAATCCATTCACAAGATTACAAATAAAATGTTTATAGTTAATTTGTAACAAGGAACATTATTGTCTTTTGTCAACATGGAGTGCAAGTTCAAAATATTAATAAAACATGAAGTGAGTAGTTATAAGGGTATTTTGGTCAATACAAATATAGTTTTAACACCAATTAACAAAATTCACGTGCGAACACAAGGAAAATGAAATATGAGTTGCAAATTTAAAATGCGGCCTAAAACATAGAGTGCAAGCTCAAAATATCTCAAAATAAAATCTCGATGCATAATATTCGATTTAAAATCTCTTTTTTACATCAAATTCTAACAAACATATATACAAATCATATAGTCGATATAAATAAGCGCAATACCTACGAACAAATCATACTAACCAAATAGGTAGTATTTATTTAGTAACATGAACTATAAAAACTGAAAATCTAGATGCATTCTTCAAGCTCCACGTTAAGGGCACTGTTATCAGTATTAATTGGTGATTGCGCCTTACCTATCTGCGAGTGACATCCGAAAACAATGAGTTCTGTTAGATGCTGAAGTTGAAACATAAATTAAAAGGAAAAATGGCTTAAAGAGTCAGCTCGGTTTTAAGGGAAAAACTGAATTTACATACGGGCATATGGCTGTGTATTTTAAGAAGTTAAACATTGAATAGAATCAAATGACATATTAAAGCACATGATAAGTAATTTTTGGACCAGCAATTTCATTAAGAATACGAATTAGAAACATTTGAAACAACTACAGAAGTGCTCAACATAAACGCGCTGATTGATCTTGCAGCAAAGAGAAAACAGTAGCTTGCATATAATAAGGCCAGTTTGGTTCATGGAGAAATATATTTGAAAACTTGTGTATGTATTTTTTCATGTATATGGGTATGTTTACTAATTACAAGTGGGTGTGAATCTCCTTTGCAATAATGACCCAATAGGTTGTTTAATTCATTAAAAGCACAGTGTTAATACAAAGGAACAGGCTTTATACATTAGACACTACTGATGAGATCTAACCCAAATGTATGCACTATGCAGCTCAAGAAATTACTGAATCTCACAATCTACTTCAGCTAAACTCCGGATTGACTTTAATGTAAGTACTATATATAACTAGAATCTGGTGTGGACCGTCTGTATGTGGACCGTACCTTTAGCGGTGATTTTTTGTCAATGAAAATATCTCCTCATATTTTGGTGAAGAAAACTCGTCGCTAAAGGGCCGGTCAATATACGGATGCGCAATACTAGAACCGGACCCATATTATGTTAGTAGACAGAAGGTGTTTTACTTCCCTAAAAATGGAAAAATTATATCTTCATTAGTCCAAAAAGTAAAATTCAAGCCACAGCAGACTAGCAGATGCAGGGGTTTCAAGGGGCATAGCCCTACAATTTGAAATTATTTTCTAGAAATCTGTATTTGTTATCGTTTTCAGACAATCCGAATATGTATCTACCCTTGGGCCAACCTAATTTCTACTGTTGTAGTAAAGCATCACCTTCAGCTCTAATTCAATATTCTATGCTGAATTCAAGCATCGTTAAGATTGAATCGATTGATAAACTCCTTTCCAAAGAGTGACATAGAAGCATGATATTTTTTTTCTTGTGAAAATAGGCTTGATCGTTGTGTAATGATCAGAATTATTTAAGCATGCTAGAGAAATAATGGCCTTTTTTTACTTTGTCCCCATCTTTACGCGAAATTAGACTGATCCGCATATTTTCATAATCGCTAGACTTTGCCCCCACATGTGTGGGAATCTCAACGAATTACATAAAAATGAGGAAAAACAGGGGTACGTCTAATTTCACAATTCACAGGGAAAAAAAACTAGAAATAAGAGATTTAAAACATAAATTATTTGCCAAACTAAACTTTGGTTAGAGACCAAATAATTTAGAGGTAATCCAGAAAAAAATGTAAATCATTTACCACCCTAAACATGTTTAGAGAGACCACGAAATTATTTCTTGATATCAGAATAAATATCCAAAAGAGTAGAAATTACCCAAGCGAGCAGTAGGGCTGAAGTATTTCTTTGACATTGCAAAGCGTCCCACCAACTTCAGCCTTGTTGCGCTATCTTTGCTGAAAGGTAGCTTGATTAAATTGGGACAATTATGTATCTGAAGCTTCTCTAAGGCGGGCCACTCAAATGACTCGTATGCACAAATCCTTGTGAGATTTGGCGTATCAACAAGTATTAGCATCACCAAATTTGGAAGGAAGTTGAGAGAAAGTCCACCATTCCCTGTTTCGGAAAATAAATCTTTCATTTGGGAACACTTCTCAATTTTCAGTGTTCTCAATTTGTTTAGGCTGCCCAATGCCACGGGCCCCTTCCAAATGCTTTCCAATGCTGGCAATATCTTTGCGTATAACTCCTCTAGATTTGGTAGAAATGGCCCATCCACTTTATTTGCGATTGCTTTAATTTGGTTGCAACCTTCAATTAGACAACCTCGGATATTGTCCAAGCTAGTGGTTCCAAAATCGGATACGTGCTCAAGCTCATTGTGGTTAACCAGGTGGGGCCATGGACTTTTTGTGAATTTTTAGAGAGTAGAGGGGCCGTTGTGCGAGGGGGAAACTAATTGGGGTTTAGTTGTGTGAGTGAAGAGAGTTACTAGGTGAGGGCCGCGTTGCACAATTAACATTGTAAATTCAGGGGTGTGTTTTGGTAATATAGGTTTAGGTTTTATATTATATCATCAATGAAAGCTGAATGAAAGTAGAAGGAAAACTCGGCCATCTTTCTTCTTCAAATAATTGTTGCTTATTTTTATTTTATTTTTAAGTGTAGCGTCCAATTTTTTTTCAAGCACAGTGCAGCAGTAACTAGTAGTGTCTCTGCTCCTCTTTTCATTTTCATTCTTCATTTGTTTCGGTATTTTAGGTTAGATTTTTTTTTATAATCTTATATATATATATATATATTTTAAAATTTGAATATTAAGAATTAGGTGTTTTAATGTTGATTTGTTTCTTAAATTGTTCATATATTTGTTTGTTTGTTGGTTGGTTATTATTTATTAATGTTGATTTGCTTCTTAGATTGTTAAATATTGATTATTTCGGTTGATTTGAATATTAAGATTTATGTATTTTAATATTGATTTGCTTCTTAGATTGTTAATATATTTGTTTGTTTGTTGGTCATTATTTATTAATGTTGATATGCTTTTTAAATTGTTAATATATTTGTTTGTTGGTTATTAATTTATTAATGTTGATTTACTTCTTATTTGTTGGTGTATATGCAAAATTTTTTTGTTGTGTTAATAGTTTGCCCCCCCCTTGAACAAAAATCCTGGCTCCGCCATTGCTGGTTAAGTTTGGAACAAAGATCCCCACCTAATACAATATCTCAAGTATCTATCATATGGGCGAAAGTTTGGAATTTGAGGAGGTGTGGGACTCGAACAGCCAATGAAGACTTGAAATGATTTGGACCTGGAGATTCTCTGAACAAAACACATGAAAACTTCAGCTTCATCAACACGGAATACTGGAGTACCAGCCACCAATTTTATGACGTCATCTTCAACACCACCTTCATGGCAAAGCTTAAGAGTTGTCAACTTTGTCAATTTAGCTGCTATCTTATCTATGACAACATTTTGCATATCATTGCCAAGTTGACTGTATGATCTCACATTAATAACGAGCTCTTCCAATTTAGAAATCTTGGATATTGTATAGCAGTTATGTAACACAATCTGAGTATCATTGTTGCTGCCAAACTGGGGAAGGACACCAGCAATTGCTTAAGAGACACAAATTTTTGATCTCAGGTGGTATTTTCACAACTCCGCTGCCTCGCATATCAAGCACTTCAATTTTCTAGAGCACTCCTATTTGAGAAGGAAGCACCACCAAATCAGTGCATCTATTTAGATAAAGCACCTTAAGACTTCTTAGATTCGATACAAAGGATGGTAGTGACACAATTCTTGTACGATCCACATTCAAAACCTGAAGATTTCTCATATATATGCTTAAAGAATAAATTAGGCATTATTCTCAAATATGGATTTTCTTGTAGAAAAAGTGTGGAAAGCATAGAACAATCTGGGATTTCAGGAAAGGTTTCCAATCCATTGTCAACCAAAGATATCCACTTCTTCTGCTCCCACTGTTCCCCTTCTGGAGGTTCTTGCACTAAGTCACTAGCTTTCACCATATGTTTATATTCACCGGTGACTGACAAGTGAAATAGTGCCGCTTGTTAAAAGTAATGCTTTTCATTTAATATTGTAATTTTATATTTTATTTAATCTTGTCTATTGGTGTTCCTTTTATGTAAGTGGGAGACAAGGAATCATCACTCTACAAGAAGAATGTGGGTTGTCAAATGAGTATGTTTTGTTTTATGGTTCCTCTTTGATGAAAAGAAAGTAAAAAAAAAATAGTGTGATTATTGATGTAAGTATATCACTCTCTCGAGAGAAAAATTGTAAGGGCATCTCAAGAATACAATGAGTCTCTCTATGATGAATTAATTTTGTGTGTTCATCTTACATCAAAATTATTCTTCTTTTGCATCATTGCTGCGTAGCTGAATCTACAGCAGCAGATACTCCATTTTTCATCCAACAAAATTGGTATCAGAGCAAGTGTCAATCATTCAGAGTTGCTGCGTGAAAGTGCTGCGAGAAAACAAGTCTTGGCGGCATAAATCGTGATGGCAAACGCGAGTACTTCAGGCATGAGTGTTCAGCAGCCTACCATTCCAATTTTTGATGGTGAAATGTATGAGTTCTGGAAGGTAAAAATGAGAACTTTATTTATTTCACAAGAAGTTTGGGACTTGGTTGAAAGTGGGTATGAAGAACCAGAAAAAGGAAGTGTTTTATCAAATGCTCAACAAGAAAAGCTAAAGGAGAAACAAAGAAAGGATGCAAAGGCTCTCTACTTTATTCAACAAGGAATTTCAAATGCAATTTTTCCAAGGATTATTCAAGCAAAAAAGGCAAAGGAAGCTTGGGATATTCTTCAAGAAGAGTTCGAAGGAGATGCAAAGGTAAGAACCGTCAAACTCCAAAC
Source organism: Lonicera japonica (assembly GCA_021464415.1). Taxonomy (NCBI): domain Eukaryota; kingdom Viridiplantae; phylum Streptophyta; class Magnoliopsida; order Dipsacales; family Caprifoliaceae; genus Lonicera; species Lonicera japonica. The sequence goes on from CM038467.1 coordinate 53,608,896, forward strand.
TCTTAGAAGAGAATATGAGAATACAAAGATGAAAGAATCTGAATCCTTAAATGCGTACTCCTCTAGATTGACAGAAATTGTAAATCAAATGAAAACCCTTGGTGAAAATATGCCAAATCAGAAAGTTGTTGAAAAAATTCTGATTAGTTTGCCCGAGAAGTTCGATCCCATTGTTACCGCTATTGAGCAATCTAAAGATATCTCCACCATGAGTGTTCAAGAGCTGTTGGGTTCACTAAAAATACATGAGTAAAGATTGACTAGGCACAATGAAAAGTCTATGGAAAGTGCTTTTCAATCTAAGCTCAATGTTGGCCCTTCAAGTACTCAAAATAAACCTTTTAGCTTTGAACAAAACATAGGAGAATCATCTAGGGGTGGAAGACAACAAAGAGGAAATGGTCGAGGTAGATTTGGGAACGCAAGAGGAAGAGGAAGAAATAATTTTGAGCAAAGGCAAACAGCCCCGTCTTTTCAACAAAGGTGTAATATTTGCAATAAAGGTAGTCATGCTACAAAAGATTGTTGGTTCAAGGGAAAGCCTCAATGTCACAATTGTCACAAGTTTGGGCACGTGAAGAAGGAGTGTCGAGTCAATAACGACCAACAAGCAAACTTTATTGATGAAAAGGAGGGTGAAGGAAACATGTTTTATGCTTGTCAAGCGGCGTCGGAACAACAGAGTGATGTGTGGTATCTTGATAGTGGTTGTAGCAATCACATGACCGGCAATGAGCGTATTTTTGTGAATGTCGATTCCTTCACTACTTCTCAAGTGAGAATGGGAAATGGTGCCTTAGTTCAAGCAAAAGGAAAGGGGACAATTGCTATCCAAACCAAGAAAGGAACTAAGTATATTCAAGATGTGTTACTAGTTTCGGACTTGGAGCAAAATTTGCTAAGTGTTGGACAACTTGTAGAACATGGGTACAAAGTGCAATTCCAAGACAACTCTTGCAAGATTTTTGACAAGAATGGAGAAAGCCAAATGATTGCCAATATTAAGATGGAGAAAAACAGAAACTTTCCTCTTATTTTTAAATATGGGAGTGAAGTAGCATTGAAGATTGAAGTTGATAACTTGTCGTGGCTTTGGCATAGAAGATATGGGCACTTGAATTTTCAAAGTTTGAGAAGTTTACAGCATAAAGAAATGGTACATGGGCTACCAAAAATTGAAGAGAAGAAAGATGTGTGTGAAGGGTGTGTGCTAGGCAAACAACATCGAGAATCTTTTCCAACCGAGAAGGCATGGAGAGATAAAGCTCCACTTGAACTTGTTCATACCGATGTGTGTGGACCAATGGCGAATCCTTCGCATGGCGGAAACAAGTACTTCATTATTTTCATTGACGATTACTCAAGGATGACGTGGGTCTATTTCATGAGACAAAAATCTGAAGTATTTTCAATCTTCAAGAAGTGGAAAAATCTAGTTGAACGTCAAAGTGGAAAATTAGTGAAGAAGCTGCGAAGTGATCGAGGAGGTGAGTACAATTCAAAAGAATTTGAATTTTTTTGTGAAAATATTGGCTTGGAAAGGCAGCTTACAGTTGGTTACTCTCCTCAACAAAATGGCGTGGCGGAAAGAAAGAACAGAACCATCGAGGAAATGGCAAAGTCGATGCTTCATGAAAAGGGGCTGCCAAAATTTTTTTGGGCCGAGGCGGTATACACGGCCATCTACTTGATTAATAGAAGTCCGACAAAGGCGGTGAATGATAAAACTCCATTTGAAGCTTAGAGCGGGAGAAAGCCAATAGTGGAGCACTTGAAAGTATTTGGTTGCATTTGCTATGCTCAAGTTCCTAAAGAAAGAAGACACAAGTTGGATGAAGTTAGTGAAAAATGTATTTTTGTTGGGTATAGTTAGCAATCAAAAGGCTATCGGTTGTATAGCTTGAAAAGGAACAAGTTGATTATCTCAAGAGATGTTATTTTCAATGAAAAGACTGCGTGGGATTGGAAAAATAAAAGTGTTCAAGAACAGCCCGCTATTGTTGAAGTTGATGTGAGTAGTTCTTCAAATGAAGATGCAAATGTTGAAGATCCACAATTAAGTCCAAGCACCCCATCAAGTCCAAGCACCCCATCAAGCTCAAATTCATCATCTCCAAGTTCAACTCCAAAAAAAATGAGAAGCATTAATGATGTTTATGCAAGTTGCAATTTTTGTATGGTGGAACCCGAAAGTTTTGAAGAAGCCATCAAAGAAGATGTATGGAAGAAAGCAATGGAGGAAGAAATTAATGTGATTGAGAAGAACAAGACATGGGAATTGGTTGATAAGCCAAGCAACAAAGAAGTGATAGGGGTGAAATGGATATACAAAGTAAAGCATAATCCGGATGGAACAATCAATAGAAACAAAGCAAGGCTTGTAGCAAAAGGGTATTCACAACAACCCGATGTTGATTTTCACGAAACATTTGCACCCGTGGCGAGACTTGACACCATTAGAGCTCTAATATCATTGGCATCTAAAAAAGGTTGGTACTTGTATCAACTTGACGTCAAATCAGCGTTCTTGAATGGAGTCTTAGATGAAGAAATTTATGTTGAACAACCACAAGGTTTTGTGAAGAAAAATGGGGAAGACAAGGTGTACAAATTGAAGAAAGCTTTGTATGGGTTAAAGCAAGCACCTCGAGCGTGGTATAGCCAAATTGATGCTTACTTCAACGAGCAAGGATTAAAAAAAACCCAAGTGAGCCAATATTGTACATCAAGACTCAAGGTACGAATGATATTCTAATTATTTCCTTATATGTCGATGATTTGATATTTACCGGAAATAATGAGAAAATGATTCTTGAGTTTAAGAAGGAAATCATGAGAAAGTATGAAATGAGTGATTTGGGGTTGCTACATTATTTTTTGGGCATTGAAATTACTCAAGATGGAAATGGAGTCTTCATTTGTCAAAAGAAGTATTGTGAAAGCATTCTTAAGAAATTTAGAATGCATGGATGCAAATCAGTTGCAACGCCTTTGGTGGTGAATGAAAAATTGATGAAAGAAGATGGAAGTGGAGAAGTTAATGCCACATTGTATAGATGCTTAGTTGGGAATTTATTGTATCTCACGGCTACGAGGCCGGATATCATGTATGCTACTAGTTTGTTGTCCCGATTCATGCACAAACCAAGTCAAGTTCACTTTGGAGCAGCAAAAAGAGTTTTGAGATATCTTCAAGGGACTCTCAACTTTGGCATAATGTTTGAGAGAAGCAAAGAGATGAAGCTACTTGGATTTTGTGATAGTGATTGGGGTGGATGTGTTGATGACTCGAAAAGTACTTCGGGTTACGCTTTTTCTTTAGGCTCCGGAATATTTTCATGGGCGTCTAAGAAGCAAGCAACAGTAGCGTTATCATCTGCAGAAGCTGAATATATTGCAGCTGCGTTTGCTACCTCTCATGTTATTTGGCTAAGGAGAATTTTGGGTGATATTGGTGGAAAGCAAAATGAAGCTACCACTCTCTTTTGTGACAACAAATCAGCCATTTCAATGTCCAAAAATGCAGTCTATCATGGCCGAACAAAGCATATCAATATCAAGCATAATTTCATAAAAGAAGCGGTTGAAGATGGAGAGGTGCAACTCAAGTATTGCAGAACTCAAGAGCAAGTCGCTGATATTTTTACGAAGGCACTTCTGAAAGAAAAGTTTGTCAACTTCAGAGAACTAATGGGAGTTCAAGAACAAAGCATTAAGGGGGAGTGCTAAAAGTAATGCTTTTCATTTAATATTGTAATTTTATGTTTTATTTAATCTTGTCTATTGGTGTTCCTTTTATGTAAGTGGGAGACAAGGAATCATCACTCTACAAGAAGAATGTGGGTTGTCAAATGAGTATGTTTTGTTTTATGGTTCCTCTTTAATGAAAAGAAAGTAAAAAAAAAATAGTGTGATTATTGATGTAAGTATATCACTCTCTCGAGAGAAAAATTGTAAGGGCATCTCAAGAATACAATGAGTCTCTCTATGATGAATTAATTTTGTGTGTTCATCTTGCATCAAAATTATTCTTCTTTTGCATCATTGCTGCGTAGCTGAATCTACAGCAGCAGATACTCCATTTTTCATCCAACACCGCTCGCCTGGTCAATCTGTGCATCCTAACGTATTCCTTGCGTGTAGCTAGATTCCTCAAGTAGTGAAACCTTTTTAATATCTTCCAATATCAATGACCCGTAGCCACGCATATGTTTAGCATCACCGCTGTCGCCATACAAATCCCCAGCTGCTTAACAATCCAACAAACTATCTATATGAATTTAAATGTCATAATCTTCTGCATATATTGCGCTATAAAAAAAACAATCCTTTTGAGCACCGTTCAATTTTATTAACGTCACTAGCATCTCCAATATTAAGTTTCAACCTTTGAACAATAATTTGTTGCATTCCAAGCTCAAATTCTTCTCATTCTACTCAGTTGTAACATTCACCCAAATGACTAATTCAAAATTTTCAACAACCATTTCATGATTATTCAAGTTCTGCATTATGGTTGTCTTTCCCGTACCCACAAGGCCATATTTTCAATGGTCTAACTAAATTAAGATATCGAAACAAATTTAACAAGATTATCTTAACAACCTATCCCCATTATCTAATCAATTTTACAAATGGGCTTAGTTCCATAATAAATTCTTTTACTTAAATAATTAAAATTAAAATTGTTTTAAGCATAATCAAAAATAGTGAGTCCCAGATTTCTAAAACTCTCTTTCCCTTATTTGCAAGTTTCTCCCTTTTCCCTTATTTACGAGTTTCTCTCTCTTCTCTCACCTCATCACCATTAGATTATAAGTATTAACTACGTACATACAGAAGTTTTTGAAATATCAAAATATTAGCCCGTTTGACATTGGCATAAGCAATGGCCAATCACATATATAAATGTATAAAGATTGAATTAAAAAAAGCAATTAGCTAAAATATGAATAATATCCTTATAAATATAAGAGTGTGGAAATTTCTTCATGGGGAGAGGGAAAATTTCATTAAGCTCAGGAAGGAGGAATTTTTATAATGCAACAATATGAATTTTGTTAATGATGTCTGAATGGAACAATATGAATTTTATAATATATTTCGTTAATTGTCTTTACATTTTTGATGATGTTACTTTAAACTCGTAATTAATTTATTTTATTGTTTGTCTTTTGATTTTTTATTTTTTTGATGGACTTATTAAAATTTGCAGAAATCTATGGGCTTATTAAAATTTGCATAATCCAAAAGAATCTATGCATTAAAGTCTGTCAAATTCTATAAAGATTTAAAACAATTCATAAACTTAATAGAATCCACGAATTTTAAAAAGTCAGTCAGAATCTTTTAAAATCTAAATTAAATAAACCCCCCTAAGTTTAAATTAGGTGAGTGGGGGTGGGACCTGACTTCTTTAAAAGAAATTACGTAAGGAATAAAGATTGCAAACTAGTTATTAGCCTTCGGAGAATTAACTCATGGGTTTTATGTTCGGATTTGATTTGCAAACATCTGAATGTGTAATTACAAATATTTTATAATAGAAATGAAGAGATGATTAAAGGTTGTTAGAGAACGGGAAAAAAAGATTTGGAGAAAGAGAAACGGTAAAGTAAAGTTTGTTTTGGTTCTGCATTAATTTAATTAAACTAGCTAATTTCACTTTTTTAATTAAATTACTAATATCACTTAACTATTTCAGAAAGAGGCTTAGAAAATATAATTGTTGGTGTGGTATTCCTGACCATACAGTCAAATGATTGAAGTGATAATGATTAGAATAATAAAGGACTGAACATAATGAGACAAAGATGCATAGAAGAGGTTCACCCTATATGAAAATGTGTTAGTCCTTCTCTTGTGAATAGAGCTAGGAGCTCGGACTGCTTTGTATTGCAATGAGTAAGTTTAGATTACAAGCTAACGCCATTTCTCAAGTTATTCTACCTTTACAAGATTACAATAGAAGGGATACCAAGTCACTCAGAGTATGAAATTCCTACATTAGGAGCTTTGACGTGTACTTTTGGGCTTTACTTCTCTATATTTTTCTCTTGTAATAAAAGCTTGATTACTTAATCTTTTTTCAATTGTTGTCTGGTTGTTATTGGCTCTAACTTGGTTGTTGAGGGAATTAAATGCTTCCCATATATACATGATAAAGAGGAAACATGTGGAAGAGCTCTTCAGGCAGGTCTAAGGCCATCCTTGGTCATCAACAACTCTGACGTTGCTTCTCCATAAATTCTGGTACATTAAATGAAGTTGGTATGCATTTAATGAAGTTGAGAGAGGTTATGCGCCTCCTGCAGGGTTGGTGGCAGTCGCCCATTCTTCTATCAACCACTCTGACATAGTGGTTGTGCATCGTTGACTTTAGCTGGGCAAAATTTGGAGGTCGAGCTCTGCAAACCTCTGGCCCCGAATACCACATGGACACTATTTCAACATTCCCATGAGCTCTTTCGGATACGTAGAATTAAGGTCATACTTACAGCTCTATTCCGTCATGCTGGCAACAATATCCACGTGTCCTTGTGAGAATCCGCAAATGCGACCCCCGGGTCTCAATCCCTGGTTTTGGAGTCTGAAACATCGGAAAGGATTCCGTTGTTCCATTTGCTTCTACGTGTTGATAATTCATATCGGGTGTCCCTCTATCCTATTTCTAGATGCAAGAGGGTTCGTTCAGAGTCGCCAGTACGTTTTACGAGAAAACGGACAAAAGGGTTGTGTAAGAGGAAAGGCTACAGACAAGCCTTTCTTTACACGTTTGTCTACGAAACCAGGATTCTATAGAGTTCGGGAACTATATTACGGTTTGGGAAGGTGTTAAGCACCTATTCCGCCCTTTCGGTCTCTAGTGGTCTTTATATGTTTATTCTATGTTGAAAAACTTGGATGCTTTTACTGACAGTCTACTACTCTTCAAATGAAAGCCCTAATTTCTGGGAGAATGCGGGAAAGGGATGAAAACCTTTGTATTCCGAGATCCGATGTTTTTATTATTGAAAGATGTAAATACAAATGACAAAAACCTTTTATTTTGAAAGAGTATCCCGTATTATTTCCTCAGATAATGACGGTTTTCTCGTGTTGTGATTACTTTTGTAAAAGTTTGGATCTGTATCGGGACTGATTTAATATGGAACTAGAACTTTTTGGGGAGAGTTATCAATCACGTCGCAGTCTATAGAGAAGACAGGATATGTTGATTCTAATTCCTAGATAAGTCGTATCAGTCCGGGTTTTGAAAATAGAATTTTATCCGGACGATAACATACTTACTCTTCTGGTTTTGCAAATGGTTTTATCAGGGTCTTTTGTTTTGAAGATGGTAGACTATTTATAACTTGGCAATAAGTTTATTCAAATAAAACGTGGACAAAACAACAGAAATAAAACAAGTACACAGATAGACCTGTTTTTCGAGCGCGTTAGGAATCTAGCACAAACATGTTGCCACTTCGCTTACCAGGACGGGGATCGACCTGCCCGGTCAGGTCGCGGGGTGCGGGGCAGCGCCCCGTTAGAAAAAAAACGAATTCTAAAAGTTTAATAAAACTAATATGCAAACATCTTATTTAATTACTAGAAGAAACTTTATTTACCTTCCCGACGAGAATAATAATAAGAAAGAGAATATAATACGGCAGAGGGATCTCCGGCGATAACAATCTTCTCCTTCTTCAGATATTTCCGAGAATTCGATTCCAGAGACGGGACACGTCGAGTGTCGGGAATAGATCCGATAATTCTTCAGAGATAAGATGATAATATAAAATGCTTGATAATAAAATCAGCCTAAAGCTCCAGATTTTCCAGATCTCAGTTCCTCTCTTGAACCCTTGGGGGTGTTGGCCTATTTATAGTGCTCGGGAGAGATTGTCGCGCGACATTCCCCAAAAAAGGGGGAGTGTCGCGCGACAAACCTGATCACTGTACCTGTTTGTCGCGCGACATATCTCTTTGTCGCGCGACAAACGGCTGAAGTGATGGATTCTGACACTGTGATGTGTCAGAAAGTGGTTAGTCGGGTGCAGAGGGGTTTGTCGCGCGACAAACGGCTGAAGTGATGGTTCTGACACTTTGATGTGTCAGAAAGTGGTTGGTCGGGTGCAGAGGGGTTTATCGCGCGACATATCAGGGATTGTCGCGCGACAATGTGATATGTCGTGCGACAATCTCTCTAAAAAACAGGTTTGTTGGCCAACAAACCCTCCTAGGGTAGTTTCGGGTGCTCGGGTGGGTCCGGACCCCGAAACCAGTAGTTCTTTAGGGTTCTTGCGGGGGTCACGGATCGGGGTGTCTACAGTCCTCCTACAATTGGTCCACGAGGTAAAACAATTATTTTACACCATCAATAATGATAAGAGTATTTTCAATGGTCTAACTAAAATAAGAAACCCAATCAAATTGAACAAGATTATCTTAAAAATCCATTTCCAAGCTAGGGTCTAATCAAATTTAGAAAACGGCTTGACAATCTTAATTCCATAACCAATTTTTTTGCTTAAATAATCAAAATTACAACTGTTTTAAGAAAAAATCAAAATAGTGAATCCCAAACTACTAAAATATCTTTCCCTTATATGCAAGTTTCTCTTTCTTTCTTTCACCTCCTCACCATTAGATGGGTGATATTTAACTAGATATAGAAGGTCTTTGAAATATGAAAATATTAGCTCGTTATGTTGTCTTCCAATTTAAAATACATAATTTATAACTTCTTTTTTTTTGAAATAAGAATATAATATCATTAATAATAGAGTTAAAACATTATAACAAGAATAAAGCACTTCTTGAAAGAGCTTACAAATGTTGAAAAGATATAGACCACATCAATCACGAGTCTTACGATACAAGGAAAAAAAACATTGAAAAGGCAGGGGTACCCATAAGGCACTCCCGGAATCATACAAAGATGAACAAAAGAAGCCTTCCAAAGAGAATATTCATCCTCGCCAAAATGCCATCAAACGATCAAACACAAATCTTTGTAGCTTTGAGATACATGCATCTCCACCCAAAGGAGCAAATTTATTCTTCTCTACTCCAATAGATACTACTCGAGAAAAACCTCCATAGCCAATATGATGGAGGAAAAACTGCCACAAAACGAGAGACAAAAACCTCATAGATCTGAAAAAATGTCAAAAGACACTTAAAATAGAAGTATTATTTCATATAGTATAAAACTTTAAAGGGAAATGGGCTCATCCCCTCCTCCTCCCATGGGAGGAGAAGGGAAGAAGAGAGATCAGAAGTAGCTATTTTTTTTAGGATAAAGAGAATTTCAAAAAAGAAAGTAATTTAAATTATTTTACCTAAATCTTCAAAATAAATAAATTATTTTACCTAAAAAGAATTTGAAAGCCAATTTATAAATTATCTAATTTGTTTGGTTGCATAAATGAACTAGTATATAAATTCTTAAACTTAAACTTAAATTTAAACCTAAGTCACTAAATAAAAAAAAATGATAATTTAGATTGAAACAACTTAAAAGAGATAATTTACGTAACCAAACGATCCCAATCAATCGGAGCTGCAAAAGTCCCTCATCGTAATTATATTATATATTACATTATGAGTCTTATAAAATTGAGGAAAAACTAAGTATACTAATTAAATGGTTATAAATATATGATTCATTTGAAACTTTTTATGCTCGATAAATACGATAAATATAGCTTATGCAACAATGGATTTGACTAATTATGAATCTGAAAGAAGATTATGAATGTGTATAAAACTACTTCATCTTACACTAGTTTAACTAAAATGACTATAAAACTACTTTATCTCCCCCATGTATATATATAAATAAGGTCATGCGTATTTTTTTAAATACATGATGCCTCATCAAAAAGGGGAAAAAGTTTCAAATTATAGGCCAAAACAAAAACAACTGTGCATTAAGGTACTTGTTTTGTTGGGCGGGGTGATAGTGCTATGTTAGTCTTCAAGGTTGATTCCTTTAAGTAGCAATTTTTCCCCTCTCAACTAGCATTTTTGACTCCTCCTAACAGTCATAGAATGGGTAAATTCTTGTAGTGTGTATATATATATAATAGTATTTACATATTACAAATTACTCATATAAATAAGCAATGGCCAATCACATCGGAGACGTACTGTACCTTAGGTGTTTATCAACATAAAGCAAATCGGAGGCTCGATGGTAATCATCCTTGTTTACCTACTTCCTTCCACGCGGACATGTTTATCTCACATGAAATATAGTCATTTTAATATGTTGCTTATTTCAGAGTTCAGACGAAAAAAAATGGAAAATTGGCTATTACTCATTCATTGGTTATAATAGATTTTGATAAAGACTCGCATTCTAACCAATATATGGTGGCCACATTAGATGTGCAGTCTTTTATGTAATATAAATGGATTTTAATAAGGATCCATATCTACTAATAAATGGTTTCCACACTAGATATGATAGTATTTTATGTTAAATATATATTGACACTATAATCCCACATCAGGAAATCAAAGCCTTCCAAAGCAATATATATGATCGAGGGGATATTTCACCATAACCAATTGGTTGTGGGTTGGATGCTCTTACTCTAATATGGTATAAGAGAGGAGGCTATTTGACGTATTACGTCCAACGACATGTGGTGAATAACATGCCCTCTAATACCATATTAATTTTCAGAGCAAATAACTAAACTGGAAAAGTACGGAGACCAAATTGATATTTTATTAATCATTCAAAGGTTTACAAGGTGAACGGTTACAATAGAGAGTCGAATAAAAGAAAAAAAGGTTTACAAAAATTGATCCCTACTACAAATGACTAAGCCCCAATTTATACTACTTTACAAATGGATTTAAAACACTTTAGAATCCGTAGCTGACGTCAAGGCATGCGTGTGCTAGATAAAATTGCAGTCAGTTAGTCCCTTCTGTCTATCGTATAGTGTCGGCTGAAATACTTTAGACTTTATGGCCATGAGACTTTATCGGCCATTCTTTACCCCACTTGTCTTTTACCTTTATCCTTATCCTTTCCCTCTTTTTCTTTTTTCTTTTCCTCTTCTTTTTCAACTTGGTCTGCCCACGAGTGGGGCTCCATGTATTTTTTCATATCTTTATTTTCATTATATTCTTCGTCTAAATCTTCTAACTTAATGGAAGGTGTTTGAGACGAAATAGACATATTATCATCATCTAGAAATTCTAATTGTGCGAAAAAAGCTTTAACCATCTTCTTCTTTATTTCCTTAGGAGAATTTGTAGGGAACTTCTTTTTAATAGAGGCCACATAGGGCGTCTTGAACTCTTGGTTCATATAATCCTCTGTTCTTTTCAATTTTTCTTCTTCTTGGACATAAATATTATATTCCTTATAAGTCTGAATATCTTTAGCCATCTGTTGGAGTAAATCAGGAAATTCAAATTTAGGCCACCATTTATAATAGATATCTCGGGCAAGGATAAAAAGATTGGCTTTATTTCCAATGGTGTAAGTGCACTAGAAAATCCAAGGAATAGAATATTGACCAAGGAAATGCATAAGAATAGCGTTGGTTATAGGATAAGGATCATTTAGATGTTTAGGGTGAATAGAAGAATACTTTTTAAAAATCGGTTTGATTTGGTCATGAAGAACATTTTTTTCAGAGCCAAACTTTAGGAGCCAGTTATAGAACTAATGAGGAAGGACTTTAAGATCAGTAGAAGGTTCTTGGAGTGCTTCAAAGCGAAACCACCAAGTATGGGTATTATAAGAATTTTGATAATAAAATGCTTTAAACCAGGCATCAATATAGTCCCAATAGGAATATTCTTGTCGATAAATCTTTAAAATACGTGATAGGTAGCTATCTTCGTCGCTAAAAATAGCTTGATCAAAAACCCTTATGTACCTACAAAATATATTAGTAACGTAGATAGTAGTAGTAAGGGGTCAAATCCACGGGAGTTGTTTTATGAATCAATGAAAACAAAGTTGAGAAAATAATAGATTTAGAATAAAAACCATTTTTTTTTTCTTTTAGAAATGCTTATTTTTCTTAGGAATAATTTTAATACTACTAAAATGTAATGAAAGTAGAGAAAGTTGTCTTGGAGAAATAAAGTGTAGGGATTTCAAGAGTTAAGAATCCACCACCAAATTATCAATGGATTTAGAATAATATATTATTGCACATATATACCCAAAATAAATTCTATACTAGTTTGATTAAATGGAATCACCTATGGTATGTAGAGTGAACCCAAAAGCTAACCAAATAGTATTTGACAATTTATTTGTTTATAAGAGATTTTTCATTTCAAGATCTATATTTTCTTCTTTTAGAAATAATAATAATATAAGGTTGTCACTCACTCACATTAACAATCAAGAACTAGAAGATAAATTTGGAAAATAAAATGAACTTAAGAAAATCCTATGGTATGTAGCTCATCTCTTAAGTCAAGTATAAAAACCAAAATGGGATCACCTATGGTGTGTAGAGTAATCCAAAGATCTTATTTAAGAAAAATCACAAATGAGTATATTTATGCAATATTATAAAATTCTAAATCACAAATAAAAATGAGGCTTCATCTCTCCCCTTGAAAGGGAGATTAGCCTTCCATAAAGATAGAAGAACAAAACAAATAATAAAATAGCTCCTTAAATATCTCCAAATATGTGAGTAAAAGAATTTCTCTCAACACTCTACAATATTATCTTCTTCAACAAAATGAAACAATAATACAAGAAGAAGAAAAATATGTAGCACTCAAATATTTTCTCTCTCTAGAACAAGCTCTCTTGCTCCAAGCTCTCCTCCTTTCTTCAAACTCTCGTAGGTCTCCTCCCCTTGGCCAAATATGAATCCATATATGTGAGAAAAATGGGAGAGAATATTAATGATGAAAGTTGACAATGGGGTGAGGGGTGTAAGAAAAATAGGACACTTTGTCTAGAGAGTGGATTATGGGAGAAAAATGTGGATCTTGTCTAGGTAGTGGAGTATTGGGATATGGGTTGAGTGATTAAAAATATGAGAGTGGGTACACTTTTGGGATATTTTTCTCTCTTTTTTTCTTTTGCTGCCGGAATTTTGTAATGGAATTTCGGATATGAAGATGGCCGAATTTGGAAAAGTGTTGAACTGGAAAGTTGTAGCTCTCGAAATTCTCTTGATTTGAGGCTCAAGAAACGCATGATTCGGAGTTCCGAGCAAAAATTTATGCTTTAAAAACTATCCCGAGCAACTTTAGGTGTCCTGTCTCACATTTTCAACAAAGTTAAGCATTTAATTACATCAATTGAGACAAGAACCTGCAAAACAACTAAATGTCAACATTAGATAATATAATGCAATTTTTGACACTTAAATTTTGGCATTTGGGAAATTAAAAATAACAGTTTTTGGTGCTTATCAATACGAGTGCTATTAGGGTTTACTCCCCAGTCCTGGAAGCCAAGGATTCCTATAATAAATGCTTTAGAAAATTGAATCTCAGTTTGATGTTGTCGTGCTCCTGGATTTTTATTTACATGCACGATTTTATAAGAGCCAGTTTTAATTAAAATGGCTTCATAATATTCCCTGGTTTTCTTGTTTACAATAGGGAATTCCTGATTTAATTCTAAATATTGCTTAGCTAGAGCAATAGGATTAGAAAAAAGTCTTTTATCATTGTCTTTTAGAAATAACAAAATCTTGGAAGATCTTTTTAAAAGGAGGGGTTGGTGGAGTATTTAAAACATTGCTAAAAGTTCCTCCCTGTTTAGAAACTTGAGATTTAGAATCTGAGTCAGGACTTCTGGAGGATGTCCCTAGATAAAATGACTATCGATTAAAAGTTGCATCTCTACCACGACCTCGACCTCTTCCTCCTTGAGAAGGGATCATGGTTTAGAAGATCCTATTAAGAATTCACAGGTTAGAAAATCAGGCAGAGAATTAGATTCTCCTTTTATAAATTCAATTTTAAAATCAAAGACAGATAGAATGGCTTGCCATCTAGCAAAGATTTATTTAGAAGCAATATTTTTAAAATCATTTTCATGGACATCTTTAGCAGCTTTACAATCAATACATAATAAAAGTTCCTAGTTCAAAAGATCATCCTGGAATTTAGAAATACAACTAACTATAGAAAGAATATCCTTTTTTTTATAGCGGAGTAGTTTAATTGAGCTTGATTCCATTTTCCTGAAGTAAATCGTGAAAGAATCTCTTTATTGCTATTTTAAACTTTTTGTTTTAGAATTCCACCGTAACCAATGTCTGAAGCATCTGTTTCAACTATTTTAAAACTATATGGTGATATTAGTGCTAAGCAGTGTAATCGTTTAACCTTGGATTTTATTGTTTTTACAGCTTTAGTATGTCGCTTTCCTCATGGAGGAGGTTTTTTATGAAGACGCTCATATAAGGGCGCACAATGAACAACCATATTTTTATAATAATCAACTATATAATTAACACTTCCTAAAAACCTTTGTAATTGGGTTTTATCAGTGATTTTGTCAGGAAATTTATTAGCAAAATCTATAGAACGGTTTATAGGAATAATTTATCAATTAGAAATTTCATGCCCAAGAAATTTAATTTTTGTTTGAAATAAAACCATTTTCTTGGCTGAAATAACTAATCCAGCCCTTTTTATAACATTAATGAGGATATTTAAATGTTTAAAATGCTTATCAATGTTTTGAGAAAAAACAAGAATATCATCAATGTATACAATAGTAAAAGTGGTATAGGGATTAAAAATATCATTTATAATATAGAAATAACATTAATACTTAAGCCATTGGACTCAAGTATAGCTTTATAATAATTAGTTTGTGAATTACAATTACATTCATGATCTGATTCTGAACTATCTGAAGAAGATGATCCTGACTCAATATCATCAACTTTAGGATAATAGTCATCCTCACTTTTAGAATTCTCATTTTCGTCATTCGAAGGGTTTGAAAGGACATTTATAAGCTATTTTCTTAAACCTTCATCATCAATCTCATTTATGTTCTTTTTAGTCCAACATTTATTTGCATAATGGCTTGCCTTGCCTCATTTTTTACAAATAATAATACTAGGATTAAAAGCACGCTTAGGAGGGTGTTTGCTTGGTTTAGAACTGGTTGGTTTAGAAGAATTATTAGAAGTAGTGGAAGGCTTTCTTCTACTTTTCCTTTTAGAATACTTTTTTTCTAGGTTTAGAAATACAACGATTAGGTCTTTTCAGGGTTTTTAATATCATTGCATAAGGCTAAACCTTCTACAATACATTTGCTAATTAAAGACCCACAAATATACTAGGAATAGGGAATATAAGTGCCGTCATGTTTGCGAGCAATTCGATCTTTAACCTTTTGAGCAAATAAAACTGGAAGTCCTACTATAAAATTATAAATGTTTTTTTCCAAAAATCTTCTTTAGCATCAGTACGCATCATAACTTTAGAAAGAAAAGTATCTTTGTACCAACAAAAATGAGTTAAAGTAGGACATTTCAGATTTAAAAGTAAATCTTTCCTTCTATCCAGAACCTCTGGATGAGCACTAAGAAAATCTATAATAATGGTAGTTAAAAGAGAATAAACAACATTTTGTTGAAGGGATGGTTTACCATCCGAAAGTTTAGAAGTAATAGCAATTTGAACAATTTTGATAGAATTTAAAATCTTATTCCTTTAGATTTCATTTAAAACATTTTCCCATCAACTACGAAGCTGGCCAGAAAATCCTGCAACTATAAACTCAGCGATTTGTTTATCAGTGTTTCCTGCGGCTTTACAAATAGTAGAATACATAGTCATACGATGTAACTGGGTCAAAACAACATATTTAGATAAACCATCAATATTCCACTCATATATAGTTTTGGCACTAAAACTAGTACTAGGAACATTTATATCTTCTTCAAATAGAATATCCTGGGTCGTAGGCCTAATAGTACTTACTAGGGGGTAAGGGTACTTCTTTATAAGTTCTTTATTTAAAATTTACTTCTTGAAGATTTAAAAGATCATTTTGAAATTTAGAAATATCAGAACATTCAGAAGTAACATCAGAATAATTATCTTCTTGAGTTATAGGCAAAATTTTCTTACCAAAGTTTATATTCATTTTATCTAGTTTCTGGATTACTGCTTCAATAATTTCTTGACTCTGTCTAGATTTTCCTAAATTAAAACCTTGAAAGAGTTCAATAGATGGTTTTAAAAGAGAAGTAGAGACTTCTATTTTTTCAGGTTTAAAAACTTTATCTTTTTGTTTTTTCTTAAAATTATCAGAAATAGAATCTATAGTTTCCTCAATACAAGAGAGTTGAGAACCAACAGTTTGTAAATATAAGCTCGTGTAATTGTTTTGTTTAATAATCCGATCACAACTAATTATAGAAGTGTTTGTTGGCGTAGGAAAAGCAGTAGCCTCAGTATATTGGTCTTTATTAACCTCAATTTTTTGCGGCTGAGGAGGGAGATGTATGGCTCTTACCACCCCGGAATCGACTTTCCAAGTGTTATAAAAATCTTCTAGAATATTTATTTAGGGAAAATCGATTTCAGTTTTAATAATATATTCATAGAACCATAGAGCAAAAGGAATTACTTGCTCATGTTTATCAATATAGTTATAAAATAAATCTTTAAAAGTATATTGCTGCTCATCAGTATAATAATTAAAAGACCATTTTTTAATGTCTTTATATTTTTCTTGGAAAAATTATTTATTTATTTCATTTTTATCATATATAAAAGGTTCTGAAATGGTAACAACATTTATAGACCTAGTATTTATTCCTAATCTTGCCATATTTATACCACCAAGTTTGGACATAGTATTAGGTTCATTTTTAGTAGCCTGGTCATCACTATTGCTAGCAGGATGATAAACACCATGAGGGATATCTTATTTAGAATGTATACTTCCCTCAAATACAAGATTTTTAGCTTTAGAAGTATAACTTACAATTGATGGTGAATGAGTATAAAATTCACCTTGTTTAGAAGATTGGGTTATAGAACTAGCCAGAGTATTAGCTGGAGTATAAAATCTTTCTGAATTAGTTTTAAAAGAATGCCTAGAACTAGTAGATGACCTAGTTGTTTTATTATTATCAAATTTGATTATAACATCACCATCACTATACTGAACTATTTCTTTTACCTTCCTATTTTCTACAGATTCAAGAGGGGTAGTGGCTTCTAAGAGCCAGGAGGATGGAGGTGTAACATCCTTCGACATAATAGTTCTGGGAACAGCGATGTTTGATTTTAAAAGATTTGTTTCCGAAAGGATAGTTTTATCTTTGCAATTATATAAATGAGCACGAGGACTCAGAGTGTTCATAACTCTATAGTAAATATGATAAGTGAGATTTAAAGGTTCAGATCCTGGTTTCATGAAATAACCATGGAGTTGAAGATTTATAGTTAAACCATAAAGGATATTTTTATCTGTAAAAGATACAGAGAGATTAGGATGTACATCAAAATATACAGGTCCATTATATAAACTGGATTGAATTATTTTTAATAAAGAATCATTAAATCTTAAGTGACGATAGTCATGAAGAGCGATTAAAAGTGAAGTATTTAATCCTTCCTCAGTAAGCGGCTTTAAAGCAACTTGAACTAAACCAATATGCAAATATTTATAACTATCTTTATACCGATTTATTTCGGGTTGAGTTAATAGTTGTATAGTATCAAAAGAATTATTGATAGGAATAGTCTGTTCAATGGTTTTAATAGCCATAGAAGAAAAGAGTTTAAACATACCAATTTCATTTATTTTATCTGGACTTACTTTAGGAATATTTCAGTTTAAAAGTTATTGTTCAATATTACAAAATTCAATATCTTCTCTATTCTTTAAAAGAGATTTCGATTTAAAACGATTAGCAACAAAGTTTGATCTCCATACTTTTCCAGTTTAGTTATTTGTTCCACATTTGGTACGTATCAGAGGCAGTTTCTATTGGATTTACACCTAAGTCGCGTCGGATCTTTGGCCCTTGTAACCAAGGTATGGTGTTTTAGGGTTTTATTTTCCGTAAATCGTTGACAGTAGAGATGGAATATAGAGGGGCTACTTTACCAACTACAGGCCAACTACCACTAGTCCACTGATCGCAATTTTCAACACTCTATCGTAAATGTTTGTTTTACTTTAACTTTTGCTTGTTAATTTAATCATTTGGTAACACTTTTACTTGGTAAAGTAGATAATATGGTAATTTATCTACTAAATTACCAAATGGCAATAACTAACTATTCGTAATAAAAAGCTTAAAAAATTAAATATATATATATATATATTATTCTTTAGGTACAATACAATATATTAAAAAAATAAAAATCATTACCAGTACCATACCATACACCACATGCATGGTATAATTATCGATTTATATTATAGCATTACCAAAATTTGGTACAAATCGGTAATAGTACGATATGCGATTGCATTTTGGCTAATGGTACGGGCACATCAAGTTTTTAATTAGGGCACATCTCATTTAAGTTAAAATTTGTCTTTTACCACTTTAGGAAGAGCACATCAATTATTTAAAAGAATCCTAATTTTTGTATCCATCTTCCCCTTATCATTACATAACACTATCCCTTTTATCTTCTCTTGGTTTGCTCCATTTTTAATTGCCATTCAAATTTATGGACAATTTGATTTCTACATCATTGCAATGCCAAGTAAATTTAACAAAATTAATTTTTTTCCCACAAGTTTCATTT